>OW679201.1:61962614-62286137 GCA_940337035.1 Agriotes lineatus | reverse complement strand
ACATAGTACTCGGTGAGTAAAAACGTACGTTGTTGAGATTGCAAAAATGTCAATTATTTTTTGCATAAATCATTTTTTCGAATAAAATACGTTTTCGCAGAAATTGATTTACTCAGGTTGTAGAAGTCCTACAGCAATCAGTGTAGACTTATTTTGTTCCTTAAGAGTTATACTATCACCCACAATATAAGCGCGAAGTTTTTTTCACTTGCAAATATGTGAAAATTCAATTTTAAAAGTGACTTTTTTTAACGCACAAAATGTGCAATATTTTTGTCAATTTTAATTGTACTGAAATTACATAAGCACCATTCGATAGCTGCCAATTTTCTCCGAATTTAAAAATAGATTACTGTACGACCCATAGAAGTGGAGGTAAACCTTTTTTCAAAAATCGCTGCACATTCATTTATTAATATTAACGGCTGAAATTGGCACACACTTTAGCAGAAGATTCTAGTGTAATATAAAAATTATTTTGCAACTAGCAGTCCAGTGAGACAAATGTCTCATTAAAAAAAACAAGAAGACCGTTTTTTCAAATAGAACGCGTATTAAATAAAAACTGTACCCCAGACCTGGAAGTGTCAAAGTGGTTGCCTAACCGATTGACGTTTTAAGGCGCAGAGGGTCGCAGCTCCGTTTGGCTGCTGAAACAATTTTTATTTAATACGCGTTCTATTTGAAAAAACGGCCTTTTTTGTGATTTCTCGAAAACCGAAGTGTCACGTGACTGAAATTCGGTTCCTGACCTGACATGACCATTCCAAACATATAACTTTAATAACTTTTTTCTCTATCTCTTACGGTTTGGCTGCTGAAAACAGCGTCCCAGACAGACAAAACGGCGTCCCAGACAGACAAAACTGCGTCCCAGACAGACAAAACAGCGTCCCGACAGACACGTCTATTAGATAAAGGATTATTGACCGTGTATTATTTATTGTGAACCTGTTACATTAGGCGTCGCAAAATGCATGTTCCGTTCAGAGCGGTGCCGGTGCCATGCCGTGCGAGTAGCGTTCATTGTGGGAGAAAACTCGTAGTAAGGCCGCTCCGCTCGGCGTTTACTCGGCTTGCACAATGTACTCAGAATATCCTTCCTTTTTAAAATTTTTATAGTGATTCTAATAATTATTATAAGAATCGTAATATTAATTCGAAGGAATAATAATAGAAACTAATTAATATTTCATTCTAAACTATCGTTAACATGAAAAATATTATTTATTAACAATAGGATTATAAGAAATATTTAAACAAATTTTTACAAGAAATTGTTACGTAATATAAGCAATCTATAAAAGTACAAACCCTTGCGTATGAGATAACCTATTACTGCAGTTTATTGCCTACCCAGACATAGGCTGACAAAAGACCAATCAAATATTATTTGACACACTGGGACCTGTGATATATAATTACACTAACAGCCAGTCTTATAAAGACCACTAATCTAAAGTTAAGTGTATTTTGTTGTTAAAATAAACAAAAGAGCATTTAAATTCGTAGAAAGTTGACAGCCATCGAATGGTTCTGATGTAATTTCGGTACAGTTAAAATTGACAAAAACATTCAACATTTTGTGCGCTTAAAAAAGGTCACTGTTCAAATTGAATTTGCACATATTTGCAAGGTGCAAAAAAATTGCGCTCATATTGTGTGTGTAGTATAACTCTTAGGAAAAAAAATAAGCCTAGCTGATTGTTGTAGGACTTCTGCAACCTGAGTAAATCAATTTCTGTGAAAACGTATTTTTTTTCGAAAAAATTGATTTATGCAAAAAAATAATTAACATTTTGCAAATTTCAAAAACGTGCGTTTGCTGGTTACCGAGAACTACGTTTCTCAAATTTGAACCTTATATAAGTTTTGTTTTTAAAGATACGAACACTTGAAGAATCGGCCATTTTTAGCGGTTTTTTGGCGATAACTTTTTTTCTAATTAATCGATTTTGACCATCGAAAGCTTGTTTATTTGTTTTTAAGCTACATAAGCGCATACAGTTTTGTTTGCAGTTTGTATGCAAAAAAACGTTTTTTTTATTACTTTGACCGCCATTTTTGAATCACTTCTCCACTGTTTCAGCTGTTACTTTGAAGTTCATTGAATTCTACGGATTTTTTTCTTAAAAAAACATTTTCACCTTTCAAGTAGTATTTTTGTCAAGTAAATATCTAATTTGACTGACTAGTAGGTACCTTTATCTTCATTACGATGCTTCACAGTTTTGTTAGCGTACACAGTCGAACTTGTGGTTCTCACTTTTTCTCAGTTGTCTGTCTGGTTCCTTCACTTTTAGTAATCCCACTTATTCTTTTAGTATTTGTGGATCTATATAAGATGCGCTACGCTGCTTGAGAATGTGTAAGAAATATTTACTACTAACCTGAGAGAGAGATGGTACAGTAACTGTCAGATTTAGTAGTAGTAATTTTCGTCAATGAGCACGATCTCCAATGTTGACCATTTGTTAGTCATTCTCCTTTAGTCATCTTTTATTATATATGCCTCAGCGGAAATATTGTCACTTTCCATTAATTTGTTAAGTTTGATAGACTTATTTTTTTAAAAGCGCATTTATTCAAAAATTTGACCTCTCTTTCTTTCTATCGACAATCACTTCTTGTTCATCTCTGGACGTAGGTCTCCCCAATGTCTCATCATTCTACTCTATCTTGTGCTTTTCTTATCTAGTTTGTTCCTGGAAGTTTCTTATTGTCCTGCCTCCAGCGCATCATTGGTCTTCTAAAACTTTGTTCAGTTCAGTATTCTTTTTCTCCACTTTGTTGCATCCATCCTAGGCATATGACCAGCCCATCTCACTTATTTCAATATGATCCCCACGATAATTCTCTCCATTCGTTTTTGGATACTTCAAGTTGTTTAATGTGCATTCGTAGCATTACGGAAGGCCCAGGTTTCTAATCGATATGTAATTAGTGGTATTATGCACCATTCAAGTTGTGGTATGTTGGTATTTTTTGATCTTAAATATGTAGTGCAGTTTATTAAATGCTGTCCGCTTTAATTTCTTTCTCTGTTTCATTTCGCAGTCTAGTTTTCCTTACCGTTTTTAATGGCAATTTTGTTTACCTAGCTTAAGTAATTGTTTTTGTATTTTTGATTGCATTTTAAGTATAGAAAAGTATAGGTGACCTTTATCGACTACCTACATAAATCTAATCTATATATTTAAAACGTGAAGCGTTTTCTTTCGACATCTATTTTGAGACTTCCACCGACCGATTTCGATAATTATTTTGTTAAATGAAAGCCGTTACCGTGTAGATGTGCACAAAAGTCCTAAATTGAAAATAAATGGATAATTTTAAGAGTAAAACCAACATATTGTAATTTTCAAGTGCTGCAGCCGGCCATGCAGTAGCAGTCAACCAAGTGTATTCTCGAAGTCAGCCTGCGCGTTTTGCTGATTGTTTGCAATGGACTCCTGTAACTACTAAATGTTTATTTGAAATCAACGGTCTGCTGATTCGTGAGACAAAAGTCAAAATACATGTAAAATGACAGATTAAAATCGGTATTGCTCATACGCTGTAAGGTGTTTTTCTGCTTATTGTGATTATGTGGATGTGCTTATTTACACAGTGATTCATTGCTTTCCCTGTTGGTACAATCTTACGTATATTTTGTAAAACGTATTTCGACGTTATCCGACACTGTTTTCATACTCTTCCATCCTCACAGTTTCTTTCGTTTAAGTTGCATTCAGTCATCGCTTTGTATCTATTATTTCAAAATTCTATTCGGCTTTCACCTAGCTCTTCTTGTGGTACCCTTCCCATTTTCGCTGTGCTCTTAGCACGTGCGATGACATTTAATAAACACCAAAGACAAACTCTGGATAAAGTAGGAATATATAATATTTGACACAAGCAGTATTTAGCTATGGTCAAGTGTATGTAGCAATGTCACGTGAGAGTCGTTTTGAAAACTTAAAAATTCAATTTTACCTGATGGATACATTAAACATTGTCTACAAAGAAGTTTTGTAATTGCAAAATGGTTTTCAAACGGATTCCATTAGTGGTTTTTTATTTACTGTGGTTTTATCAGCTCGACGATGTATTTAAATGGCAGTTGCTCTCAAGACAAATACGTATTATAATAGTGATTTTAAAAAATGCAGTATCCGTAAAATACGGACATATTGTCTGAATTTACATAAGGGTTCACGTGAGAGTATATTCCAAGGCCTTTCATTCGGAGGAAAAGATCTATCAATCGATTAACCACTGTGGTGGAGGCAGATGACACAGTGCACTACCACATTGAGTTTCTCCACACGCTCTACCCTCCCGGTCTTCTTCAAATCGCCTCCCTTTGAAAGTTAGAGCACTTATACTACTATACTACTGAGAAACGTGAAAACTGCTGCTGAAAGCTCCGCATCGTAACGTCACTGAGGTCAAAATTTTCATAGGTTTTGGTGAAGGGAGACAGTCTTCATTCCTCGAATAACCCTTATTCTTTCAGACTATTCTTTTCAATTTAAGAGACTGCAATTTCCCGTAAAAACCTGCTTTGCCATGACGATCAATATGGTGCAGAGACAGTCGCTGTATCAGGCTGGGGTCGACTGAGGAAAGACTGTTTTTTTTCTCGATCAACTTTATCTAGCCTGTTAGGGGTCAGTTCTCCAAACAACTTAGTAGTGCTCAAACCAGAGAAAAACCATCCAATATCGTCTACAAAGAAGTGCTTTTACCCGCTATTCGACGGGATTGACTTCTACTTCACAGATCGTTACATAATAGAATCTGGTGGAAGGTAAGAAGTTGTAATTCGCCATATTAGTTTCTTTAACAAGTAGAGCTAAATGTGGTAGACCAGTTTTGTAAAGATCTCCAAAGTGGTGTAATTGCAAGATTCTCCCGAAACAGGTTAAATAGACAAATATGTTTTTCTAAATATCACTCCAAGGAAACTACTACAAGTACAGGAAGTTAAAATTGAGCATATTAGAACATTTTTCAAATAGAGTCAAATCAGTTTTAGGGTTTTGGAGACTTCATCCCGAAAGGGTTAAATGAAACAAATCTGTTTGTCAAAATATCGCCACGGGAAAACTACTACAGGCAGTAAGTTGAAATTCGGCATTTTATATCGTTTTACTAATCGGAAATAATTTTTAGTTCTTCGAAATATGTCCCTCTCAAACTGGTTAAATAGACCATAAATATTCTTCTAAAATAGCCACAAAGTATTTATTACAGGCAGGAAATTGTAATTCGGCATATTAAATCGTTTTACAAATTAGGTCAAATCAATTTGGCTTTTCGAAATTAACTCCGAAAGAATTAAATGGATAGACGTGTTTTTCTAAAGATCGCCATAATACGGTAATTGCTGCAAGCAGAAAGTTGATTCGGCGCAGTAGTTCGTTTTATCTCATCGAGTCAAGCCAGTTCGTTTTTACACACCGAGTCAAGTCAGGGTTTTTCGAAATGTATCCTCTCAGGGATTAAATGGGTAGATGTGTTTTTCTAAAGATCGTCACGACATAGTTACAGGTAGGAAGTCGAAATTCGGTATATTAGTTCGTTTTACAAATAATGTCAAAACCATTTTCAGGGTTTTGCAGAATGCCTCTCCTCAAAAGAGTTAAATGAGATAGATCTGTTTTTTAAATATTACCTTAACGAACGAACTACTACAGCTAGGAAGTTCAAATTTTGCATATTAGATCGTCTTTCAAATAGACAAAATCATTTCCAGGGATTTTTGTAATTCACTCGCAAAGGGTGCTACGGTGTAAATGATCTCTTAGCTGTTGATACTGTGTGAACAAACCTTTAGTGCCGATATTCGGTTCGCGTCTATCGAAATTTGTTAGGTTGGCGATTATTTTTTTTTTGGTGGTGCTCGGATTTGCAACTCATGGCACTTCGGCATTCGTCTCATTTCTACAGCGAAGCTAGCAGCTTGCACGGTTTTTCGGATTCTATAATCCGAGGGGGAGTTAGTCTGCTTTGATTCTTTGTGTGCCTCATGCCGTTTGGCGGAGTTTTGGTGTACAAACGAATATTTGGGCATTTAAGTTCGCGCCGATTGGGACTTAGTTGCAAACAAGCTTCTGAAAAAAAATCGTGCACATGGACCATATTCTTGGAGCGAATTAATTTGGAGTTTTCTCCGCTCTCGCGTGAAGTGTAACAAAATTATATCTTTCTTGCCTGAATATGAAAGGCAATAATTGAGTGTAAATGTAATTGTATCACATAATGACAACATTTTATAATCTTCTATGGAATTAATAGATTCGTTAAATTTCAGTGGAATATATCTACATTGCTTAACACTAAAAATAGGATCAATAGATATTCCTTTGAAAAGTTTAAATGTGTCTACTGGTTTAATAGATGAGATAAGATTAATGGTAGGCAATTTATTTGAGAACTGCTTTTATTTGGTATTAAATGGACAAGCCACAAGCCAGGCAGAAGAGTATTATTACTGTGTATAGATTAACACATAATATTGCACTACCTTTTTGCCTTCGGAAAAGAAATTGTTCTGTACGCCTATCATTTGCGATAACAATTAATATATCACAACAACAAACTATGGATAAAGTAGGAATATATCGTATTTGCCACAACCAGTATTTAGCCATGATCAAGTATATGTAGCCATATCACGTGTGAGTAGTTTTATAAACTTAAAAATTTAAATTCTACCTAGTGGATCCTGCTACAGGTTTTAACTTGCAAAATATTTTGCAACGGGTCCACTAGTTGTTTTTAAAAAGTTGTGGCATTTCATTTTTTTAGAGTTTTAATAACACTGTATATAAGCTATCTAGCATGAAGCTAGTTAACAGACCTGGGTAACCCGAAGTCATGTTGGATGCAAATGCGATTTCCGCCCTAAGATCGCCTTAATAGGGCTGTCCGAGTTTAGCGTCACGTCGAAATTTTTGAACGAAACCCATTTCAATTTAATTCAATTCTGTTCTCATGTACGCGTTTAACCTCGTTACAGTTGGTTTATTATAGCTGCGAGCTGGATGTTGAATTACATATCATACACAGGTACTCATTTACATTATTGCCCGTCAAATTAATTTACCTGCAGCATTAGAGATGCAAATTAACTTAAGGTTAATTTAAACGCAAGATAACATGTCTTTAATTAATTACGGAATTAACTGCCTTTGTGCGCGGGCATTCGCAGCAATTGCTATGAAAGACGACAATTTATGACAGCCTTTTAATATCCTATGCAAATAAAGTGACAACTATTACAAAATGCGAAGTGATGGCGGCCAGGTGACGGGACGTTGCCAAGTAAGTGCTAGCGATAGTGTACTTTTAGCTTCTATTTATTAGGAAAGCCTAGTGCTATAAAACGTTGTTTGGCACTAAATAACACTCATTTGCTTTTGCAGTCTTTACGAACGTGGCTGCCTTTGTAACTAAGTCGCTAGTCAACGTAGCGCTGAGCCGCGGTCGCTTGGAGCTAATTTCGGAGAATATGAGTTTAAAACCTATTTAAATATCCAATATGAGAATGCAAAGTACAAAACGACTAGATCATTCTATATTTTTCTTTGAAATGGTGGTAAAGCTTATACTATTTCAGGTAATGCCATTTTGACTTTGTGGCAAATGTGTATTGTTTATAGCCGAGAGAGATTACGCGCGAGGCCAATAAAAAGGCCAGCCAACATGTCAATATAATGACAAAAAATATTAATCATTAATTTCATTCAACAGTAGCCCAGCGCTACGCCATTACCCCATCCACAGGATACTCAAAGAAATCTGTTCGTAGAGGTCGATTAAGTTACTAAGTATTAAGGCCTGAGCGATCTTGGTTCTATTTTGAGCGAAGACAATAATTCTCAAAAGTTCAGCTACACCAACGAGCGATCGCCCCCGGCGATTTCCTGTCTCGCGCCGACCCTGAGCATGACAGTGGGTAAGAATTGCAGTTTTTCTGCGCGGCAAATTGCTGTTTAAGGTGAAAGCACCTGCTTATGCAATTATAAATACCTGCGGTTTTTCAGAGCTTTGCGTATTTCAGCTTTACCGTAACTAATTCCCGCTGGCGCGTTATGTTTAATTCATTTGTGCTCGCATTGTGAGCAGTTTTTGCCCGCTCCAAGGTAATTCTAATTCGGGGCTTTGTGCTCCAAATTTGTTGATGTGGTATTCTAAAGTGCTAATGCGGGTCCGAGAATGACAAATTGGTGTACATATTTGGGCAACCATTTGAATAACTTTTTTATGAAATTAATAAAATGGATCTTAATTTTCATGTTTGTACACCGCCAAATACAACTATACGATAATAGTTCAGATATGAATTGAAATTTACATTTAAATCCTAAAGTAATTGTAGTGGATCAATATACAAGTTTCAAGTGGTTTAGGGATCGATTTGAAAGGTGAGAATTAAGTTTTTTGAGTCATTAGTAACGTTCAATGAATCTTGGGTACACCATTTTATTCCCGACAGAAAATGACAACGTATGCAATAGGGGAACAATCAAGCTCCAACACCTATTTGCTAGAAAAATGATTGTGAGGGGTGTTATAAGTATTGATTTTCTTGCACAACAAATAGCACTAATACTGTCATTTTGGCAACCGAAATGGACCTTGATTTTTAGTTTCATTGACTGTTTACTAATTATGCCGAACATTAGACGTGTTGGCTATGACGTTTGTTGAGCGTGTGTTAATGACGCCGATACGTAACTGTTTTTAAGTGATTTTTAGATCAGAAGTTAATATAAAACGTTGAAATGACGATCACAAAAAATTTCTTTTGTAAGATAAAATAACGTTACGAAAATGTGCTTTTAAGATTAACATAGAACGATTAACGTTGATATGACATTGATATAAGGACGAGTTATTTACGTTTCGATGCTACCTTTATTATATTGTTAAGTATGGATATTTTCTAGAGCAGTTGTTCATATGAAACGTTTAAATAACGTAAAATAGTGTCAACAGAAAATGCCTTTAAAATCAGTAGTCGACTTTTAACGTCGATATGACGTTGATGCAAAAACGTTATAATTATGGTTCTGAATTGCGTTTTTATATCGTTGATTTTGAGTGCTTTTTAAACCAGCTGTTAATGTAAAGCGTAGACGTGGCGTCTATAAAACCACAAACATTAAATATTTTCATATTACGATAAAATGGCTTTAACATAAAACACTAGATCAGTAGTCTACTGTCAACGTTGATACGACTTAGATACACCAACATAATGTACATTTTTGCATTACGTTTTAATGTCGTTGAGTTTAAGTGCACTTTAGACCAGCAGCTAATGTCAAACGTTGACATGATTTTCACAAAAATACGTTATTTTTTATCTTTCTTCAGTAAGGTTGGCAGCGAACTCAAATGCTCAGGGTCTATCACATGACAGTGCTACCAATTAAAACGTGTTAGGTTACGACACCATAGCGGAGTGGTACAGCATGCTGTAAAGCCGTTCTTTTCCTTTGTCTGGTGTTTTGGACTGTTTAGTTCGCGACTTGTGTCTCTGATCAAATCGAAAATCTGTGAGGCAGCAAGTTTAGTTTATTATTTGAGTTTGACTTAAGACTAGCAGAAGATGTCGCATTAAAAGAATATATAGTAGGTGGTATGTGCCACGTTCCACTAAGCTTAGCTTTTCATATTTACGATAAAACTATACTCGAATTTGGGTGGAATTACATAGTGGTGAAGCAGTTATCAGATCTGTTTTGAGATATTGTTGATCAAATGAAGTAGTCGGTTTATTCAATTGGGCTAGGCACAATAAATATTTAGAAAAAAATTAACGTCGTTCTGCCGTGAATAAGTAAATAAAATGTGCAAGTTGAAGTTGTGAAAACGTAACGTGCTTATAAAGTGAGCACTTAATGGCGTTAACAAAACTTTGTTCTAACGTATAAAACACGTAAATGTTCTGTTGTAAAAACAACGATATTACAAGGTTAAGATATGGGTGAAAAATATGCAATAGCATGACGTCCAAAAGACGTCGACTTTGCAACCAAACGCGAAAAACAGATTAAATAGTCCGCATCAATGTTGGAAACTGATGTGTTTTGGATTGTGATTATAACGTCTACAGATGGTCATGACTCATGAGTTAAACGTTAAAATTCCGTCATAGTCTGACGTAAAATCAACAACAACGTTGAAAAACCGATTTTTGTGACACTGCGACGTTACTGTTGCACTTGGTTTAAGGTTATGTTTCAACGTTAGTTGAAAGTGTCTGTGCACACTGGACATGCAATAACCACCTTTTAGGACCATTGCATGGAGTATGAGCAATGGTGAGAGTTAAAGAGAACGATCAAGTTAAGAATATTCTACAAAACTGGGAAAAACCACGGTTAAAATACTTCCACTTTAAAAAATTGTATGAAGTTGCCAAACATATGGCGAAAAGTAAGGTGACAAAACGATAATAAAAGGATTAAAATCAATACCAACAAAAGGAAAAAAAATCCAAATTTTTATTAAATTAAACGAAACAATGACAGCACATTATCCAATATAAAATCTAAAGAATAATTTATTTGAAAACATATTTTAACTCTGTTTTCACATAATGTTCATAACAAAGGGCGCACCTATGTCTTTTATTGTTTAAGTTTTACATAGATGAGATTGTTTAGCATTTTTACAACAGGCAGTAATAAGTAGATAATAATTGCGACGTCGAGGTGTCGAAAATCATATCTCTTTGATCAGGTAATCAAACAACTAAATGCTTTTCTCCATTTTTTGTACATGCTTCTTATAATATTCTTTTTTTTTAATTGTTTTAAGCGCATCAACAACTAAGCTTATTAGCGCTTTTAAATTAATGTTACATTAATGTTACATACATTAAATAGAGAGTACAATAGATTTAACAAAGTTAATAATATTTTGTTCGACTTCTCTTTGGTTGCCAAGAGCTTCTGTGATGTTGTCCGGTATGTTATATAATCTTCTCTGGTGGATGTACTTGTCGCAGTCAATGGTACATTGCATACGTTACAGATCGGCTGTTCTTGTTTTTGGAGTAGGTGGTTATGTGTTGTGTTGATATGTCCAATCCTTAGTCTGTTGAGTGCTGTCCTTATTTTGCGAGGTTGGTTGCTAATTAAGTTCCATTTTTTAGTATCATTTTTTATGACTCGTAGTTTATTGTTTTGTATTGTTTGCCAGTCATTGTCCCATTTTTCTATAGTTTTGAATCTGATGAAATTTTTCACATCTTCCACAGTGCTGCTGTTAACGATTTCATTTAGTGTAGTAGCAAATTTGGCTTGCTGGTCAGCTTCGTCGTTTCCTCGTATTTCCTTGTGCGAGGGAATCCATATTATAGCTACTTCTTTATTGTTTAATTTTAGTTTGCTCAATAAAGTGTGTATGTCGTTTACGTGGGGATTGTCACTGTATATATTTTCTACACTATATATGGCACTAAGAGAGTCTGTTAGAAGCAGAAATTTGTGTGATAAACTTCCGTGGATGTATTGAAGGGCCATCTTTATAGCAAACAGTTCTGCAGTATGGATCGAACTAATATCACTTAGTTTGTAAAATTCACTGTGATTTTTAGATTTAAATGCACTTCCAACACTGTTATTTATCTTAGAACCGTCCGTGTATATTTGTTCATAATCAGGGTAGTTACTTAAAATTTCATTTAGCTTTTGTTTAAAGATAATGGGGGATGTTTGTTCTTTGGGAAAAAAGGATAAGGATAAATTTATGTTTGGTAAGTCAATAAGCCAGGGTGAGGTTTTTTCGGTACAGGAATATGCTGGAGGTAAATTGATGTTTAGATTAATCATTGCTTCTTTTGTTCTTATAGGGGCAGGAGGAGTGATTTTTGGTTTTGATTTATATTTGTTTTCGAATAAAGGATGTTGTAATAGTTTGTGGTTAATGTGGTTTGGGTTAGCTTTTGGCGATATGAAATAGTTCATCAGCTGATGATTTCTTCTAAGATGCGGGGGAAGCTCTCCAGAAATGCTGTATATACTCAGAAGAGGGCTTGTCCTGTGCAGTCCCATTACCAATCTTAATCCTGTATTGTAGATTGCGTCAATGCTTTTTAATATTTTGGATGTGCTTGATGCGTATATTATGCTAGAGTAGTCTATTCTGCTTCGAATTAGTGCTTTAAACAGTACCATTAAAGTTTCTTCATTTGCGCCCCATGATCTGTGAGAAACTACTTTCAAAATGTTTAAGGCCCGTTTGCAGTCAATTTTCAGTTGCTTTATGTGAGCTGTCCAAGATAATCGCCTGTCAATCGTCACACCTAAGTATGTTCTTTTATCTGTATATACGAGGTTTTTGTTATTTAAGTATAGATGGGGATTTTGAGGTCGACGTTTTTTATTAAAGTTTATACATTGGGTTTTCTCTGAAGAAAATTTAAATCCAGAGGTTTGTGTCCATGTGGTCAGGTTGTTCAGGCTCAGTTGCAGTTCGTTTTGTATGGAGTTCATATTCTTACCTGACATGTAAATAATAAGGTCATCTGCGTACAGAAGGGACTTCACAGGATATGCAATATTGGCAGTTATATCGTTAATGGCTACTAGGAATAGCAATACGCCAAGAACTGAGCCTTGAGGAATTCCAGTGTCTTGTGTATATTCGTCAGAAATGATTGATCCCATTCTGACTTGAAAGGTTCTATTACTTAAAAAAATTTTGATGAAGTTTAACAATCTTCCTTTTATACCCCAGTCAGTTAGAGTTTTGATTATTTTACTTCTTGAAGCGGTGTCGTAGGCTTTTTGAATATCTAAAAATACGGCAACTAATTGTTCTTCATTTACAAATGCATTTTTTATATCTGTTTCTATTTTTATTATATTATCCATCGTACAGTGATTTTTTCTGAAACCAGTTTGGGATTTGTTGATGAGTTGTTGACTTTCTAAATAGTGCATTAGACGTTGGCTTACCATTTTCTCGAAGATTTTGCACATTGTACATGTCAAGGCTATTGGGCGGTAACTTGAAACTTCGGTTTTATTTATTTTTTTGGTTTCAGTATGGGAATTACAATCGATTTTCTCCATTCTTGTGGAAATGTCCCGCTTGTCCAAATATGGTTATATAATTGTAGTAGTGTTTCTTTATATGTTTCTGGTAGGTGTTTCAGCATTTCGTTGTGGATATTGTCTGGACCTGTTGAACTGTTGCTAGCGTTGTCAATGGCTAATTGTAGCTCTAGCATTGAAAGTGTTTTATTATAAGGTTCTTCATCCGACAATATGTTTATTTGTAATGTTTGGTCGTCATTTTGGTTATTGTGGTTGTCGTTTCCAATATTTTTAAAGTGTATAGCTAACATTTCTACAATTTGTTTTTGACAAGTTGTTATTTCATTGTGTTGAGTTTTTAATGCTGTTATATGGAAATTGGAGTGTATTCCTTTTAAACTATGTATTATTTGCCACACATCTTTTGTCGAAGTTTGAATGTTGATGGTGTTAATGTAATTTTTCCAAGATTCTTCTTTACTGGTCTTTATGATTCTTCTGGCTAATGCTCTATGTTTTTTAAACTGTATTAAGTTCTCGATTGTTTTATGTGTTTTATATATATTGAAAGCTTTATGTTTTTCTTTGGTGGCATCTGCGCATTTTTTATTCCACCAGGGAACTTTATATTTATAAGGTGATCCTCTTTTCTTAGGAATAGTTTCTAAAGCTACGTTTATTATATTTTGGGTAAACGTTGAACATATGTAATCCACAGTTTCTGATCCGGAAAAGTTTAGATGGTAATTCTGTAAGAGTAACTGATATTGTTTCCAATTAGCTTTCTGTAGTTTCCATTTCTCCGAAGGCGAGTTGTTGTTTATATTTTCCGGAATATTTGTGGATAGTATTATTGGGAAATGATCACTATTTTGCAAATTATTATCTGTTTTCCAGGTCATTAATGCTGCTAGTTGAATATGACAGAAAGATAGATCTATTGCAGAAAAAGAATTTGTTCCTGTACTAAAGTGAGTAGGGCTTCCATCATTTAAGAGGATTAAATCATCAAAATTGTCGAGGGCATTTTCAATTACTCTTCCTTTGCTGTTGGTTCGTTCACATCCCCATAGTGGATTGTGTGCGTTAAAATCGCCTACTATTATATAAGGAGAGGGCAGTTGTTCAATAATTGGTTGAATTTCGTTGTATGTTAGTGTATGATCAGGAGGAATATACAAATTGCATATCGTTATTCTGTTGGGAATCCATACCTCGATCGCGAGAACTTCTAAATTGCTGGTTAATTGAATGGGTTGGTAATATAAATTTTGCTTAATTCCTATGCTAACTCCTCCACTGGCATGTGCTGCAGTTCTGTTTTTGTTTATTAAGTTATAGCCATTTAGATAAGCTAGTTTTCCATCTTTCAGGTGGGTTTCTTGCAGGCATATAATATCTGTTTCGTAGTTTGATACTAATAGTTGAAGGTCGGTTAGATGTGTATAAAAGCCGTTACAGTTAAATTGGATTAATAGCATATTTTGTATTAATAGTATGAGTCTGAGTCGTGTAATTGCGACTCAGATGCCGACGTATGGTCTGTTAATGTACAATTTGGATTTAATTGTTTTTTAATGTTGCTTATTATTCGAGTAAACCTATATTTTATTTTACGGTGTGTCAATACACTGTGGAAGTCTTGAAGAGTGGCTATAAGCAGTTCAACATCGGTCATAAAATTTCTTGCAGTTTGCAAAGGGTTTTTAGATGAATATATTTTTATTATAAACCTCTCAAATTCTTCGTAAGTAAAATTGTATTTATTCTGATCTTTCTGTATAAGTTCTTCGATAGGTGTAATTAATTCTTGAAAAGTTGGTTCATCTTGGTATACGTCGGTTTTTACTTTTTTATTTTTCTGTGACGTCGGTTTCATTTTCTTTTTTTTTACTTGTGATATATTTTCTTCGTCTGATGTATGCATTTCTTCCAAATTGCTTCTTTTTGGTTTTTCTTTAATTAGTTCATTTAGGTTTATAAACGGGTCAGCGGTTTCTATTACTGGGGTGTTTATTGTTTCTGTAGTGGTAGACGGCAATGGGCGTTTTCCAGTATTGATGTCAGTGGGTTGTGGTATTTCGCTCATAGTACTGTTGCATTTGGAAGAGAAATGTCCCAATTTGTTACATTTAAAGCATTTCGGTTGGTCAAACTGTAAAAAAATTCGGTAGTTATCTGCTTCATAATTTATTATAATTGAATCCGGAAGAGTTGTATTTTCTTCTGCCATTATGTATGTAAATCTTCGGAAGCTTACAATATGTGCATATTCAATTTCCGAAAATCCTGCTTTTATAAAGTATACTGGTGATGTTGTTTTAATGTTTAGATTGTGCAGAGATCGTTCTATAACTTCATTTGGGATAGTTGGACATACATTGGATAAGATAATTTTCTTAGTCGGTGTAATTAATCTTCTGATATTGATTTGATGTTGCTCTATTTGAATATTTGTATGGTCTTTTAAAAACTCGTCAACTAAGGTTTTGGATGATAAGTACATACAAATTCTCTCGTTGGAAAGTCTTGATGCTGCCAATATGTTTTTTGAGTGTATTACTTTGCCTACTGCGTATACATATTCCTTTATTTTTATGCCTTCCACGGCGTTTAAAATTATCCCCTGTTCTTTTTTCGGATATTGATATGTATTTTTAGTAGCGTTGGAATAAGATTTGTCGAATGTGGTATTAATATTTTCGGTAATGGTGTTGACCTGCGTTGTACTTTTATCAGCTGCACTTCTTTGGCTGGATGCACAGCTGAGTTCCGATAAATTTATTTCCATAGCGTCAAATTAAACTGCGTGAATTGAACTGCCGTGGGCCAATGCCCAGGCATATTAAAATTCGTTTTGTGGGATATGTATAAGTTAAAGTGGTGGATGGTTGAGGGTTTGTTAACAACGGTATTGATAGTAATTCCGGGTATTGTAGGAAATATTTTTGTGGGGTGTACTAACCTGATTATTTAACTTTAAACTACGAGCACGAGTGATTGTATGTCTTCACGTCAAACGAACACGAACTCGAATCATAATATTCTTAAATAATCTTTTTGAGTATTTACATACAAAATGGTTGCCTCACTAGACTAATAGATAAGTATTGTGGCAACTTTTTTTTTAGGTTTTAATTAAATTACGACAGAAAACTAAACAACAAAACAAAGAAAAATAAAAAAAACTTTAATATTTGGACGAATTGAGTTTATTTGAATCGATTTGGAGAGGATGTGTGTTTTTGATTAAAAATGTTTAGTTATATTATTAATTTGGAAGTACATATACTTGTTAGGTTGGATTCTGTATGAAGGATGAAGAAAAACATTATCGGTGATCAAATATTTTTTAAATAGTGGTAAATTTTTTGAAATATAGATTTTAGATTCAGCTAGAAATTTTTTAAATTTAGTTATGGAACGGATTTGTTTTGGAAGTGACTTAAAAATTTTTGGTTCTAAATAAGTTATGGATTTTTGACTAATCAATTTATTTGTTTTTGGAATGCTAAGTTTATCATGACTAATACTTCTGGTGCTGTATACATGATTTATATAATTTATATCTGACTTTTTACTTCCTTTTACTATAAAGGAAGTATTGGATTCACCCCAAAAATTCGAAATTGAGTTTTCAACAGATCTTCACGTTTTAGAGTCCCCTGATCCCAAAAAACATATTTTTTTCATTGGTCTGTCTGTCTGTGTGTCTGTCTGTCTGTGTCTCTGTCTGTGTGTGTGTCTGTCTGTGAACAGAATATATCAAAAACGAAAAGAGGTATGGCGTTGAAACTTTATATATAAGTTTTGTGTACGATGTAGATGAGACAGCAAGCTTTTGAAGAAAATCGCATAACCGGAAGTAGGTGTTTACTCTTGTGATTTTTCAGTTTTTTTCGATTTTTTCAAAAACGGCTCTAACGATTTTTTTTAAACTTTACATTTTTACTACATTTTTAATGTGTATTGATGTGAAATAGGTGATTTTCCAGTTGAATACTTCTAAAGTGGGTTTCTTTTGTTTTTTTTTTGCTATTTTTTTTATTAACTTCCATTTTAAATAAAACACCCGGTATATTATTACATTTTTGAATTCACCTTAAAATTCTAGAGAAAATTTGTTTCTTCAACTAACGCTCTATTTTGTACCGTTTTTGTAGTATTTGTAATTTTTGAAAATTTTTGACAAATGGCTAAAAATTAAAAATGAAATTTTTGACTAATTATAAGAACACTGTAAAAGGAAGTTGTGTGAGTGTATCACACCAGATTTTTATACATATAATTTATAGTTTGCGATATATATAGAGTTCTAATATCTTGTAATCCGGCTTCCTGATATGGTTTCCACGTTGGATAAAGTTTTTGTTTTTTATAAATTATTTTTAGTATCTAGTATATAGTTTTCGGTTCTTTCTAAATTTTGTAAATGAGTTTTAGTTAAATACCCCAAGCTGTAATGTCATACTTAATTACTGATTCTACAAGAGCAGCATAAACCATTTTTAAAGTTTTTAATTTAAAGAAGTTTAGTTTAGATTTTTTACGTTCTGCAGATTCTTCCAGCTAACTTATGTAACCTGTATTCACGGCAATCCTTGGAGGATTGCGATTCTGCATATGTGGAAAACTATTTGAACAATTAAGGTCTAATTTTCGTCTGTAGGTAAGCAGCTTATGAAATTTCTAGAAGGCTGGTAACTCCAATAAGAGAAAACTCGAGAACTGAAGGGCAATAATTCTTTTTTAGGTTTTCTTGAATACTTTTTATATGAATTAATCTTATATTAATCAAATTTCAACATTCATATTTAAAACAAATATGTAAAAAAATTACTATTAAGTTATATAACAAACACGAGTTGCTCTCTCTTATTTAAATAACGCAAAATGTGAATTAATTTGCAGAGTTAAAAATATCTACGTACCAGGAACCGTAAAATACACTCAAACCAGATATTAGCAATCTAGTTTGTTAGAAAATCTACAGACGTGCTGTGGGTGTAATTGACGCTAATCAATTATCTCAGTACGTGGGAGGAATGATAGATAATTAGTCACTTAAAAGAGATTATGTTCAATAAGCTTTTGGGTCAAAATTTCGCTAATGAATTTGATAAAAAAAGCTAGTTTGGCCTTAAGGGGCTCGAGCAGTTACAGTCGGCAGGAGATTTTAATGCTAGGGTAGAGCAGCGACATCCAAATTCATTATGTATGTGCGTCGGAAGTGATTTGTAGAGATTGTTAGATTTTCAGTTGCTTGTGTTACTGTTCGAGTGTACACTAACACAGGCCCGGTATTGCTCAAAGAATTTCAAGGTAACTTACTTGGTTGTTGTTTTTTCGGGTACTAGTTGTTTTATGTTTTAATGTGTTTTATTTCGTCACACTTAATGAACATTTTAGTTTTTTACCAATTTATTGTGACAATTATTTATGTAAAGCATATATAAAAGTTGCATAACTATGTGAGAATATGCTGTCATTTTATATTTTAATAGAAGTTTTAAAAGATCACTAAGAGTAATCGTTACTTGACGTTTTATATCTTGGTGATTAAAACATTTCTAGTACCGTTTTATAAAATCTTTAGTCCTTAGTCCTTAGTCTGCATAACAAAGTTTTATAAGGGTTGCGATAACTACACTAAATCTATGACCACTCTACCCTTATATTATTAAGGAGCTAGAGGCTATTTTACCAACTGCTGCATAAGGTAACATTTGGGATTTAAATTTATTTTGTTACAACTGCCAGTTTTTACAAGTAATAAATGAGACAATTAATAGCTTTTACGGCATATATATTTTTCAAAAATTATGTATTAGTTCATCCTTAATCAGTGTTGCCGCGAGACGAGACGTGACGAAATTTTACTAATTTTGATTTCGGTCTCGAAAACTCTGAAAGTTTGATTGTCGATGTCGAACTCGAAAATTCTCGAACGTCGATTCTCGACCTCGAACTGGAGAATTACTTCAATGCTACTTTTACTGAACCTCAAATATAGTGGAGGTTTAGTGCGAGTTTTGAGATATTGTCAAATTCATTTTTATTTACGGATACCTTAGGTTGTAAACATGGCGAGTTAACATACAGAAATTAAAGCTTCTTTATAAATATAATGTCTAACTTCAAATATACTTATAAAAACCAAATAGATACCTGTATGGAAATTATAGATATACGATATAATTATACATATACAGGGTGCCCGGATTTCGTAGGGACAACATGGGTAACTTTTGTATTTGAAGAGATAGAGAGATGGTTAAATTAGCAAAAAGGTGCAGGTTTGAGAGCTCATTAAGAATCCATCTTCAAATTTTACTTGTCATGGCCCACTTGTCTAAAATTAAAAAAAAACAAAATCTCCTAATTTCTTTTATATGCCGTAACTTTTTTGTTACTTAAGATATTGAGATGCGATTTGAACTAATTTGAATGGTAATTTAAATACTTTTATTGATACTTGATAAAACCAATTTGATTTGTGTTAATTTTTAGTAATCTAACCTAACCTCAAAATTTTAAATTGGTACCCTGCAATTTTTTTGGCCCTTTTAAGAGAGGATTTTTTTCTGAATGCAGTGATGTATTACATGATATGGAAACTTCTTCAAAATTTTTAAAAACTGAGTTTATTCTTTTTACAGGCAGAAATCACTAGTGCCATGATCACAATAATTTTGTTTTTTATTTATTACGTTATCTGTAAAATTATGTTTAGAAACAAAAAGCACTCTTATCATCATACGTGCCTTCCAGTAGTGTCAGTGTGTTCCGTATGTTTGACGTATAAGTTCAACGTTCTTGTAGCACTTGACATACGCACAAAATACATCATATTTTCAAAATTTTCCGTTATAAGTTGAAGTAATAACACTCACACTGACAGGCACGTATGATGATAAACCTGCTTTTTGTTTCGAAACATAATTTCACAGATAACGTGATAAACAAAAAACAAAGTTATTGTGATCATAGCACTAGTGATTTCTGCCTGTAAAAAGAATAAACTCAGTTTTTCAAAATTTTGAAGAAGTTTTCACATCATGTAATACATCACTGCATTCAGAAAAAAATCCTCTCTTAAAAGGGCCAAAAAAATTGCAGGGTACCAATTTAAAATTTTGAGGTTAGGTTAGATTACTAAAAATTAACACAAATAAAATTGGTTTTATCAAGTGCCAATAAAAGTATTTAAATTACCATGCAAATTAGTTTAAATCGCACCTCAATATCTTAAGTAACAAAAAAGTTACGGCATATAAAAGAAATTAAGAGATTTTGTTTTTTTTTAAATTTTAGACAAGTGGGCCATGACAAGTAAAATTTGAAGATGGATTCTTAATGAGCTCTCAAACCTGCACCTTTTTGCTAATTTAACCATCTCTCTATCTCTTCAAATACAAAAGTTACCCATGTTGTCCCTACGAAATCCGGGCACCCTGTATATCAACAAGAGTGATAATTTTTAGTAAAGTTTTTCTTCTATTGTAAAACCATTACTATTAGTAACGTTATAATAGTAATTTACGATGCAGGTGATGTTATAAGGCTTTTTACATTACGAGAGAATAGTTAAAATTCTCGAGTAATGTAGAAAGCAGATAACGTTACGTATATGATAACACGGTTTATTTTATCCTAAAACACTAATCTTTTTCAAAAAATAGAAAAAATTATTATTAATGACACAACAGCGAGACATATATCTGCTATGGCTGTGGTGGTATATACTGTATTGTTGGTAGCACTGTCAGGTTATGTTAAATTCCAAATTAGCAGGTTAAGTTACCGAGAATATTCTTGAGCATATTTTTGAGTATATTCTCAAGAATTATTCTTTCGCATTCCTGCCTTCAGAATGTTTAAACCTGCCAAGTTTTATATTAATTAGGTATGGGTTATACAAATAATCCTTTAACTGCTTTGTTAATAATTAAAAACAATTAACTTGTAATATGCAACTCAAATTTTTTCTAAACTATGTAGTTTAACAATTTTAACTATGTACGTATTCTATTTATTTACTGATGAAGCTAACAAAATTAGCAAAACGTTTAACCAAATTTGTAATTATTAAAGAATATTTTGAGAGAATATGATTTTTATTATTCAAACAAAAATCATGAATAACTACTAATAATTGATATCAGCAATTTAACATATAAATCTCCAAAATAATGCTAATTTAGGCATTATTGTTAATACACTAATGAGTAGATACACCAACTCACAGCACAAGGAATGCATAAAGAAAACAGACTGACTGGGATTTCCATACAATGTGATCGCACCAGCAGGATAACCCAAACACCCTACAGATAGAAACACTGGAATTCCCCTGATAGCCACAGTTGTGCTAAGCAATTTTCTGTGCCCACTCACCTTGTGCTTGTAATATTCTCTAAAAATATGCTTTTGCTTCCAATACTTTATTACAAGAGAACTTTCTGCCTCCGAATATTCTCGAGAATATTTTCGTTTTCGAGAGACTCCCATCACTAGTCAAATAACAAACAAAACCTACCCTACTAACATCGAATTTGACATAGACTGACATTGTCACTAAGAATACACGTCAGTACTGCCAACATGTGATTAAATGCTAATAAAGTATCGGTATGTTATTTTTCTTAACAACACTAGTACTGTTAAATGCATCTTAACGCAACTCGTTGCTAAGCAGTTATTATCATAGTAACATAATAGGATAAAATAAAACTTTTTACCTAACTTCAAATTTTGACAGTGCATTTCGTGACTTGAACGTGGGTTTGTTCACAGCAAGATATTCAAATTGAACATGAGGCTTTTTTCAGCCGGTATTGCAAGAGAGCCAGGGCTAGATCTGCCATCCTTATACATCTATTGTTAGTACAGTGTGGGAATAAAATAATATACTATATTGACCTACAACCAAGAAAGTTCAGTTACTCAATACATTAATATGATGTAAAGCCAGTCCCAAAAAACATGGTTGGGCAAACCAACCATTTAAATCAACCCTACTTTCAGTTTTAAAAATTACGTTTATCTATTTTGATGTCACAATTATTATAACAACGAAAACAGTGCTACAATAGAGTCCATTGTTATTTTTCTATGAAAAATGTTGTAACAGCCTACTTTCTTTTAGATAACTGACAGATTGTCACATTTATAAATTGTCAAGATTCAAAGTTTTTGATTTTTATGCAAAGTAGATAAAATAGTATATTATACTCATTTAATAACTATAAATTTGCTTACGAATTATGTAGGGGTTATCGTAGTTACAAATAAATAATGGAATTTTATACCTGTCCATGTCGTGAACACCATTATTAAAACTAGAAACTAGTTATACAGGGTGTAGAAATGCTTTACGCACCATAGGGTTTTCAATGGTAATTTGTTCATATGACAATATTTGCTTCCCTAATTATTTTAGAGCTAACTTGTAACTACGTTTTTTGTAGAGAAAATAATTCTGCATCCATTTATGCCATCATTTTTGTCATTATATAATATATATACTATACAGGGTGAGGCACATAAAGTGTTACAGAGCAATAGCACTCAAACTATTGATCATATCCAAAAATGTTTCAGACAAAAGTTTCAGTGTTCGAGAAGGCCGTCATACTGGACCACCCTATTTTCTTATCGGTGGAGGCGCTGAAGCTACGTCAAGGTCAACTCCAGATTTTTAAATGGAACTATGTATTTTTTTTTCGATGACATTATTACCGATTTTAAGAAAAATTCAGCTACCTGCAACACAAGGTCATTCTAGTTAGCAAAGTATGAAGATAGTCAAAACATCGAAAAATATCGGAATAATCACTTTCAAAGGATCCACTAACCTTGGTTTGGTTCTACCTACAGAAGATGCTCGAAGTGGTGACCCTCGACTTGTAAGCACTTGTTAATTCGCTGATGAAAAGACCGTCTAACTTCAGCTAATATTTGTGGTGTAATTTCGGTACATGCTCGTCGTATTCTGTCTTTCATGTCGTCAGGCGTGGTAGGTGCTACCGCCATTACGCGATCTTTGACAAAACCCCATAAAAAGTAATCTGCTGATGTTAGATCTGGCGATCGAGGTGGCCAAGCTACAGGACCGCCTCGCCTATCCACTTTTCGCCAAAAATCTCATTCATCACTTGTCTTAAACACAGAGCATAATGGGGTGGTGCACCGTCGTGTTGACTCGTGTTTGTTGCACTGTTGCATTTTTCGATTTTTCGATTATTTTCATACTTTGCGTGACTAGAATGACCTTGTGTTTCAGGTCGCTGAATTTGTCTTCAAATCGGTAATAATGTCATAAAAAAAAATACATGGTTCTATTTAAAAAAGTGGAGTTGACCTTGACGTAGTTTCAGCGCCTCCACCGATAAAAAAATAGGGTGGTCCAGTATGACGGCCTTCTCGAATACTGAAACTTTTGTCTGAAATATTTTTGGATGTGATCAATAGTTTGAGTGCTATTGCTCTGTAACGCTTTATGTGCCTCACCCTGTATAAAGGACAAGTCGTTGCAATTACAATATTAATGACTGAGCGTCAGGCTCTTAAAATACCCCGATAGAGCCCCTTGAGGTATTTATACTGGTCACTTTAGAACAGCACAAAAAGCACCAATAAAACAAAGCCATATATTCAATAACTTAGTAGATTAAGTGTAGGTTGTTACTGTTGGTTCGAGATTTGTTACGCTCATTTTGACGTTAGCCCCTAATTGTGTAAAAAGGATAAAAATTATTGTATCATCCTCGTTTATCGTGTAGTGACAACTTTGCTTATGATTGAGACTTCTTACAGCACCTTCTCCTCGAGTTGTGTGTTGTCTCTTGGTTTTGTTAGCATTTGAAAAAGGTTACGTGGAGTAATTGGCTCTGATAAGTATACCTACCTGCTTGATAAAAGAATTATTGGTTTTGACGTTTTGAAAATTAAGTAAATGACGTTTGATTTGAACTGTGACTCCTATACCACGGGCGTAACTACAGTTGACAGTTGACAGTTCGCCCCACCGATGCCCGCTTTGGTGTATTTGGTCGGATATACACGTGGTCTCTCTCATCGAATCGATTTTCAAACGTTTTCTGTTCGATTCTGGTCTGTTTCCGACTCTATTTCGTGAAGCTAGACGCTTGGTTATCGTGAGATTTAGAGCATTTGCTTATACATTTCTTTATATAGCTAAGGATGCTAGAGTTATTGCGTCTCGCTGTAATGGTAAAATTGCTTTTCGGCCACCCACTCTCGAATGATTGGTAAAATTGTTAATGATCTATGTTATTACACAATTGAAGAGCATCACAGCACAACAAGCAAGCACATAATCTTAAACTTGACGTATTCAAAAAAGTAGTGCTACCAGATGTATGCAGGCTAAATCACCGAAACCTTCAAATTATCGACATATCATCTCAGGTCTGGTGCTCACAGCGTATCCATAACAAGACTACACTTGCTGAAAAACAACATTACCGATGAATGTCTAATAAACGTCGAAAAACTTGATTAGAATTGATACAGCAAATCGATTAGTCAAACTGATAAATGAAATTGTATATCCAGCAGCTAAATAAGGTCGTAGAGAAATACTTGTTAAGTACGTTTTAACTTTATGCCATGATTTTGACTTACTCTTCAGTTATTATTCGGGGTTATGTGGTATTGTAAATATTTCCATTTCAGGATGTGACATGCCTCGATAGACAGAAACCCCCAAAACGCATGGTTACCAATTTGTTTACAAACTAAAAAATGCTAATTACTGAACTTGCTAAAATTTTCTATACACTTTTTGTTTACAAATGTTTAACAAAAACTGTCTAGTTTTTATTTTCCTACCAAGTAGCTAGGAAAACGAAATACTTCAAAAACTGTCGACAGCTACAAAATCCCCAACAACTTGTAAATGTTAACCAAAATAACCCTAACTATTTCTTTATTAGTCTTGTCCTATAAAGGGGTTATGATTACTTGTCGTATAAAAAGGTTGCCTAACGATAAAGCTTCCTTGAATAAAATGTAGAACGTTAGAAATAATTTATGAAAAATGTTAAATACTCCTTATTTTTGGGGCGCACTTATTTTATCTAGAATATTTTAAATGAAAGTGATGGATTTCATATATGCTGCATATACCCTGTTCAATTGTTAAGCATCGTTACAGAACGTGTACACTGATAATATTCAGATGCAAGCGTCGATTTGAGTGAGATGGACTATACCTGCTTATAGTACTTAATCCCATTTGTCAACTCAAGTTCTATATTCTTTAAAGCGTTCGAATTCAAAACAAGTGGTTCGACTTAGATCACTTTTTTTCCTGCTAATACTGAAGTATTTTCAAATGTTAAACAAAATTTCAGATAGATAGGCGGCGTTTGGAATAGGTTCATTTTTAAATGGCTTAAAAACTTTAAAAAATTTGTTCTGAAGAAACGATTGATCACAATTAAACGAAAGACTTGCTTTTTCTTACACTTACTAATTATTAATCTTTTGTTTTTTGATAAAACGTCTAGTCATATTTATACAGGGTGTTGTAAAAATGGCGGATTAACTCTATGTTACGTTATTAAGAGGCTCGTTGTGTTATATTTTTGAAGATATAGTAATATTCTATTAACCTCATAATTGGTTGAACTGACAATATTGCTAAATTAATTACATATAAGTAAAACTGTATTGTTTCCATGCATATAACACTTAATTGAAACAGCTTGCAACTTATTAAAGGAACTGTTGTAAAATGAATTTTTGATATTTACATATTTTTGGAATCTTAAATTTTAATAGTTTGTGAGTTTCGTTTCATTACTTGACAAAATCATTAATACGTATTTATATTCGTATAATTAGCTTTAAGTGTGCAGTGCTTTCCATCATAATACTGCTTATTAAGGAAATTAGGAAACTTCAGGTTCCTATATTTTCAAAAGATACAACACAGGGAATTTTTTATTATGTTATTATTAGTCAGGAATGTTTTCTCAATAACGTAACATGGCTGTTAATCCGACATTTTTGCAACACTGTATATTAACAGAACAGGCCTATATTAGTAGCTTAGAACAAAGTGGAAGAGTAGCAAACGTAACGTCCAATTGTCGAATTTAAATTCTAAAAATATAGAAAAACTTTTTTTTTCATGTGATTTGTATTTTGTAATTTTGAAGTGGAAAAAAATAAAAGAGTGATTAATAACTCTTGCCTGGTAGTTTTGTATAGACTTGGAGCTAACCTGGCTTTTCGCTCACCATGTGTTACAGTCTCGAGGATAAAGTTGTTACAGGCAGTCTTGAAGTATATCGCATATAATATAATTAGTTTCCATTGTGCCTGCAACATAATGCTACAATGCAGCCAACACACGGGCTCTAAAAAGGCGCAGCTAAAAGCACTAATACGCAGTGCGCGGCGCAAAAAGCTAATGCAGGTGCTTGGACGTCTTAACACGAACGTTATTGCCGCACGTACACCTCCTGTACATAATAAAGCCACCAGCCTATTACGGAAAACTCGTTACAGGCATCTCTGGGAACAACGGATCGACCCGTGGCCGCTTAAAAATGGGCCGGCGGGCATGTTCTTATTTTATGGTCGGTTAATGGAGCAAGTATTATCAGGTGGCTATGACTTGGCTAATTGTTTTTTTGGATAAGCGGCCGACCGGCCGGCGACCAACCGGCCACAGGTGATAACAAGGAAGTGCTTCTGACGCATTCCTTTTCCTTTGCGTCACCATGGCTTCGGTGGAGCTTTACGTTTTCAGAGCGGGGCGTTTGGAAATCCTAAACCGCGGGTGCCCAATTGTGCGGAAGACGGGCCCGGCGGTTTTGTTCGATGAAGAATAAACCTGCTTGTAAGTTGATACTAACACTGTATCACTTCTTCGTGGATGAGTAACCTTGCGAGAAGGCGTAGTGACATAATGATGACATTGTTTTGACAAGTTGCGCCAAGTTTCGGGATCTTGCCTCGGGTGTAGTGAGTTTTACCCTTGAATAGGAAAGTTACTATTAATAATATAAAAATTAGGCAGGGTTTGTTGTATTCAAAATTAACCCATACAGTTATTATGAACAAGTATAAACATTCATCCGCGTTCAAAAAATTCAAAAACGGCAATTCAAATGTTAAATTATTAAATTAACAAATATAATATGTTGCTACAACAAAATTACGACGTGAAATAGCGGGCAAATTATATAAGCAAATAAGACACTGAATTAACTGTTAGCATAAATCCGAAAAGTAAAGATAACCATAATTAAAGGAGTCTCCCCAAGCACTCCAAAAATCTATGACCATACACAATCCGCAGATGCGACGCTTATCACAAAGGCCCTTGGGTAACACAGCACATTCATGACCATACAACTGTATTTGCACAAAGCGATGGGCACAGATTAAATGACTATACTACATTAACAAAAAATTATACAAGTCACAGAAAATCTAAAATTAATTAAAGCCACAAATTAACAGCCTGAGTGAAATCCGAAATCAGTATATATAAAATCCAGAAAATACCATTTTTCTTGGACTTCCCGATCACCTAGACCGAAATTCGGAACTTGGGACCTAAGGTTGATGAGAAAAATCTAGAAAATTCAATATGGGGGCTATAAAAACAGCCAACTTTTCACGTTTCGACCCCTACAAAAAAAACATAGAAACTTGCAATGTTTATAGAAGTTAGTCCGAACTATAGCAACAGCCCATACAGTCAAAATTGTCATACATTGAGACTGAACTATAGGAAATTAAATGAAATAGGGGTCGTTGTGCAAACATTTTTTCACTCAGTGAGGAAGTTTTTTGTATTGGCGTAACCTTGATTTCTATAGGCTCAATGATCTTCGACGCTTTTCAATCTTGAGTTGCTCTAATATCGATGAGTTTGTGAACGGTATTCGGACCATGTGTTTCTAAATTTACATTTCAAGTTTATCGATTCTCTGTACGTCTGCCTTTTTAAGGTCCGTATCTTTGCAGAATACGTAGAAAAGGGAATTTGGTTGCTTGTGCAATTATACTATCTTTTTAGATGTAGGTAAATTTTAAAATAGCAGATCTGGACACCATTACGCGACGTCGAATGTCAGGTTAATTATCACTAGAGCTATTAACAAGTGAACTGAAATAGTTAAAATTAAGTACAACTTCGAAACCTAATAAGACTGTAGATAAGATGGGGTATTTGGTCGTTTCTTGTCGTTTTGTTATTAAAGTCTAAGCCATAGCTTTTGCTTACTAGTACCTATTAATTTTTCGACCAGGGTTAGCAGCTCACCCCTCAACATACGTTTACCACTCCATCCCAGTAATCAGGTGAAAACTGATCAGAAACCGTATTATCTACTTCTACTTTCACTGTCTTGGTTCAAGGTAAATATGAAGGTTTAAGGTATTGACGGCGGGTTGCTATAGAGGGATCTTTTATCTCTCCTCAGCTAGGCTTGGAAATTACAAAATAATACAATGGAGGGATCGAGGGGTGGAGAATGGAAGAAAGACCAGAAAAGTTGGAGAAGTACCGTGCAGGCATTCACCTAAGGGGAGGTACTCTATTGACTCAGCAAAGCCTACTACAAATTTGATTTTGAGCAGACGGCCGCATGAATTGAACCCACGATCACCTGAATGAGAAGTAAATCCGCAATAAAATATGTAAAATTAGGTGGGCTCCCATTTCTTCCAAAACACCCCATATATCTTTACAATGCACCGAATTGAAAGCCCTTTGAAACTCAGTGAAGCATAGATATACATTGAAATTTTATTATATTAACAGCTGTCAATTTAAGATATGCTCACTTGTTGGTTTCCCTAGAATGAATCCAATTGGTTCCTCAAGCATTTGTTGTGGAAGGTACGTTTTCAGTTTGTCAAATATCATTTTTAACAAGACTGCACTGTCATACGATATTAATGCAATCATTCTGTAGTTGCTATATTCAGTTGGCTTATATTTCATAAAGAAAGTGGCGAATGTGGACTCGCATCAATCATTGGGTAATTTTGATAATTTTCAAATCACTACTACTATCTTAAAGGTTTACTTTAAAATTTCCAATGATAACTAGACACTGTTTGAAGTTGTTGCAATAACTTTTTTTACTAGATCAAAAATAGAGTGTACGATAGATACATACTCGTATATACAAGGGTGCCGTGTTTAAGCATTCTATGCAAGGTGATCTTGTAAATGACGGGAGATGAAGACTTAGAAGAAATGTGCAGCATCTGAAGTGATATCTTGATCCACATTGAAATCTTAGAATTGTTTTTTCGTCTTCACTTTTTTTCTTTGCTACATTTCTTGAGGCGCTAGAGTCCGTTATTGATACCGATTTCAAATAGTTTCTACTATATTTGCCATCGATAAGTTGGTTAGGTTCTTAAACTGACTCTTTTTCCATCCGCTGTGCCCTGGATACATAATTACTTCGTACCATCTCGACGGATACACCTTTGGGTAGCTGATAGCGGGTTGTTTTCTAACTTGTTATGCTATATTTTAAGATAAAGACAGTTGTATGTGAGTAGTCCAATGTATTCTCAGCATCTACCTGTAAAATTTCATTTGAAATGTAAAAATTTTCCTACCACATACTACCAAATATTCCACCTATCATTGTATTGTTTTGCTTAAAGATTTGATGCTCTTTCCACATTTATTTGCTAATTTCGCCATAACGATTTATGTTTTCACTTCTTCACAATCGCGATACAAGCTCCAAGGTAGATAATAGTAATTGTTCTTGAGATATCTGGAATTAATGGAAATTGATGAGACGATAGATAGGTGCACAGTAATTATAAATGGAGTAATTATGGTGTGCGATTACGCTCTGGAAGTAATGCTGGTGGTTCTTGTTGGCAAAGGCTGTAAGAGGCGCTCGACCAAGGTGCGGGGCCCAGAAAGAAAAAAAGTAAAACCCGAGGGGCTGCTTCAGCCTCGGCGTGGCGGTAGCGGGGGTGAACAACGGTCGCCGCCTAAAGGGTTCGTAACTCCAGGTGTTGAGAGCTTTAACCTGGACAAAGCTGTGGAGCTGGTAAACTACGAGGTGGCTTTCTGGGAAAGAAAGTAGTTCAGGGCAGCCAGCGGTGCTTGTCCGCTGAGGATCATTTCGTACTCTGAGCGAACTAGAAGTTCCATTGTAGAGATTGGATGCTAAAGCTATTAAGAGAGCGAGTTAGTTCGATCTATAGAGATTGCCTGCCTTTTGCTGCTGATCTTCAGTATTTTTAACCGGGGATGTCGCCGTGAATATCAATTTGCTGTTTTCCAAGAATCAGCAAGAATTACTTGATCGGTACCATGTTGTAGCGGACTTTAATCTTCACATTTTGATACCAAACTCGGCCTCCTTATTGCACTAGGTAAAGTTGATAGATTTAATTGCGAGAATTTATCTTTGAGTTTAATTAGATAGTCGTGTCGGGCGTAATCTCTGCTACATGGATTATGTGGCTACCTAAATGTCTATCCACCCTGTAACAGGTCGCATTTGCTGATTATTATTAATGTGTTTAGCAAATCTATCTATCGATGAGGCCTAAGGTCAATGAAGAATGACAGGTCAGCACGACCTGGGGGTATAACAGTGGTTCTTGTGAAGTATGGAGGAAACATGATTGTAGAGCGACTTACTAAACTGATGAACCTATGCTTGGAACAGAAACGAACGCCTGAAGAATGGAAGATTTCTTATATGATTTCATTACATAAAAAGGGCGATAGACGGAAAATAGATAATTATAGACGACTAAGTGTGAACAGCACGCTAAGCAGACTATTTAGCAAAATAATTAAGAAACAAGTACAGGAAACTGTTCGAAACAAGATTAGTGAGGATCAGAGTGGATTTACTCCAGGTCCGTTATTGTCGACAATTTATTTGTCTTGCAGCAAGTAACAGAAAAAAGAACGTTAATGGGGCAGGAAACTCATCTGGCATTCATTGATCTACAAAAGGCTTATGACGCGATTCCAAGAACAAATATACGGTACCCCCCACCCAAGAAAAGCGCCCTTCCGTGCTTTCCAAGAATACTTCGATACTCAGCATCACTCCGTTTCGCTAATACAATGAAATGCTATGAACCAGTTATTTATAAAAAAAACAAAAACATTTTTTTTCCGACGACCATTGCTCAAAAGTTGATGTTGCTTTCATTTTCGGAGGACCTATCGTATGAAAACGATCCAAGACTTCAGGAAAGTTCCTGGCGACCGGAATCGTGTACACATACGAACATACATCCCCCCAATACGGGGGATTGATCTAGTGGGCTGGGATCTTCACCAAAAGATCCGCACCGCCGATACGGAGATTTGATATAGTGGTTTCATTAGTCGGTTGGCTCGAATTTTAGAGATATTTGACTCAGAGTGGTTTTCGATATGAGGGAATTTCAATACTTCGTACACTTCGTGTCGAAGTAAAACTATGGCAAGCTTTATATAATGATGGTGTAGATCCAAAGTTAATATCTGTAATTCAAGAACTGTACCAAGAAAATAAAGCATTTTTGAAAGTTGGAAATAGACTGTCAGATCCGATTTATACATCCAAGGGCTTTAACTTATATCTGGAAAGTGTACTAAGGGAATGGAAGCGTAGATGTAGAGGTATGGGTGTTGCAATAGATGACGAGTACCTCTTTACTTTAAGCATCGCCAACGACCAGGTCGTTATAGCTCAGGATGCATACAACCTAGAATTTACTATGTTGCGAAGGTTGTATCAAACGTATCAGGAATGGCGAATGGCGATAAATATACACAAAACCTAGTACTTAGTTGTTAACTCAAAGGCAAATTTTGATATTCTGATCACCGATAACATACATATTAAACAAGTAGATAAATTTAAGTACTTGGGGGCAACCATAACTAAAGACGGATTAGGCACTGCAGAAACAAAGATCAGAATTGAAAATGCTCGGAAAATAACTGGTTGTTTAAATAATATATGGTGGGACACTCATATCTCCCAAAAGGTGAAAAAGCATATAGGGAAACGAAGAGAAAGGTGCAGGCAACCGAAATGGACTATCTTAGAAGAAGGGCAGGAATATCAAAGTTGGAGTACATCACTAATATAGTAATTAGAGAAAAATGAATGCCCAGGAGGATATAGTCGAAAGGATAGAAAAGAGTGGTTTAAAGTGGTTTGGACACTTGATGCGTATGCATGAGGTATTTAAATGGAAACCACGTGGTAGGAGGAAACCAGGTAGACCCGGAAGATCTTGGAATTAAGGCATAAGAGAAGCATTAAGAAACCGAAAATTAGAAGAAGATGAAGTTTTTGATAGGGATAGGTGGAGATTAGGAGTAGGGAGCCGGCGCCAAGCTGTATAAACCTGTGAATATATATAGCTATCGATGAGTTATAGACAGCGTTGCGTTATTCGACGGTTCATTTTGCATCGAGAAGCCGGAAATTTAACGGCTCGTTTCTAGCCGTTTAGTTGCCGTTTGCATGTAGACGGAGAGGTATGTGTTTCGAGGAGTGGAGAGTTTAAAATTAGTATTAATTGGTAATCTAATCTATACTGTATCTAGCTTATTCAAACATATTCTAAATTCATATATTTTTAATATAAATTTATTTTACTATTTATTTAGATACTGTAAAAAATGCAACCTAGCCCTTTGAACATCGCCACTAGATTCCTCTCACATTTTTAATTTAAATTTTACTATCAAACTTAAAAAGAAATAGTCATGTTCAGCACAAAAAATTCAATCATAACCTTAAAAATATACTACGGTTCATTACACAAAGACCAAGTTCTATTTTCAGTTACTTCAGATACAGCCTTGTTGCGCCGAAATTGATAGCAATTTGCTGAGATAGTATTTTGACATTCTGAAATCCTAACTGATGGATATAAACAAAGCATAAGTCTCACACTCATTTTGTTGCATCAAATTTGTTTGTCAAACACGTTCCGTGATGACAGCGAACAATATTTAATTTACTTTATCAAACTGGGTGGTCACTTGCTGTAGGCAACTGTTCCTATCAGCTGTTATTAGAGAGGTTATAGTCCGCTTTGAAGGCACGAGTTAGTAATGTGTATTTTTGTTAAAAATGAAAGAACAAGTCTGTTTAAGTTTAATTTTAATTGTGTTATTTTAATATCACTGTCTGTATTGTTATGATTTCTAAGATAATTGTGATGACAATGGAAAAAAAGTGACAGAAAAATAAATATCAGACAAATATAAAAGTCTTTCAACCCAAAAGAGAAGTGTTTTACTGCAGAACAGTATACCAGTAAGTAAATAATATAAGAAAAAGCTAGTCTTTCGGCCGGGATTTCATCTATTTTTTCACTTTCAAAAAATTCCATGCGCAGAATTGAGTCAGACAGTTGCACGAAATTAGAGGTTCGCTTATTTTTAGAGACGTTTGACAAATATGATTTCTGACGTCACAAATAGGTACGTCACCATTAGTGTTTCATGTATGACAAACAAATATGATGCAATAACATTACCCTGTGATGTGTGTTTAAAAATCAAGGTCAGAAAACAATAGAATGGGCCACATAGAACCTAGGCAAGCATTTGCCTAATTTTTTGTAAAAAAATTGAGACTGAATATGAATAATTATGAACAATTAGTTTATTGTCATCCATTGCTAACTGTTTTACTTCTTTTATTTGTATATTCTGTATCAAAACGTATCGTTAATATCAACATTCATTATTTTGTAAAAAAAAAACTTCTAATGCAAAGTGTATGTAATTATCACAATATCCTAACGCCTTACAGGAATCGCCTGTTTATGAGCGCGTAGAAATATCACACTTGTAAAATAAAAACGTTGCCATTGTGCCGCACAAGTCATTCGAAGGTGGCAGTACGGAATGTCGAGAAAAGTGTAAAAACTAATAGCAGGAAGTTGTCGCGTTAAGTAGGGTAGGAAACGCACACACTTCCTGCCCGATAATTATTCCAGCAAGTGCTCCTTTTCGGTTGACAAAGTGGTGCCTCGGGCCGCAAACCGCACCGGAGGCCGAGAAAAGTGAACCATTTTTTAGGGATTATCAGCGCGGTGACAGCAACAACCTGAAATGTGTTTAATATCGAATCAAGTCGCCGCTGGTTTCCGGGAATTCCGATATTGGCGTGGACGCGGTGCTGCCCTGTCCGTTTCTGGGCGACTTCGTGTTGCGCAGCCGGGAAAAACGCGTTGGGCCGCTGTGGTTCAAGCAGCATCTTTTATATCGGTAAAACGCCATTAAAATTTTGGCTTTGAGTCGTTTTTGCGATATTGGTTCTTGTTACTACGAGATTTTCGGTGTCTTGCATGGCTTCTTGGAACTATTTTAATGGGACGATTTCTCATGTGGGGCTTTATTGGATGTCTTGGGTCTTGGACCCCAATTCCGCCAGAAACTATTTTGATTTTTGCAAACAGTGCTTTGTTTGCCATAGATTCCAATGGACAAGTAAACCAGAAGAGTTAGGGAGGGAACGACGTTTTTACATTGTTTATATCTACAAGTAGGCTTGGTTCAAGAATCCCCAATTTTATTAGATTTTTTCCTCTTTTAGAAAGGGAATTACGTTGTGTAATGTTTATAAAAACCTTAAGTAAAATATAATAACGTCTATTCAGCTGATTTATTATTATATCGGTACGATCTGCCGAATCACTAATTTGTAATTTTTCTACAAAAACTCGGTCAATCGCGACCCAACCAAAATTATATGAAAGGTCTCATGAAACTGCGTATATTTTGTGGAGACAGCAACCGCTTTAGCTTTAAAGAAAAGCTATAAAATGTAGTTTAGTGAAGGTGTCTCGCCGGATAGATGTAAACATGCTAACTTCAGAACGACTTAACCTCTGAAAATGATTTCTGTACTAGTTTGAGTGAAATATTAATAAAAAACTAAAGAGCTTTTGGACAAGATTGGTAATTCTTCTTTTGTATGTGTTTTGCAATTTGTATTCATGATACCAGTTGTTAAGCGACCGCTTAACGAAGCATGGTGGTGTAATGGTACAGAGTTGAGCTCCTGAACTTAAGGTCACGAGTTCGAAACTAGGTGCGGAATGTATTTCTTTTCTTAATTATTGAAAGTTTTGCATACACCTTTCTATCAATTGTCACCTTTCCATGTGATATGCCACATTGTAGGAATTTTGTGGCTCCACACTGAAAGCACCGCTTTAACAGATTACCAAGACTAAATTAATGTGTGAAAAACCGTTCCTTCCCAAAACTATGCCGAAGTATCGATAATGCGGTTGCATCTTCTCATCTTATATATATATCACTTTATAGTTTTAGGTTGTGCTCAGTAGTGTGTCTTCTCCCTTCTCCCCCTTGGGTCCTGGGTGGTGTAGCTTGAAAAAGCGTCCACGTTCGATCAGCAGAGTTAAGCAATGCTCTCTCTGGTCAGAACTTGGATGGGAGTTCCACGGCTGCATCTCTCGGCGCCTCGTGGTACGGCTATCGCGGAAAAAAGTTGGTCCCGGCGGTCATAACAACATCATGACAGTCGTTAGTGGGGTTGGAAGTCCTCATATCTGCACAGCGACTCCTATAATTGGCGTAACGGCTGTTGGCTGAATGCGAATTAAATAAATAAATAAATAAATAAATAGCTGGCTATGATTACTACATCCCCTTTTTCAAGATCTTTTTCTCTTAATACAAGTGAACCTAAACTGTTAGTACTAAACTTAAGTAAATATGTTAAAACTTTTTCCTGCATTCTTCTTGTTCTGAAGATCTGCCTTCTGTGGCCTTCTTCTTTTGCTGTCTTCCGGTTTTTTTCTGGAATGGCCAGTTTCGCTTTTTTTTATGCTGACTTTATATGGCTCTTTTATCTTAATTTCTTCTTCCTTGTTGTTCTCGTCTTCAACTTAACGAGGTATTCTTAGAGCACTTCTATTGCTTCAAATATCTTGACCATCTCCTGTTGTTGCAATGAGAGATCTTGAGTGAATACCTAGTTCCCACCATTTCCTCTATATTCACACTAATCTTATCTGCTTCTTCTAAATCTGGTAGTCTTCTCGCACGTCGGTTATAATATTTTTTTGGCACTTATGCTACTTGTCTAAGTCTTTTTTAACATTCCAAGTTTTAATGTTAAGTGATGTTTAGTCGTAGGTAATTTATCTCGCAATTTCCTGCCCTCTCGCTTACATTTTCAAATTCCAGTTATTGGCAAATTATATTACGCCACAAAAAGTTTTAGAGAATTTTGATAATTTAATAAAGCCTCGTTCACAGCGTTCTCTGCCATACTTCTTACTTGCGCATATGTGTGATAAATTCATAATCGTACCATTCGAAAAAGACTTAAATTCCTTGCGTTCAAATCGCATGTTATCGGTTATAATTTTCTCAGGTTTTCTATGTACAGTACCGATTTTCTTTTTCAATATTGGCCTGTTATTTTTCTTCGTAACTCTTCTACTTTTATTCATTTAGAACAGTAATCCTTTAAACGATATACTGGCTACATTTCCACACATATGTCCATTTCAATCTTTTCCCAGGGACCATTTCCTTAATGCAGCTAAAATATACAATATGGAGGTATCAATCACAAAAAAAAATCAATGGTCATAGCCAAAGAACCAATTCAATGCAAACTGGTAGTAGAAGAGAAAATCATAGAACAAGCAGCGGGTTTTCAATACCTAGGGATGGAGATATCCAGCGACCGAAATCTCTACAAGGAGATGAGACAACAGGCATTAAAAGGGGCCAGAATATCTGGCTGCCTTAGGGACGTAACATGAAAGAATAAATCTCGCCTTAAGCAGAATAAAGTAAAAATCTATAAGGCAGTAGTGAGACCACCACTGGTATACGGAGTCGAAACACGAGCAGAGAAAAAAAAACAACATTAAGATTGATAATCGGTAAAAGGTGCCTAGATAGGGCACGGAACACAAACCGTAAGAGATGACTGTAAAGTGTCCAACGTAATAACATTTATAAACTAAAGACGAGCTGAATGGAACAACCAAACCGTAAGCAGGACCAACAGCAAAAAACACATAAAAATAGCACGAGACAAAAAACCGATAGAGAAACGGAACCCGGGAAAGCCAATGAAGAGGTGGGCTGAAAGCTGGCAGTCCACATCAGTGGACATACCATAGGAAAAGTGTGAAGAAAACAGGCTATAAGCCTACACTAGGAGAAGAAGATTAAACATTGTATGAGTTCGTAGTGGTTCTCTCTCATTTTTATTTGCGAATTTTATGCATTTACTACAGGTGTCCATTATTTTTTCTATTTGTTTGGATATTGCAGTCCAATACATAATTGATCTTGCCAGCAACTTTGTTTTTTCTGTGCCCTGATGCCCTTCGTACAGCAGTTCAAGCAACTCAAGTACTGTGGTACAATTACCTCGTTATTTTTAAACAGTAAATCCTCACATTCCAATATGGTCTTCTCATGAAATCTTCCTCTCTTCTCTTTTTCGGTCATCCGTTTTGATGATACTTTAAAACAGATTGCTAAGCAGGATCTTGTTTGGTATTCTGCACAATGTGGTAATTTTTCGCTAATGGCTAAATATTTATTTATTATATACGTCCTTCACTAATTCTTCTTGTTCTTTATCTTCTTCTAGCTTATCTGTCAGAAAAGCTCTTGAAAGGCAACCTATAGCAAATATTTTCTTCCTAGACACATTAAGCATTAATCTTTGTGATCTGCTAGCTATTTTATCTAGGTACTTCTTTTTTATTTACAATTTGTTTGTAAGAGTTTATTATCAGATTCATCTATTCCGCTGCAAATACAATACTCAGTAGCTTTTTTCTATTTGTGCATAGTTACATTCTGATGTTGTTAATGCTGTAGATGCACCTAAACCAACCTTCGAAGCTTCGCATTGTATTACTACTTCGATATATTAAAAAAATAAAATAGATGTTTTACACAAAGAACTCCTCATATTGCTCATGGGCTGTTCATGTCTAGTATTCCAGTGTATAAAATCTAATGACGTATCCTTTTGGCCGTACAATTCGGCAATTGCCATAAGTAATACCGTTGATGTTGGCCATAGCTAGAACTATTTAAAATGTTTGTCATGTATTTTTGAAGTTAAACTTTTTACTTCAGCCGTGGGTCCAATTTGAACTGGATGATCTAGTTTTCCACCTTCACAACGTCCAATCATGCTTTTGTTGTCTTTTCCGCAGACGTTTCGTGTATTGTAACTTTCTTCTCAATTGTGAAGCATGATATCACGATATCGCTGTTTTTTTCACTTCTATCTTCATCCTCTTATAAATTCTGTACTTTATTTTTTCTACATTTCTCAGCATAATGATTAATTCTTGTTTCTGTGACTACTAATTCTTCTTCTTGTCACCCCATTTAGCCTGCCATTTTTTACCCCATCTACATTTTAAGCCTTGTTTTCGTGCGCCTTTTTGTGGTTCACCGACTTGTCTGCCAGTAGTTTTAACTGTTCTGCACTGAACGATTGCTTTAGTAATGTTACATTTGATTCTGTCAGTAATTTCTCCTGTACTCTCTTATCTCCAATTCCTACTACAATTATATCTCTATGCTTATCTGTCTTTTTTCTATATCTGTATAAAATAAATCAAATATTTCACATTCAATTTGAATTCTAGGGAAGAATTTTTAATTTTTGCCTTTGCCATGTAATATTCTTCTATTTTACTCATAACGCTGCTCTGTTCATTCTAAACGCTAAGTTATTGTATATATCTAGCCATTCATTGCCTAATAATGTTAACAACAATGCTATCTTCCTTTAATGCCGTTTGTTTTTCAGTCCCTCAGCTTCCTCATAATTGAAGTTGTTGTTTCCACTTGACTCACTTTTTCGCTTTATTTTCACCCCTCTTCAATGAATCTAGACACCACAGATTAGTATGATTGCTCATTTTACTTGCAACTGTGGTATCTCGTCTGCAGTATAAAATTGAAATATCTATTGTTAACTGCATTTCTACATCGATTCCTGTCCTTTGTTTTGCAACATGTGCCCAACTTGCAGGTTATGTTTTTATGATTCACAGATAATCTGCTGTTGTTTTCATTTTCTTTTTGCGTCAGGGCTATTATTAACTAATTTTAGTATCTATTCCGCTTATTTCTGATTCGCACATGATTTTCTAATGTTCGGTGGCACTCACAAGCGTCCCTCCTTCCCCTTAAGTGATGAAAATATCTTGAATTGTGTCGTAGAATACTGCTGTAGAAGATCTAAGTTTACGATTAATAAAAACGAACTCGAGAGATCATTAATTTAAAAAATACTTCCCGTCAAAAAAGACAACATAGTTGACAAAAGGATTCTAGCAGATGTGATAAAAATAAAGAAATATATTTGCAAAAATACGTTAAATCGACCATAATACTGCCCCACATCATTATCCTCGTCAACGGCCTTGAAGGGAGATGTCCTAATTTTGAGGCTATTTTCTGATATCAATCTGTGTCATTATGCAAATGCTATCAGTTATTTTGTTATTGTACAGCTTCCGTTTGGTCAAATTCCGGTTTATTTAATGAATGAATAAATAGTTCTGTTGCATCACGGCATGTACTCGTAATACTTGTTATCTAACAGCTACACTTTGTGTTGAAGTTACGCAAGTTCGAAGCAGGGAAGGGGATGTAAAAAGGGGTTTAATAATACAGAATTAGTCTTAGGAGATTTTCTGCTCTTCCGTTTAACAGATGCATTTAAGGGGAAAACAATGGAGCTTTTACACTTATTAGTTTGTCGACTCTGTCATTTACAATTTGCTATGCAAGGATTGATCTTATACACAATAGCTAGAAATTTGGGAATATTCATAGGGATGGATGAAGCAAAATAAAACAATAGAAACGGTTTAATTAGAATATTCTGTTTTAGCCCTGATTGCTCTATCGCCCTATAAATTTAAACATAATGGTTTGCAGTATGTTATTGATGTTACAGCAGCTTTTTTCAATCATAGCATGATTTTTTCCAGGAAGTTGTGTGCTTGTATCATACCAGATTTTTATTTTTCTCTCCTAATGCTGCTCATCTCTTGATGGCTTCTGTTATATGGTAGCACATTTCATCGGTCGTATCATGATTTATATGCTGGTTTAGTCGATTTTGTGTCTTTTGTTACATAGTTCGTTGTTCTAAATACAATTATGTTGCTTCCTTTCTTTTTTAATTCTATTTCTCCCCAAAAGCTTTGTTGTTTGCTTGATAGCTTCTCTTATAAAGTAGTACACTCTATCGGCAGTATCAGGATTTATTTCCTGGTTTAATAGATGATGTAGTTTTATGTTGCATATTTCGTTATGCTAGGTAAATAAAATCATGATGTTTTCCTCCATTTTTAATTTTATTTTTCACCAAACACTTCTTCTGCTGATCTCTAGATGGCTTGTGTTGTATGGTACATTTTATCGATCGTATCATGATTTATTTGCTGGTTCAGTCGATGGTGTAGTCTTTTGCATAGTTCGTTGTTCGAAATACAATTATGCTGCCTCCTTTCCTTTTTAGTTCCATTTCTCTCCAAAAGCTTCCTCTGTTGTTCTGTTGATAGTTTCTCTTATAGGGTAGTTTGCTTTATCGACCGTATGAGGATTTATTTGCTGGTTTAATCGATGGTGTAGTCTTCCGTTGCATAGTTCGTTGTTCTAAATACAATTATGCTGCTTCCTTGCCTTCTTAATCCTATTTCCCTCCAAAAGCATTTTCTGTTCTCTTATAGTACACTTAATCGGCAGTATCAGGATTATTTGCTGGTTTAGTCTTTCGTTGAATTATTCGTTGTTCTAAATACCGTTATGCCGTTTTCCTCCAATTTTAATTCTATTTTTTTTTCATACGTTTCTTCTGCTACTCTCTAGATGGCTTCTGTTATATGTTAGTACATTTATAGTTCGTTGTTCTAAATACAATTATGCTGCTTCCTTTCTTTTTTAATCATATTTCTCTCTAGAAGGTTCTTCTGTTGTTTTACCAAGAGAACCTGGTTTAGTCGATGGTGTAGTCTTCTGTTGCATAATTCGTTGTGCTTAATAAAAAAATGCTATTTTCTTCCCTCTTTAAATTTATTGTTCTCCAAACGCGTCTTCTGCTGTTCTCTAGATAGTTTCTGTTATATGGTAGTACATTTCGTCGACCGTATCATGATTTAGTTGCTGGGTTTAGTCGATGGTGTAGTCCTCTGTTGCATAGTTCGTTGTTATAAATAAAATGATGACGTTTTCTTTCCCTTTTAATGTTATTTTTCTCAAAAAGCTTTCTCTGTTGTTCTCTTGATAGCTCTTATTACTTGGTAGTATATTTCATCGGTCGTGGCATGGTTTATTTGCTGCTTTAGTCGATGGTGTAGCCTTCTGTTGCATAAATAGCGTTTATTATTGCAGCCTTATACATACTCGCAGCTTTATTTTGTATTTGATTATATTTGTGGTTTTACATCTTTCTAGTTGTGAGGGGTTTTTCAACTTTAATATTTGAGTTTACCAAATAACAGTCTGAGCACAATTCATCTATTTGGACAACTTGATGGTTTATACTGTTAGCTTAGATCTTGGTTTTATTATTGTATAGCCTATTATTGATCATAGTTGTCTTATATCTTTGTGCCATATATATTGCTGATACTGTGATTCTATAAATATGACTGAGTTGCAAGCAGTTGGGTATCGTTTCCTTGTATTTTTATTTATTACTATTGAGACTACTTTGTTTATAAAATGTTGAGCTGTTTGAATTTTTGAAATGTTTTACGATATTACATTACTGAAGAAAAAGTATAGAACGGTACTCGGAAAGTGGTGTAGGATTGGGCTACGTTCAATTCCCCAAATTCTATAACTATTTAAATCTTTCGAATACATGTCGAGGCATCTAATTTTCAATAACAACACAACTAGTGTAATATGTCTCATATGTTCTTGAATTTCTAAATGCAAGTAATAGGAAAAAGCATTCGAAAGAAGAAAAAACAAATGATTATTTCGTAACTTCGAATGATTACAACGGAGGTGGTAATTACACATGGACTAAATACAGTTAGTTATATAATGTAACATATTTCATACGTCCATATAATTTGTATCCTAATCAAATTACCTTCTTTACAATTTGAACTGAATACTGAAATGTATTATGATGATACGAATGACATGCTCGGCTTTAGCATAAAAATATGGCAATACATTAATTTGAATTTTCTGTTTGATGGAGCACTAGCAGCACGCTTAAATTGCGTAAAAATTAATGTGTTAACCCTGTATGTTAGTTAAATAATAATAATAATAAGTACCCAAGTTAAGTATTTGAATTAACTTAAATTTGCTGTCATCTTGCTCAAACATTTGCATGGTCGAAAATATCCAGTAGCATCAAAAGTTTGTCGATTTATTTAATTGCAAATTTACATAGCCAACTAAGGTTCGAATGAAATAACGCTTTTTCTAACACTCTTTTTACAATAAATTATCCAGACTAAAAGTTCAATCCCAAAATAAAAACGTCAACATTTTGTAGCAAAGGTCATCTTCCTGCCTCCCAGATCGCAAATTTCAGTCGATGTTTTAGTGGCAGTTCTCGGAATCGAGGCTGTTTTTCTAAAACACTTTGAAGCACATTAAATTAATGCACGCCAAAGGCGAAAGTGTTCTGAGTAAGTTATTCCGCCATAAAACGTTGGCGATAAGTCAGTCGAAATAAACCTCTACTGTGGACCCGGATTCGGTGATCGCGACCAGCGCGATTTCGAGTGATCTCTCGGAGCCCTGCACATCTCATACCTTTCTAGATAAGGTGGCGGCTATTAGTTTAATGTTTGGAAATTAAAACGATCCTGTGTCTACAGAAGTTTAGTGGGCCCTCGCTGTACAAACTCGCTCTCGCCGGCCGGCATTTTTACGACTTTAATAAAAACTGGCTCGTGTTGGACGCGGAGTATAACAATGTTAAGCCCCTTCAATAATTAATTAGTTTCGATTAATTTTATTACGTTGCATTTTTCTCTCATAAAAGCTGGCTGCTCTTAACGAACCGGAGTACAAATTTCCAGTGCTTTATATTTTAAATTTCTTGTCAGTTGTGCAAATTACAACAATGTTAGAAAATGATAAAAACAGCAGCTAGCCACTTTTTTTAAATTGAGGTTAGAATAATCTACACCACATAACTTATATGAAATTGAGAATGCATTACAATATTATTATCTCGTTTTACTATGTTATCATTTGCTCAGGAAAAGTAAAATAGTTTTCATAGGAGACATGTAGACTGTAGACCTAGTTTAGTTTATAAATACTATAAATACAGTTTTATATTTGAATAAAACAGTACTGTCTGAACCATAGCTGTGTTCCCTTCTTTGTAAGTCAACGCATAGGTAAAAATACCTTAAAGGAACAGTTTCGCCTGTCTTCCGTCTCAGAGATCATCCTACTCCAAATCATCAAGGAGAATCCAATTACCAAATTTTTACTCCGTCAGTACTTATCAAACTGACTAGTCTGAACCCATCTCATTTACTAAAGTAATTTCAGACAATAAGCAACAAATAATACATTTACTTTAGCATTTATTTTGTCCACTGCTGTTTTTTTGTTTTGTGTTTGTCTAACACTATTTTCTGCTGCTTATACGATTTATTTATAAAAATAAACTAACCAAATCTTTCATTCAAAAGGGGAGAGCTAATACCAGCTAAAGATGACGGCCATGTCAAAACGGTGTTAATGTAAATATCTCAAAATTTTCACGTTTTCTTGTTATAGAAAATAAATGGCTTTAAATACAAATATACTGCTCAAAAAATGAACTGGATCACCGATACAAATGGTATCTGTTGCATTACGTCATCAAAAAAATATATATAAAGGTATTGTTTTATAGTATACTCATATTAAGCATATTTAATTGCACTGTCGTCAAATATCAACTGACATATTAACAAAATTATATTAATAAAATTTAGAAAATAATAAAATTATAAAAAAACTATATTTACAAAAATAAGAGGAAGAACAAAAAAAGGAAATTAATACTTTTTTGGCAGGATTTGGCATACTTTATATGCAATGCTATCAACATTTGGGCAAAATTCAAAATATTCAAATGATAATATTTTATTAATAGACTTAGTTTTATTTAAACCAAATTATGAAAAGAAATGCTTTCTATAGTGATCCTGAAAGATTACCAAAAATGCCATGACTGTCGTTTAAGAAAATATTTTTAAAAATTGGACCAATGTCTATAATTATGCAAATGGGCCAGTTCATTTGTTGAGCAATATAGTTCGTTAAAAATTATTTTATCCTTAAGAGTTATTTGATTTTTTGCTGATGTAGCATTCTAAGCTGATGCATCGATGAAATGTTGTGCTTCGTACCATTCGTCCGGCAAGTCTAGAAAGATCATACCAAGCACGCTCATAGACCACCGTGCGTCATGACAGTCAGGCCGATTTTCCCTAGACCACTATTCTCGCTAGGCGATCCATAGAAATATTTGTGGCTCGTACACCATTCCTGCATTCTACCGGCTCGGTAACTAAATTTAGCGTCCGGCTGCCTTATTTAATTACCGAGTGGCAACGGACAAGCATGTGACACATGCCAAGTATGGGACCGAAGCATGCTCATGGTTATTTTATGTTTTAATTAAGAGAAAAACATAATGGACGCCAGCGCTCTACCGAGAACTGCCTTTTTGCGGACGCGACTACTGCGAATGAAATTGCAGTTTTCATTCTTTAAATCGCGTTTCTTGCGCGGGTATTGTTTGTGGTTTATTTGCTGCTCACAGAAGCAATTAGCCGACGTTGCTCTAGAATGGACGCTTTTCAGATCCGCAGAAACGCAAAACCTCTCTGATGGGATTCTTCTTTGGAAAAACAATAACAGTACCACTAAACTTTCTCATACTCAAAAACAACGTTACACTTAAATTCACCTGTTTTTGTATGAGGCAAATAGACTGTAGGTTAACTTACACTCTCCTAAAAGAGCTTTGCACAGTACTAAGAATTTGACAAGTTTAAATTAAAATTCAATATCAAAATCTGAACAGAAATTTAAATTTAAGCTACACTACCACTATTAAATTTTGCTACACTCATAAAGCAGACCAAGTAGAGGGGGGCCCGCTCTTAACAATCTTGGGCTTAAATTCAATTGCTTTTGTACAAGGCAGCTATTCTGCAAGTTAGCTTTGTACTCTCTAAAAGAAACAATCAAAATATACAACAACTCTGGCGCTTTGAATTATAACTAAAGGTGGAAGCACCAGGAAACGCTAAACGACGTTACCCTTTAATTCAGTTGTTTTTATGTGAGGTAGCCAGTAGGGTATCTGCTTACGCTCTAACGAGAGATTTCAAGCTATGGGATAAATCTCACAATTTATTAGGTACAACTAAGATGCTGTATAAAAATTTCACAAGAAAATTCTAATAATCTAACAGTGGCGTTAAAGATTCTCTGTAAGAATTTCACGAAAAAGTTAGAAGCTGGTAGAGGCAGCGGACGTTCTAGATGATTTACCCTTATATTCAAGTGTTTGCATGTGAGGTAGTCTGTAGGTTAACTGCGTACTGCTTAAACAGAGTTGTAAGCTATACTAGATATAACAGTTTCGTCTGGGTTTCTATATAAGAATTTTAGAAAATTAGCTGGTTGCATAGCCGCACGCTCCAAGGACTGGTCAAACAGTCTCGAGAGTTACGCAACTTTCGCAGCGATCGGCACTCGGTCGAAATTTCACAAGAAAGTCAGAAGTAGGTACAGCTTTAGACAACGCTACCTTTAAATTCAATTGTTTTTAGCTAATCTGTAGGTTAAGTGCATGCTCTTTAAAGATAGCTTTTAGACTGTACTACAAATGGCACAGTTTCAATTAAGATTCTACGTAAAAACTTTACAAGAAAATTAGAAGCAGATAGAAGCAGCGGGATATTTTCAACCGCGTTACTTTTAAATTCTATTGTTTTTAAGTAATCTGTAAGTGAACTGGGTACGTGGGTACTTCAAATACAGCTTTGAAACTATACTACAACTATATTACGGTTTCATTTAAGATTCTATATTTATAAAAGTGTAATTTAGATTTGCTATATTTTGAAAATGGTGTAGGTATAATCTCCACTAAATTTAATCATACATTCTGTACTTTTTGTTTTTACAACTTTTTGTAAACATATGTTTTTGATATTTGGGCAATATAATATTTACAAAGTTCATACCATAAATTACGTTAATGCGTTAACTAAAACTTAAGTGGTTTAAAAATAAATTGCCACGCAATCTGAACACTGACTAACTTAATTATATAAATGGTATTGTTCAACATGCAAGGTCGGATTGTTTACCTGTTCTCCACCTGTAGTTATACAATTGCTATTAGAAAACAGTAAATTGCTGGAAACAACTAACCCTAATTTAATTTATTTCGCTAAATAAAAAAAATGAACAGTAATTGTGCACGTCTTTAGATGATTAAGAATTGATTACTTAATTTTTCTTCCACCGCCAAAGCAAAGACGTTTTGAACTCTTTAAGTTAGCTCAAAGCTGCAACTGCAAAAACCTTTGGATATGCACATTGACATAATATGTTTTCTTTTGTTTCAGGTAAGACACGAGAATGTTTGACGGTAACGGAGGGATAGCTTTTGAGATCTGTTACCTACGGCAGTTGTAAGTGCTTTGATTTTACTTAGGTAAAAATTCTTAATTGCAGCTTGCTGCTGATAACGATATAATTGTGCAAAATGCTTGCTATGGAATTTGATTAAAATAGTTATTAGGTTAGCATTTCAATTCGAATTTATGGAAAATCATTTTTATAGCTGCTGGAAACACTTATTCATTTTCTACACATTTAGATAATACTACTGAAAGAAGCTCTAAGAATGTAATTTGTTTTGGTTTTTGCCAAAATTGCAAATAAATAACATAATTCTAACAGTCCACTCTCTCGAAATTTTAAAAATCTGGTGGTTTTGCTTAGGAAGCACTTAAAACAAACCGGTCGAAGTTTTAAGAGGTTATTTATAAGTGTTTGCGTGTTTATAAAGTTAATATAAAGTTTGTAATTATTTTTAGTAGAAATCAATATTACCGTTTATTATTATGTTTCAGTAGCACAGTGTGCGTGATACCAGTAATACAATTCTTTTAACTTAATTAAGCAGTAAAACATGAAAGTCAATTATTTTGCATTTAAACCATATAACCACAATCGGTGTTTGAAAAAGCATTAGTATATAACTCTAAATAATTCACACACATAAGTAATGTTATGTGAGGTTAGGTTAAGTTGAAATAGGTACCAGCTAAATGCCATGCACATTACTAGATATTCTTTTAGTAATCTCCACTTACAACAAAATATATTTCTAAGGCATTAATTTACAAACACAAAAAAGTATGAAAACATTCGGATAAATAATAATAATCATAATAAATGTCTTTTATAATAATAATAATAATAATAATGGTGAGGCACACATACAAGTATATTACACAACAAGAATAGTATATGCAATTACTTAAAAACTATGTTAATTATTTGCAGACTATATTTTTTATCCAGGAAAAAGTGTGTAATAAGAAATAAATAACAAATGAGTAAGGTTAGGTTACTTTTAGATCAAATTGAGATAAATTAGGTGTATTCTTATTAGTGGTAAATTCTGTGCTCATTACTATACAGGGTGAGTCATAAGTATGCCCATTAAATTAAATGGGCGATCTCGGTTGAAGTACATTGCACAAAAAAGTTATAGCTTACGAAAATAAAACGATATTGCAAACTGCTGACGACCACTAGCTAAATAAGATAAGAGTACATTATTCAAATGTACCAAATGTGAGTGAAATACCTAAGCAACTGTATTTGATTCTGAATTTTATCAAAATTCGGTCTTATCGTAACCACCTCTTCCAAATTAGGTTTTCAGCAATTTATTTCAGTGGCCATCAATCAAGTTAAGCAATTAAACGCTTTAATTTTTTGTGAGAGAAGCATTAATCTTTGACATCTAGTTTATTACGTAAAGTTGTTCTCTTTGGTGTCTTATAACTACCCTTAAATAGTTACTCACCTTATGAATAACCCTGTAGATTTTACTTATTTTATTTAATTTTGAAATCATAATCTTGTTTATTAGCGTTTGATAGCGGTCGCAGTATGGCTTTTATAGCCCGAGGGCCTATAAAGTTGCTAAGCAGTTTAATAATCACCAACAATACAGTACACCAACACCAACAATCTGTATAGAATCCCTAACACATCAAAAATTCACAGGCCAGCATGACGATGATGCAGTAGTCTGTAGACAAAATACTGAATCATTGAATTATATATATTTTAAGAACCAAAATAAAATGAAATGTTGTATGTACTACGTGCATAATAACGATTTTGCCCCTTATTGGTTACAAATTAGAAAATTTGGAAGAATTTAAAAATATTTTCATTTAAAATAAAATCGTTGAAGAACGACACATGTTAAGAAAATCACAAAAAACACTTGTGGTAGTCGTTACCCTCTAACAAGGGAACTATTTCTCCATTTCAACGGGCAAGGCTAACCACCTATCCAACTTACGAGTAAAGAAAGCTCATAGAATCACTTTGTGGATAGAAACAGGCCACTGGCATATAATTAGAGGAAAAAGAATACATGCAGTATCGATATAAACCATTTTTTCCTGAATTATTGCTAATCTTTCCTTGTTTGGATACCTTTACTCATTATTTTTAAGAGTATAGATACTGTTGATCTGTTTATAAGGACTATGGTAAAGTTTTGTGGGCTTCTGGCTGATTATATTGTCTGATCTAAGATTCGTCTGGTTTGCCATTCTGCTTTAATATTCCGGTGATCACATCTCTTGTTACTGCTATTCCTGTATCTTCTTTTTCTTTTTCTTATTCTTTACATATATGTTCTTCTCTGTTTTCTTCTGGTTTGTAGAGAATTTTTAAGTATCATTGTCATATTTCTATTGCAATTTTATTGGTTTGTAGAGTAACTTTCATACAATTCTTGCTTCTGCTCAACGTTTCTCAAATCTTCATATGATCTCCATACATGTCTTATTGATGTTCTGATATAATGTATGATTATTGATTTCTGGTGTTTTGTGATGTATATCTAATTGATTTTTAAAACTTTGAGAAGCTCGAGTTGCTCACTAGAGCTCACCAATAGACACATAACTGTTCAATTGCCAATCGCGCTGAATTATTCTGCGGGGCTTTCTGGCTATTAATCGAACGCAATCGCAGGCGATCAAATAGCGCCGGTTTCCTTATACTACAATTAAAAACGACTGCCCTCAGCGGAATACGGAATCGGCGGATTAATTGCATTGTGCAGCTCAGTAAAATAAAGATACAATCACGGCAATGGGACTGGTTTTTCTGGGGCATTTCTCGCGTGATTGTGCTCAGCAGCTCTTTCTCGGAGTAATTTGTTTTGTTATGTGGCGGCGACAAAAAGTTAATCGAATTACTCGCATATTCCACTTAGACGCGATATCTATAATTGCTTGGAAAAGCGGCCGCGTAGGCGTCTCATTTCGCGACCGTGCTTTCGTCATTTTCTTATTAGCTAATGCCCAGTTTCTAATGGGCTACTAAACAAACTGTGTAATACAAATAACCATAAATCATTTTTGCTCCGGGCCGCGGTGTTGCAAGTCCAAGCGATCGGTTACGTTTTATTAATTGCCCGCAATCATATCGGAAAATTACAAAATGTTGGAATTGCTGCAAGCTGTAAATCAAAACTTATCGATATCGACTTTCTACCGGTGGTCGATAGCTGCTGCTCAAGTAAATTGTCATTCCCAGCAGTTTGAAATTTATTATAATAAGTATTAGGGGCTAAATTTTAAATTAGTACTGTTTATTGTTAGAGCAGCTCTTCATACATTGCAGTTTTTGTAGTGATCTTGTAATGTTAGTGAACCCTTCACAAAATATCTCAATTTTAATCTATATAATGTGGAGGTGAATCTGAGGGTAGACGATCTGGCAAGTAAGAAGGATGTGCACCAATTAACAGGCAATCACTTCAAGGAATTTCTAAAGAACATCTCTGGCCTTGTGGTACCTGTATTTTAAAGTATGGCTACATCTATTGCAACTGGTTTGCACAAAAGAATCAACACACGCTTCGAAACAGGCAAAGGGTTTTGATCCTCGTAATGTCCTATCTTAGTTATTCAACAATCTGGAAATGCAATTTCTTCACGACCAAACCATGTATGGTAATGTATAATTTCAACATTTTTAACAATGAAAATTGAAACGAGTCTTCCAGTTTTCTTTTCGCCTTTAACATCAATGTTACAATTTTTCAGTCCAGTTCAATTCTGTAGTGTACAAATGGTACGAATTATATCACCTAAAATGACTCCTTATTATTGAACATGTAATGACGAGTACACTTTAGCTCTCCCATATAACAATATTTCCTAAAGATGCGATATTCATTTTTCAAAATTACTGAAATTTTTTTGAATAATCTAATAAATGAGTTTGGAAGCACTTTTTTTCAATCAACCCGCGTACAATTACTTGATAAATACGGAATCTAGTTACAGTTAGTTTCATGTAAATCTACGCTTACATTTGAGTATAATCTTTACCTGGTTCTATTCTTTGCATAGATAATAGTAGGACAGCTTAGCTGCCGGTGCACTCGACGTAAGCGTTTTCAGGAAAATAACTAAGTCGGCCTACGGTATAGGTAGCTACTTGTTGTAATCCCATCTGCTTTCGTCAAACATCGTTAAGCAACTTGTTATCAGATTACACTCAAATTTGCATGAGATGGAGTATCGTAGACCATAGATAATGTTCACGTTCCAATAGCAGATATTTCTTAATGAGTCTTGCAAAATTTAATGTTTTTGCTTTGAGTATAATAAATACTGCCAGAAAAATGGTATCTATTCCGATAATAACACAAGATTTATTTTTTATTAAAAAATTGGAAACTTTCTCCAACATTTATACAATAACATAATGAAGAAGAGAAGGGAAAACTAGAAGAGTAATTAGAAAATGTAAATATTAGTTCAGCTAGGAACAACATTATTGGTTAATTAAACTTGTATTGAAGAGTGCATGGCATTTCTAGCATTTAAAATGTAGTTTGACAATGAAGAACAAATGAAACAGAAAATAAAATGAGAATTGTGGAAAGACACTTCGAAGATTTAGAGGAGGTGGAGGATTCGTATATTTAAAACAGGCACAACATTTACAAATCAAGTATTAAAAGTAGTATAAATGGCAATCAAAATTTTAAAAATCATCTTGGAGAATAATGCTTTGCATTGCAATTAATTCAGCATTTTTTGTTGAATGTTACTTGTTATTGTACATAATCTATAAATAAAAAGTTTAGCCTGTAATTTCTAATTTTATCGGTTCATAAAGTAGGCGGAATTCGTGGATTGTGCATAATTTCAACAGGAATACTTTTACAACTGCGTTATTGATGTGGCCATTTAATAATTTCATATTTTATATTTATCCAGTTTTCTTAAAAATACTTTCTTTTAAAATATTCCACTTTTAAAAGAAAATATTACATATTGTAATATTAGAATATTTATAACTAAAACTATCATTACTTTAAATACGTTTGAACAAACACTATCCATTTTCACACAGTAAACTGCAGTTGAAAAATTGCAAAACCCAGCATTTTTTATGTACAGGGCTTGAAAACATGCAGAATGGTGTAAGCATAATGTGATCCAAAAAAACTCTTTAAAATTAACATGTGTTTTCGATTGTGCACATTTTCATCTTTCCCGTTGTAAACCTTTTAAACCCTCCAAACCTTATATTAAAGTTTTGCAGCATCTACGCCTTCATTTTGATTGCGAGCCTATTTTATAGTTAACTAAGATGCTGTCTAATAGTAATGTTGACGTTTATTACAAATGTTAAAAGGTTTGTATAATATACAATAGAAAGTGGGGTAGGTACACATGTTTAAGGGTTAGTTACATAAATTTTAAACATATGTTGTGCCTTTTTTTTAGGTCTCTAAATTACAAAAAGTCACGGATGACTGTTAACAACAATGTTTAGTTAAAAAAACCTGAAATAAATTGCAAAAAGGCGGGTTTCACTTGCTGCGCAATGTGAGAACACCACAATGGATTGTCACGTTACAACTCACCCACAATTCCAGAAAAAAGGGGCATTTATTTTGGCGAGTAACTCTGTATTTATTGTAGGTATTAACTGTACACTGTAAATGATTAAACTGCATTGTCTTGTAACTTATTTTGCTATTTTTAAACGAGATACAAGGATAAAACGACACTTTTAATTCTAAAACAAAAATAGTTTTTTTCAGATTTTATTAATATACTATAAAAATCTGTTGACAGAGCAAAATTAAATAAAAATAATTTTCTAACACATTCGTTTGGAATAAAACAAAAATTTATCGTTACTACCATAAGCTGCGGAAATACAAAACAGTTTCTTCAAGTCTACAAAGGTGAATTTCGGTGGTTCACTAAGGGGAGCCACATGGGGGAGGGTGAAGAGTTTCGAAAAATATCTTTCTTATAGTGTTCTAACAACTGGCTACAATTCAGATTTACCCTAATTATTCCCAACGTCATCCCTTTATGTCCTGGGCAGGAAAATAAGTTTTAAAAATAATTATTTCAAAAACATATTTACTAGCATTATAACATACAGTTATATTTTAAATACTTGAACAAAAAATATATCTTAGTTTGTAATGCAATATCGTCATTCGGTAAGTTAACATTAAAAATTAAAAATGTAACAATATTCTTTAAAAGTGTGAATTTAAATATGAAAATGGAAAGAAGGTAAAAACTGATTAACGTGAACATTTATTTCATCGTTACATAACATACAAAACGTATCTGAAAAATATATAGAAAATCCAAGCATAATAAGTACACAGATGTTTCGAAAAGTTAATAGTGCTATTGTTTATACTGCCAATTACATAGATATGTAGAATGGTAAACATTACCGATACACAAAAAGTGTTAGAGATATATTTTATGTCAGATGTAACTGTACGTTACGCGGGTAGCGGGTGGTCCTCCTATACGAACCCAGTACAGGATAGGCCACTACAGGATTTGGCAAATTCTGCCCTTACGCAAGCTACTAATCTACTCCCATTCCTGTTCCGGGAGAGATTAGGCCCTAAACCCCTATTCAAATCCCTTCCCCCCTTACCTATCCTTACCCATCCCAAACCCATGTACCAAGACGTCCGGCCAGCGCGGTACATTATGGCTATACACTCCCTCATGATTGTTCCAAATAAGCAAAAGCCCTCAGTCCCCAGCAGCCCCCAACTCACCGATCATGACAGCGATAGGATTATGAGAAGGGCAAAGGGTGTTAAGAATTTCTGGGATGGATCAGGCTGTCAAAGAAAAAACGACCCGGCAAGGAAAAGGACTATTTTTATCCCAACATATAATGTACGAACCTGCTCAACTGACGAAAAACTAGACGAACTACAACATGAACTAGATAGAATCAAGTGGGATGTCGTCGGACTAAGCGAGCTGAGACGACCAAAAGAAGATCTGATAAAGCTAAAATCGGGACACACGCTGTTTTATAAAGGACAAGAAGAACACAAATTTAATGGAATAGGATTTATGATAAACAAGAGAATTGCTAATAATGTGGCACAATATAAAGGTGTATCAGATAGAATGGCCTATATTACACTGAAACTCAACAAGACCAAAACTCTTAAAATCATCCAAATATATGCCCCCACTAGCAGCCACGACGAAGAGGAAATAGACCTATTCTACGAAGGAATAAATGACTGCCTTAAAAACGACAAAACATCATACACACTCCTAATAGGCGATTTTAACGCAAAAGTAGGTAAAAAACTGGAAGACAGAGAACACTCAATGGGCGAACATGGAATAGATGAAAGAAATGAAAGAGGTAACCTTCTGATCAATTTTGCTGAATGTAATAACATGTATATAATGAACACTTTCTTTAAAAAGCGGAAAGAACGCAAGTGGACTTGGAGAAGTCCAGACTACTCTACAAAAAATGAGATCGATTTCATTCTCTCAGACAACAAACAAATAGTACAAGATGTTGGCGTCCTAACATCATTTTCCACAGGAAGTGATCACAGGATGGTACGAACAAAAATACATATAAACCTTCAAAATGAAAGAGCAAAAACATTCAGAGCTAAAACAAAACAAATTGACACGATCAAATTAAAAGAACACAAACTCCAATATCAAGAACTTGTCTCAGAAGGAGTACAAAATAACACCACAACCATAGAAGAAAATGGACTGGATCGACACACGGAAGAAATAACAAAAATAATCCTGAAGGCAGCCGAAGAAATAGCGACAAAAGACAAATCCTCAAATGAAGGACCAATCAGCACATCGACAAAAATCCTAATCGAAAGAAGAAGACACCTAAAAATAAAAAATGACATAGATAAAACGGAACTTACAGAATTAAATAAAACTATAAAAAAGGAACTCCGAAAAGACAAAAGAAAACATAACACCAGAATAATACAAAACGCAATCGAAAATAACAGGGGGCCGAAAGTAATAAGAAAACGTATAAACCTTGGCAAAAAAGAAATGAACAAAATCCAGAACAGAAGAGGTGATATATTAACGAACAAGAATGAAATACTGGAAGAAATTACATCATTTTACTCCGAACTATACGAATCGAAAGTAAACCCTACCAATCAACAGAAAGAACAGAGTGAACGAAGTATAAGAAATATAGGATCAGAAGAAATTCCCAAGATAAATATAGAAGAACTCGACAACGCCCTAAAAAACTTAAAAAGGAATAAATGTGCTGGCCCAGACAACGTACTGGCGGAAATGTTACAAGAAGGTGGACTCAGACTGAAACAAGAACTGTGCAGGATCTATAATGAATGCTTAGAACAAGGAAATATACCAAAAGCGTGGCACTTGGCCGAAGTTATTCTTATACATAAAAAAGGAAACAACACAAAAATAGAAAACTACAGGCCAATAAGCCTGCTGTCACAGCTATATAAGCTTTTCACAAAAATAATAACGAACAGAATAACAAATAAAATCGATTTTTACCAATCTTGCGAGCAAGCCGGTTTCAGGAAAGGATTCAACACTTGCGACCATCTACAAACACTCAGAACAACACTCGAGAAATGCAATGAATACAACATCGAAATATACATCGCCTTCATCGACTACGAAAAGGCTTTTGATTCAGTGGAGATGTGGGCAGTGTTGAAGTCCCTGACAAACTGTAGAATAGACAGCCGCTATATTACATTGATTAAAAACATACATAAAAACTCTAAGATGTACATTAAAATGTTCGAAGACTCACGTCCTATAGCGATTAACAGAGGAGTACGCCAAGGGGACACCATCTCCCCAAAACTGTTTATAACAGCACTCCAAGACGCCTTCAATCAGCTAGATTGGTCAAACAAAGGAATTAATGTGATGGTCGTTATCTCAATCATTTACGTTTTGCAGATGACATCGTATTAATAAGTAAGTCGCAAGAAGAACTACAAACAATGATCACTGAACTAGATGAAACATCAAAAGCTATAGGACTAAAAATGAACATAACCAAAACAAAAATTATGACAAACACAAACAACAATATAAACATAACATTGAATGAAAGAGACCTTGACATAGTGGACAGTTACATATATCTGGGCCAAAAAATAACAACCGCAAAAGATAGCATCAACGAAGAAGTAACAAGAAGAATCAAACTGGCCTGGAGTGCATTCGGAAGACTTGGCAACATTCTGAAATCTCCTGAGATTCCCAACAACCTGAAACGCAACGTATATAACCAATGCGTCCTACCCACCCTCACATATGGAGCAGAAACCTGGAGTTATACTGCCACCAACATAAAAAGAATGGCAAAAACCCAGAGAGCACATGAACGTATCATGCTGAATATTAAACTTTCAGATAGAATAAGAAACTCCAACATAAGAAATCAAACCAAGCTGATTGATGTCACCCAAAGAATAACCCAAATGAAATGGTCATGGGCTGGACATATTGCACGGACCAAAGATGATAGATGGACAAAACGCATAATGGATTGGCGCCCAAGACAGACAAAACGGAGCGTAGGCAGACCAAACACAAGATGGAGAGACGACATCGTGAAGGTGGCAGGAACAGGATGGCAGCAAATCGCACAAGACAGGCATAGATGGAACAACAGAGGGAAGGCCTACATCCAGCAGTGGATGGATATAGGCATATCGTGATCGTGATCGTGAACTGTACGTTTGTTAGCCCCCGTTGTGTTTACTTTTTTCCCTTTTGTTGCAAGCTAACTCAGTTTATAATCACATAACTCTTACCTTCTTTCCAATCATACTTACAGATGCTCAATGCAACAAAGCTCCCAATGTAGTTCGAAAACATATACTTTAAGCTTTTACTCGATTAAAAGCCAATCTGCTTGCAATAAGTTAACATACAAATATATTTGCTTTAAATACACACAAATAAAACAAGAAAGCTAGTAGGATTACATTTAAAATAAATGGTTGTTGCTAAACCAAACGGCGTTAATTAATAATACCATATCTTCGAGTAGTTGCTAAGTTCTACACGCATATATATCCTGGCAAATTGCATCAAGAACAGGCTGGCTTTGTCAAGGGACGAGGCACAAGGGAACGGATCTTGAACGTCAGACAACTGATCGAGAAAGCCTGAGAGTATTACACTCCACTCACAGAGGAACCGCAAATAGAAGAACCAACTATAGAAGAAATTGAGGAAGTAATTAGCAAAATAAAAGACAATAAAGCCCCAGGTTGCGACGAAATAACGGGCGAACTAGTGAAATTAGGAGGAGAAGCACTATGGCAAAGGATACACGAACTCATCAAGCGAATATAGCGTGAAGAACAAATGCCAAAAGAATGGAAATTAGAGAAAATTCTGCCTGGAGACATATGGTGAAGAAATAATTGGCGAATAACAAAGCGGTTTTAGAAGAAATCGATCAACAACCGATGCTATACATCAAATCAGACAAATATATGAAAAGGCGATTGAATACAACATTGAAATACACAATTTATTTATAGATTTTAGATAGGCCTTGGATAAGACTAGGAATCCCACATAAGCTTATAAAATTATTTGAAATGACGCTAAATGACAGTCAGGCCAAAGTAATAATACATGGAAAGCAGACAATTGCCTTTAATATAAATGGCGGAGTAAGGCAAGGAGATGCGTTGTCCGTCTTACTATTTAACGTAACATTAGGGAAAACAATCAGAAATATTGACGTCTCAAAAAGTATATGTAGCAAAATGACACAAATAAATGGTTAGGCAGACGACATCGTAATAGTAAGTATACAAGCAAGAACGAGCTGAAAAGTGTGTTTCTAGTCCTGGAAAATCAAGCCAAGAAAATGGGTCTTGAGGTAAATGTGAAGAAGAGAAAATACATGATAGTGACAAAGCGGACAAACATACAGTTACAAGATCTGGAAATAAACGAATATAGTTTCAAACAAGTCCCTGAATTTATATACTTAGGTTCGCAGGTGAATAGTAACAACGATGTGACACAAGAGATTCAGAAAAGAATTAAAGCCGGTATGAGGAGCTACTATGCTAATAAGAGTATAACGACTTCAAAGTGTCTAACCAAGAAGAGCAAACTACGGATCTACCAAAGTATGATAAAGCCAGTCATCAGATACGGTTGTGAAACATGGCCAAACACTGAGAAAATAGAAGAACAGTTAAGATTGTGTGAAAAAAAAATATTGAGAAGAATATATGGGCCATCCAAAAACGACGACGGAACATATAGAATCAAAATGAATCACGAACTGAATAATATTATAGAACTTAAAGACATAGTAAGGTACATCAAGGCCCAAAGAATAGCACGGCTAGGACACATAAGACGAATGAATGAAGAAAGGAGAATGCGAGTAATAATATAGTGGAAACCGGCAGGAAAAAGGCTAGCTGGACGACCAAAAAAGAGGTAGTATGACTGTGTCCTAAACGATCTAAGGATAATGGGGGTAAGAAACTGGTGGAGAGTGACAGGGGAAAGAAAGGAATGGAAGAAAATAATTTGTCAGGCCAAGACCCATCCAGGGTTGTAGAGCTGAAGGAAGAAGTATAAGATTACACCCCACTCTATCTGTGCTTCGTAGATTACAGTAAGGCTTTCGATAACGTTAATTGGAGAAAACTGTGGGTCACACTTACCAACATGGGAGTGCCACTGCACTTGATAGAACTTCTCCGTCGTTTATATGGCGATACCAAAGCCATAGTTAAAGTAAACGGTGTAGTATCGGAACAATGAGCAATCATGAAAGATGTACGACAGGGATGTGTCCTCTCCAGCATGGTTTTCAACGCGTGCACAGAAAAAGTTATGAAACTAGTCCTTGAAGAATGGGAAGCAGGTGCAGTATTTGGACATAAAATCTCCAATTTAAGATTTGCATACGATACAACACTTTTTGCAGAAAGCGCCGACCAACTCGAAATGTTGCTGCAAAGATTCGAACCAGTAAGTAACGAGTATGGGCTCCAAATAAACTATCGAAAAACGAAGATCCTCATAGTAGATAGGGAAAATAACAACCATCCGATAATACAACAGATTGGAGCATGTGAGGTGGTCCAAGATATAATATATTTGGGCTCTGTAATAAATAACAATGGAGACTGTTCGCAAGAGATCAGACGCAGGATACAACTTGGCAGGACCGCCATGACGCAACTCATTAAAATCTGGGCAGACAGGAACATACGCAAAGAAACTAAGATACGATTAGTTAACACCTTAGTATTCCCTATTTTCCTTTATGCCGTAGAAACGTGGACGGTTCGGGAAGCTGATCGTCAAAGAATAGACGCGTTCGAGATGTACTGTTGGCGCCGTATGCTGCGTATCCCTTGGGCTGCACGGCGTACAAACGATTCGGTCTCTCATCAATGGTAAACGAACGCATTCTACGTTTTCTGTGCCACATAGCTGCCGAACCGACAGTCTGGAGAAAAATGTCATTTTGGGCAAATCCAACAGAAAAATAAGACGAGGAAAATCGCTCCAACGTGTGTCAGATATTACTAAGAAGGTTCCTAGTCAACTTCTTCAGTCGGCGATTCGGGTAGCTCAAAACCGACAAGAATGGAAGTCTCGAATCAGCGAAAATGTAAAATAATATAGCTAAAGATCACAACAAATCAGAACGATGTTATGATGGAAGAAGACGCGCATTTAGCAGTTAAATAAACTAGAATAATTATGACTGCCATACATCTATATTGAAAAAATATTAAAAAAGAAACTATAATAATACGTAACTTACTACATGAAGATTCAACTCCATGCAACTTGGTGCTTTGCCGAGCAGCGCGAAGTAATCCGACAGATTACGCTTGACGTTACAATTCTTCACTTTCTTCAACCTTTACTAATTGCATGCAGGTGCGCAATACACTGTTCTCCAGCTGTGGCAGGCCTCTTGGGCAGGGGCGTAGACCGCGCAAGTGCACACTGTAGATGTCACGCCACGAATGAATAATTATTTGCACGGGTAGTCCAAGTCCGTTTCCGCAGTAAAAACCTCTACCTTCGTCAGATCGTTAAAATCACTATGCAAGCGAAAATTCAACGTATTCTACCGGATGCACACGCTTTAGAGCCTAAGTTGAACCTATTCAATTTGAAATAAACAGAAAAGCTTGTATTCATTATAAGATGCATTCACGTACAAATTGGCTGTATATCAAAAGACTAATAATTACTGTTACTGAACGTAGGTGTAATTAGGCCAACTACCGTTTTACACAGATTTTGACGACCCAGGAAGGAAAAGGCGATCGATTGCTATATGTTATTAAAATTATTGGAACTCGTTAGTAAACAAATTTATTCTACAAACGTGGCTCCCATTGAATGTTAAAATATTCTTATATTTGGACCTACTTCTTGCCGCTCTACCTCCAGACAAAAGTCGCATATGTCGCCGCTTGTATTTGGAACATTTGAGCTACTTAATGTTGTATATACTCTGTCAAGGTAAACTCAATCACAATTGATATTTTTAACCATTTCCCGTTTCCAAACTAAATTTCTAGCATTTGATGATCAGTGAAAACCATGACATAAAACATACAACATTAAAGAGCTTGGCTGAAAAGCGGTGTGGGACTTGACGAACTAAGCTGACATAAAAGGTGATGGTTGTATTAATAAAAATTACCTAGTTTCTGAATTAATACTACACATACAGCTTAGGTCTATCTTTTGATTACTTGGCCCTCTTTGATGAATATTCTTTTGAATCACATGTTACTTTTATTTCACGGTAGATGCATTGAATTAATTTTTTCCCCGAAATTATGTTTTCCATATTTTAACATTTCGTTATATTCTGTCCTCCCCTGGTGACTTGCAATTTTTTGCTTTACATCAGGGTGATAATCCCCCTCCATTTGGTATTTTGAAAGTTCTTCATGTGTGATGTCATCTGTCTCTTTGACAATGAGCTATTTCTAAACTGTGCTTTAAATGCGACCAATATTTCAGACGGTTTCACGTTTTCAACGATGAGAAGAAAAATTAGAAGGGGGAACATATTTGACATATTCCTTTACGAGAAGAATAATTTTTGTTTATTATAATTAGATTGCAAATGATATATTTAAGCTGTCCCCATATAATGTAAATGTGTCTATAGTTTTTGTCCCAAAATTTCCATGCAAATTCGATCAAACTGGCTTCGAGTCAGCAACTGGATAACTGTCTCCAAAGAGCTAATCGATTTACAAGAGCCGGAGTGTAATTATGCGAGGTATCACCGGACAGTCCAATTTAAACGCCTAATTGAAATCGATTAGCGGTGTCACAGCCCAACGGACGCATGCATTATAATCGAGCCAGCCGCCCCCAGCTTCACCTTATCTCGGGAACAACTTGTTAATGTGTAATACTTGTTCCAGTCGCTCCGATTAATTACAGACTCGCCTCGACCCAATAGAATCGCCTCGGCGTTGTATTTTGTTTGGTTTGTCGTCAATAAACACTAATTTTTTCCGTTTGCCGTACCGATTTGCCCTTTGGGTCGCCGTTAATGCTTTGTAGACGTCGGTAGCCAGCGAATGCTTTATGAGCAAGATGTTAACGACACCGGTTTTTAAGCACACGCGAATTGCGCTGCCTTTATCTGCTAATGGGATTTTCTCCATGGACAGGAACCAACTGTGTCAGTTTATTTTGATTCGAGTTAGTGTCAATATTAGTCGTTTGATGTTAAATTAGTTTTAGGATTTATCTTGCTAAGATTATTGTTTCTTCTTTTTTGGGGTTTCAATCCTTTGGAAATTACAGTCTCTTCTATGATACTGCTCGAGATATTTTGCTTGATCATTCTTTGTATTGGTATTGGTGAAATCTTTGTATTGATTTTGATGTGTTTCGCGAGAGCGAGAAGTGGTCTTTCTCGTTCTCGCTCTCGTAAATCTTAAAAAATCTATTCTCGATCTCGCTCTCGATTAGGAGAATGAGGAGGAGAGTCATCTGCTTCTCGGCCTCGCTCTCGGTTTACGCTCGTTCTCGTTAATCGATGAAGTACACAGAACTCCTAAAATTGCTGTATTGCAGCCCAGGACAATCCGAAGAATCTGTAAAGGTGTTTACACGTAACTCGCTTCGTGCGAATAACATCAATTTGCAAATTTAAAATAAATGTAGTCGCTAGCATTTGATCTCGGGCTCCAAGGCTTTCTCTCTCACACAGATCCAATTCGCCTTCTACGCCGCTTTCACCACTAGACCAAGTTGGGAGAGAGGTTGGATTGCTTCTGGATCTATATAAGGAACACGTAATCGCTGCATACTTCTATCCATTTTACGCTATTTACCCCGTGTCTTTAATTTTCATTAAGGGTAAAAACCTAACATATGTGCCCATTATTACTTTTATCGAGTTCTGCGGTAAAGCAAAAATAGGCACATTTTATTTTTAAGGTGCTCACCTTGTATATATTTGACCGGAACAGACGGACAAACAGACAGACAAACAGACAGACAAACAGACAGACAAACAGATAGACAGATAGACAGACAGACAGACAGACAGACAGATAGATTACAATACCTTTTTCATCTTTTAGACGAGGGAAGTAAGAATTCAAACTATCGGAAACATATGGCTACAATTTATAAATATTTGAGACCTTTTAAACAGATTTTATGTGGCCAACACTATGTGACAATTCTTTTTCTAGTCGTGGCATTTAACACGCTTAGACGGAATTGAAAATATAATAACAGAACTTTTGGAAAAACAACTTCACAACTTGGAAATATTTAATTTGGCGACTTGAGGAAAGCAAATTAAGGAGTATTCGTATTCCATGTTTGAAAATATTTCCAAAACCAAATATTATTAAGTACCTGCTGTAGACAATAGAACAGAAGTTGCTGGACAAGAACTTCAAACGTTAAATTAGAAAACCCATCACGATGATGATCTGGATTTCACGTCTCTATTTGAAGAAGCTTAGAAATTGATGAATATTTGACACTGAAAACTCACCAAAAACTCAGAGTATTTTGGCATACTTAAAAACGTGCAGCGATACTTATCCGAGTTTGACAAGAATGGCAAGCGATTTTCTTGCAATAAATGCTACTTCGGCCACGGCTGAAATATTGTTTTCCCAAGTTTCACTAATCATACGAAAATACAGAAGTCGGTTTAGCGACGTCTCATTACCTCCTCTGCCTAAACTCCTGGGATAAATGTGGTTTGAAAGATCGCGTCTGGACTTAATATGTAATATTATCTTGCGTTTATAATTATTTTATTGTTAATTATTTAATCAAATTATTTTATTTCCCTTTCGTTTAAACAATAAAATACTTCAAAATATGTGTTTTATCTGCTTTTGTATATTTTTTACCCGAAAGCCAGTGTGAGAGTTCAAACAAAATTCTCGGTCTCGGCTTACCATTGCTGTTTCCGTTTTCGGTCTCGGTCGGTATCGTTCTCGATGTGAGAACGAGGATGAGAGCGAGGAAACTCTCGTTTCTCGTGAAACACTAGTTTTAATCCCTGTCCTCTCTATTAAGAATATCTGCAAATACATTTTCATTTTTAGAAAATGGAAAAAGTACATATAATCTTTGTTTGGTGAAAGATAGATCAAGATAAGTCACCATACAGTTTGACAAATAACAAGAAATTATTAGTTCATTTCCTATACCATTTAATAAATGAACATGACAACAAATGTAACTGTTTTTACAGTCGAGGAAGACAAAAACGATTTCATAAGGGGTGTGCCTACATTTCATCGCGAGGAAATGCGGTGTCAACAGAATGGAGCACCTTATAATGCCACAACCGCTAGACATTTTTGACATCACTAATTTATGGAGCATTGAACTGAGAGAACAAAGGCCTTTAAGGTCACTTGATTTTACAGAACCTCACATTTCAAGGGCACTAAAAAAGGTATTAAACAATGATTTACTTAATGTCACACCTGTTGTGCTTGTCGCAAATAGCTTCTGATTTTATTGTTAATTGTTAGAAAATTATATAGATGATATGTTCTGTAAAAACACAGATGTATTTGTAAATCCACTTAGACCTGAAGTTTTTTAAATAATGGCCTGTTTTTGTTATATTAAAAAATAAATATATACGAGTAACATGGCCAAACCTCTTTAACACAAAAAAACTGAAGGATTTAGCATGGATATTCATCTAATGGATAATTAAATTGTAAAGGCATGCTTCGACAGTGGTTGAGTGACGACAATTGATACATTTTGAAGCATGCATTGACGCTAGTTTTATTATCCATGGCCAGCTCTTACATATTTTTATTTTTTTAAATAACGGCAATAATATAAATCATACGAGGCGTGTTTTTTAAGTAAGTACCGTTTTGAAATTCCGCCGCTGCAGCGCTGCGGTCGGCATTTGGCGCATGCGTGCTGTGTACCGCTATCTGTTGGCAAGCCGCAGACGCCATTACAGAATCATTCGACCGTGTTTACGTTTGCTTGTGAGTATTTGAAATGCCTTCTCCGATTGAGAATGCCGCCGACTGTGAAATACGCGCTGTGATTCGGTTTCTTAGTGTTAAGGGCGTGAAAGCGGCTGAAATTTATCGTCAGATCAGTGAAGTGTATAGAGAAAACATTATAAGCGACGGGTTGGTACGGAAATGTGTGAGAGCTTTTAAAGATGACCGTACGAATGTACATGACGATGTGCTGATCGGATTATTTGGCTGGCAAAAGGAAGGTGCTACTTATACATTTGGATATATCCAAGCAGTAACGAAAAAGATGCATAGCCTAAAAGGAAACAAATTGATTACATCGTAATTCATAGTTAAGAATTGTACAAAAGGAGCTATTACTTATCCTAGCGCCGATAACAGAACTGACTACAAGCCATTAGCAGCTGATGTATTCATAAAAGTAAAGAAAATTAGCTAGATTAAAATATTTCTAGATGATGAGGTATGTTGACGACGCCGTAATAGTAGCGAACAACGTAGAAAATCTGCAGAGGCAGCTAAATAAAATCTGGACAAGTAGTGAAGAAATAAGCATTAATGCCAATGGTAGTCAGTCGACAATATTATATAGTATATTACATATCGAGGTGGAAGGTGTTTAATTACTGTTGAGAGATTAAGTAGTTAACCAAGACGCGAAGCGTCGAGTGGCAATACCGGCTTCAATTAAAACTAGCACACTCTCAGGAAACAACTTAAAATACTAAATACTTTAACTTCGAATTATTACATAAATAATACTGGTTGCGTCAGATTCAGGTTCAACCCAGAATTCAAATTAGTACAAAAGATTCAATAAACAAATAGTACACGGGGATTATGAAAGCACAAAAGGCGTTGACTAAGTAAGCGCTCGATCCAGACGAAGTTTATAAATCCCAATTAAAATTAGCTTTACTGGTGCTCCAAAAAAGCTATTTAATAACGTGATACAGGCATCGCAACACATATAGATTATGTACAGTTTATCGCATTAGAAAAAAACAAGTTTTTCCCAAAATTATCGGATAGCGCACGTGTAACAGTGAAACCGTCGAGTATTCTTAGCAAATAGAAAAATCAATTTAAATTTAGTAAACAATTACTGTTGTATACTACCTATAACATTATAATGAATATAAAATCTACCATAATCATCTCGCAAGGCGCAATAAAAAACTACCCTAACTTTCAGTCTTAGACTATTTGCATCGAAAGACGGTAGGAATCGCGATTAACCAATTTCAGCCTGCGATGTTCAGCTACACTAATATACGACTACTTCAGTTAACTTCAAGATAACGTAGAGAACTTCGAGGTTACTTGAAAAAAAGAGAAAAGAAGGCCTAAAAATAAATTCTATTTAACGTCAGCCTAGCGGAAAATAAAGGCAACAGGCTCATACCTTAGATTTTGGACATACATACTACTTATTTCCCAATTAGCATAAAGATCCTAAATCAATGAGACGGTTGCAGTTATCCAATAATCCATAACACCAAATCTGTATTCGATTATTGACGCTTTTTCTAAATAAAATTACTTTGTAAATGTAAATAAAAAAGATAGAAACGCGTTGTCTAAGTTAAACAAAGATAAATTTGCGTTGTCTAGTGTGTATTTATTAACTTGAAGAATACGTATCATAAGCTATGCAAGTCCAACGTTTATGCAGTTGTAACGACCTTGGGATCAGGCCATTGCAAACATATGACTCAGCGTCCCGAGAATTTGAGAACGACCTTGAGCCGGTTCACGTGCGGACGGATGAGTCACACCATTTGAGAAACGACCTTGGTAACTCATGCGCGCGAACACGTCAGCGTTGCGGGAAGGATCGAGCAAGGTGTCGACGCTTTCGGAATGACTCACCCGGCACATATATAAATACCCGAAAAGGAAATAAGAGGACAGTCGAAGTCGAAGTGGAAGTCCGAGTGCCGACTCCAGCTTGGAAGAAGCTGCCATATAAATAAACCCGTGTGTACATAATTCTAGCGAGATAGATACCGCGTGTATAACAAATAAATATAGCCATATAAATCATTAATGTTGAAATCGCGTGTAAATAAATAAAGTACATCTGTTGTTAGAAATAGTCCTGTTAGTTTATAAATAATGTGTGTTCCGCCTTAATAGTTCTTGTGTTGTGTAAATAGATTAAGGTAAATCGTTATAAATAAATGCTTAAAACAGAAGCGGTGTATAATTTTTAATAGCCCAAAACAGAAACCGTAACAGTGGCGTCGGGTGTCGGGTTGTACCAGAGGCTATAAAAAAATATTGGACAAACATTAAATAAACTAATTGACTAACAAGTACCGATAAATGACAGTCAGATAATAAAATTAAGTGTGTGTTGTGGATGCCTGTGACAAGATCCCAGAGCTGCAAAATGGAGGCCAACTTTTCCAGCTGATGCAAGTTGGCCAAGAGAAGGCAGAAAAAGCACAAGTGGATCTTAAGGAAGAATTGAAAGCCAGCCAAAAGCAGGCAGAAAAAGCGCAAGAAGAATTGAAAGCCGCGCAAGAAAAAGCACAAGAGGATCTTAAGGAAGAATTGAAAGCCGGCCAAAAGCATGCGGAAAAGGCGCTACAAGAATTGAAAGCCGGCCAAAAGCAGGCAGAAAAGGCGCAGGAAGTACTTAAGGAAGAGCTGAAAGCCGCGCAAGAGGATCTTAAAGAGGTACTTAAGGAAGAGCCGAAAGCCACGCAAGAGGATCTTAAAGAGGTACTTAAGGAAGAGCAGAAAGCCTGGCGAAGAAACGGCCGGCGAGGACTACGTGGGGAACCTGAAAAAGAGAATGGAAGAGTTCGGTCTCTGCTGTTGGATACTGGAGCGACGAATTCCATCGCCAGGTCTGACGTAATACGGGACGAGGGTCAGCTGCTGCCCACCAGGACACGCCTTCGCATTGCCACGGGAGGCGCAGTGACCACACATGGGAAAATTGATTTGAAATTGAAGATTGGGAATCAAACCCTAAAGCATCTGGCCCTGATTGCTGACGTTGTGGACGAGTTCATCCTGGGAATGGATGTTAGGAATGAGTGTGGGTTCACTTTAGACCTGGGACGCGGCGTGTTGCCCGTAGGTGGGGAGGAGCTTTTCCTACACTCAAGAGAAGAGATCGCAGTACAAGTGGTATTGGCGGAAGATGTTACCCTGCCGGGACGAACCGAGAGGGTCATGGATTCATACTTGGATGACGATCTCTGGGGCAACGTAATGCGCAGGATTGAACCCGATTATGACAAGGAGGTCACTCATGGTATCCTGGTTGGGAAGACGTTGGTAAAGACCGGGGTTAAGGTTCCAGTAAGGATGATGAACGTCAACAGGGAACCGGCAACCGTCAGGAGAAACACAATCCTGGGAAGGGGCATGAGCCAACAAGAACGGAGAAAGATCGAAGATCTGGTGGTCCGGTACCAAGACATCTTCAAGTGCGGAGATCATCCCAGCGGCCGTACCAACATAGTAAAACATAAATCATTTGAGTTTGGCAGAAGAGTCTTGCCGAGGACCGACCATGCTGCTCTAAGATGGCTACTGCAGTTCAAGAACCCCGAAAGACAGGTGGCTAAGTGGATCGAGCCCCTACAAGAGTACGACTTTGAAATAAATCATTGGCCTGGCACAGCCCACCGCAACGCCGATGCGTTATCCAGGAGGCCCTGCCCTGCGGACTGCTGCCACTGTTCGAATCTGGAGAGTCGTGCGGTACCCGTCAATCGTACCACTGTAGTCGACGACTCGTGGGAGCTAGACGAGTTGCAGAACAGCCAGGAGAACGACCCCGACTTAGGCATAGTTATAGCTTGGAATCGAGAAGGCCGTCGACCTACCTGGCAGGAGATCTCCGCCACCAACCCAACGGTGAAGACATATTGGGCGCAATGGGACTCCTTGGAGCTAAACAATAACGTCCTGACCAGAATTTTGGAAGATGAGGACGGTAGGGCAATGAGATCACAATCGATAAATCCAAGAAGTAGAGTGGCCGAGGTTCTGCGCCACCTGCGTGATGGCTCCTCTGGGGGACACTTTGGATTGAAAAAGGCGTTGCAGAAGGTCCGAGAAAGGTTCTACTGGGCGAGCTGCAAAGATGACGTCCGAGAGTGGTGCCGGAGGTGCGAAGCCTGCGCTACAGGAAACGGACCAGTTGGAAGACGTAGAGCTCCGATGTGGCAGTACAACCTCGGTGGTCCGTTCGAGGGGATAGCCATTGACATCGCCGGACCATGCCCCGAAACCGAATCGGGAAATAAATACATCCTGGTGTGCATGGGCTACTTCACCAAGTGGCCCGAAGCGTACACCCTTCCGAATCAAGGGTGAAGGAGTGCTTCAGCCGTTTTGGAGTCCCCCTGGAGTTACATTCCGACCAGGGCCAGAATTCGAGTCCGGACTGTTCCAGAACATCTACAAGCTACTGGGGATACACAAGACCCGGGCCACTGCCCTCAATCCTCAATCGGACGGCATGGTGGAAAGGATGAACCGAACCATGGGGAAGCATCTGTCTCGCATTGAGGCCACGGTGGACTGCTGCTTCTTCAGCCAGTTCATGTGCAAGAAGGTCACCGCCTGCAAATACCGCCATCGAACCCCCACAAGAGCGAGAGGACAGGCACCCGATGCAACTCGTTCTGCCACAGAACGACCTAAGGCGGGGGCAGTGTCACGACCTTGAGCTGGTGCACGTGCGGACGGATGAATCACACCCCTCGAGAAACGACCTTGGTGACTCATGCGCGCGAACACGTCAGCGTTGCGGGAAGGATCGAGCAAGGTCTCGACGCTTCCGGAATGACTCACCCGGCGCATATTTAAATACGCGAAAAGGAAATAAGAGGGCAGTCGAAGTGGAAGTCCGAGTGCCGACTCCAGCTTGGAAGAAGCTGCCATATAAATAAACCCGTGTGTACATAAATCTAGCGAGATAAATAACGCGTGTATAACAAATAAATATAGCCATATAAATCATTAATGTTGAAATCGCGTGTAAATAAATAAAGTATATCTGTTGTTAGAAATAGTCCTGTTAGTTTATAAATAATGTGTGTTCCGCCTTAATAGTTCTTGTGTTGTGTAAATAGATTAAGATAAATCGTTGTAAATAAATGCTTAAAACAGAAGCGGCCTATAATTTTTAATAGCCCAAAACGTAACACAGTTTTTATTTAAACGCTTTGTATATTAAGACACAACAATACTTTTCTAATAGAATTTTGTTTACATTGTGTAGTAATGGAAAAGGTTTGCATTTTATTTTATTGTTCTTGTCCGTTCGTAATTAAATTTTTAAATGGATAAATTCTGAATCATGTTCAAATTATAAAAACTTAGAGAATAAACCTTGAAAAGCACATTTAATAATTCTCCTTTCAACTAAAGAAACGTTGGAATACAATTTAAAAAAAAGTTAACCAATTTGTACTTTCCACAGTGAAATATCAAATCTTTGTTATTTATTTTACATTGCGTGACATATTATTATTAGGTATTATATGTTTAGCACATTTTCAATGAAATTTTCATGGGGCAACATATTTATTAGGTTCGAATTTATAGGTTTGAATAAATTCATATTTTAAAATCGCTATCCTAATGTACCGCTGTTCTATTAGGTTTTAGTACCGTCCATAAACTAACCGCTAGACACTTTTATGCCTATAAAAACCCGAGCTTTGGTTTTAATTGAAATCTGTCAAAACCATTTAATCAGGACCGGAAAATATAGGCGCCTAAGAGTCTAAGCTGCAATTTTCTGGTCGTAAAAGGCTGGAGACACATTATTCGAGTCAATTTCAACAGGACGGAAGACACTTATTGTAATTATTTTTCAGTACAGAGTAAGGCACTTATATTCAAGTTTTTTTCAGCACGATAGGTGACATGTTAATAGGTACTTTTCCAGCACGACGGATACTTTCTTATGAGCGTTCTCACGGCGCGAGTGGTTGATCCGAATAGCTTAATATAGTTTGGCGTCGTTTATTTTGGTATCATGCTCGTTATGCATCTTTATGGCACTGTAAATTGACGGAAAAACAAGAATCCCGGGGCGCGCGGCCGAAATGCGTGATCGAAGCGGGCAGGTGTCAGCCAAACGGGTTCGAAGCTTGATCGACTTTTGAGCAACGGCCCTTGCCCAAAATAGTATATCGGTTTAATTTAGTGAGCTTATAATAAAGGGCTCATAACTCGGCGTTTTTATGCGCCGGTTCGAAGTGTTTATTACATATTCCTTTCGCATGACTCGCCGCGCATAAACCGAAATAACCGATAAATAATAATTACCGGGCATTACATTTAATGAGAGACGCTGTCGACGAGAGTGCGTCCAGCGGGCTTTTTGCCAGAGCCGGGCTCGGGCTAATTGACCGAACAATTACGTGTCATTAGTGACGCACTTCCTCGGAACGTAGATAATGTAATTACTCTAATTAAAGAACAAACATACCCGCATTGCGCGGTGCGATTATTCCAGCAGCGCATATTAATTCCAGCTAACTGGCTTTCCTGCCACTAATTCATTTTCGAATTTGGACAACAAAGACGAGGATGGCCACAATTTGTATTCGAAATTCGACGTAATCGTACTGATCTTTACATATGAAATGATATCAGATGGAGAAATTACTCCAATTGTAAACAAATTATTGCGCGTGAAGTCCATGGCGCGATTTATGAATATTTGGAAGACCGTAATTTTGAAGTTAATATCTGTTATGATACGAAGTTTACACTAATTAACAAAGAGGGGGAGCTTTTTAATTAATTTAATTATAGTACATTTATATTACCAAGCATATAATCAGTACTGGGATTTTTATGCAGCAATAAATATACATTATATGTGAAATAGCAGACCCGTCGCACTGATTCCTCGAAAACTTTTGTGACGAGTGGTTTTTGAAAACAAATAACTTGAAAATATTCAATTTAAATTCTATATAGGCTGAAAAGAGAAGGATTCTTAGCTTTAAAGGAGACAGCGACAACATTAATTTGTATTAAACAAGCGACCACCTTAATATACACAGTGCAGTTTTTCAGAAAAGATGGAAAACGATTAATGATTGCAATGCCCACTAAGTGATTACAGTCTACGTAGTAATCAAGTAATCTACGTCCCTTTTTCTATTTGGTTTCAAACTTGGATAACTTATTTACGCATAAAATGCTCGTAAAAATAATTCAAATCTTGAACCTGGTTTAAAAAAAATTTCAAAGGGAAATTAAGCAAGCTCAACGAAAGTTTCAAACCAACTACAATGAGGTATTGAATGTTCTTAACTTAATACGCTGTCTATCTTTCTGAAACGTCGGGCACTTTGTATTAGTATCTTCTTCTGGGATGATGGTTGATATAATTGTTCGTTTTGATAATTCTTCATTATCTAATCCTTATGTTTTGTCTATTTTGTATTCAAATACTTAGAGGGTAAATGTTGTCTAGATTTTAAAATCCTGGATATTGCAGGTGATCGGAATTGACATAATCGTTATCGATATTCAAGCTGCTGCATTGAAATTAGTTCTAGCTTCAAACTGTTTGACTAGATAGTCATAGAGATACTTTTTCACATTTTAAAGTATTGCATATATATTTTGTTTATTTTGGTATCATAATGTTTACTGGAATCTTGATAAAGTTTTTTTAAATTAAATATTTATTTTCTACTTTTTTCGTATTAGCTAGAATAATATTTTATTAAATTCTAATTATCCCATTAATGTTTAAAAATATTAATTTGCGTATGCATAAAAGGTTTGCAATATTCTTTTTGGGGTTAGTTGCTACTATTTCGTTGGAATTGCATTTGTGTATCTACTTACTTTACCAATAGATTTTCACTCATTCGTTTTTTGTTTTTGTTTGTTCTGCTCTTTTTCTTAATACAATATTTTATTTTCTGTGTATAATACGATTCATACACATTATTCTGCTAACAATGTCTTTCTAGAAAATTGCAAGACAAACCATATCATGGCTATTCGAACAAACGGTTTCACCACTGATTTGATCTTTCTCTCTCTCTCTTTAGCAGCCTTTATTAGTCCACTCTTGGACATAAGCCTTCCCTTGTTCTTTCGGGGATATTTTATCTTGAGCTAGTTGATGCCAATTTCTTCCTACTCTGCTCTTGATGTCGTCAAGTCAGCGTCTTTGTGGTCTACCAACACTTCGTTTATGCATTCGAGGATTTGATAATGGGTGTCATTTATCAGGAATGCTGTTAGTTGGTGCTAAAGTGGTCGTGTTGTTTAAAGAATGACCCGTCATTAACTTTTATATCCGTACCATATCCAACGGGTACAAGCCGTTTTTGCCCTGACCATCAAGCGATACCGATATTAGGTCAGCTGTTGAACACCCGGATCTTGCTGCTAACGCCTTTTCCGCCGATAATACCGGATTCACTAAATGTGGGATATTTAATATCCAAAATAACCACGTGTAATCGAACGTGAATCCCCACGCAGTTTCAGAGTTTCAATCTGAGTATCTGGCTGGGCACTTTAGGCAACAGATTTTTAGGGTCGGTTTTTTTGCCACTTCGATTAACAGGTTCCGCATACCTCCATTTTTTGGTAAATACTTTGCCCGTACTTTTGAAAGACGTTCCTTTAAATCAGAAATCTTTGACTTATGTAAGATCAGGCATCACCACATTTTACCCTTGCTGTTAGGGCGCACCTGAACGAAACATTTCATGGGAGATGGATAGAGCGAGAGCTTCCTAGGTTTCCTTGAAGTTGTTTGAAAAGGTCAGTATACGCAACACCTGCAAATAATCTTGCCGAGTTGCAACACCGAGTTGAATACAGTTGTCAAACAATTTGAGCAACAGAGAGATGTTTTGAAAAGTTGTGGAGTTTCTTTCTGGGAAGATGTAGATCCTGTGTCTGTATGAAAGAAGATATTTTCAAACATCTTTGATAAATGTGTTTTATGGCGCTAAATTATAAATGCCAAACAAAATATTCGTAATTAATTTAAACAAATCTCTCTTATCACGAAAAGTGTTGCTTTGTAGATTCATATATACCAAGACGTTTTAACTTGTTTTTGCTTGTGCTATCTACACTTTAAGCATTTATTAATTTATTCATCCCTGTATTTTATGATACATTTTTTTCTCAAACATCACAGTTATCCACTTTTTTTATAACGTTTTCTTCAGACTTTACTGTTACCAAATTATCTATCAAGTTCAATCTCCGATGCATGGTCTTACAGTGACGTCTTGATAAGTTAGTTTGAAATTGCAAGACTATGCAATTGAAGGCTACATTGCCACTCAGGTTTCCGCCGCCCGTTCTTCACATCTGAAACTCACCAGCTGCATAGAATGCGACTCCAATTAGTTTTTTGCCAACCTGGTTAAGGATAGGCGACGGGCCAGTTATTAATAATAAGTTAATCAACCGACTCCGGCACCGAGCGATCTATAACGAAGCTATGCCCAGCTAATTTCCTAAACATTGGTAGGCGTTCCGTCCGTTAATTAACAGATAATTACGCAATTAGAATTCATTTCTGCTAAACACTTTTAAGGCTCTTCCGCTTCGATTAAGCATTAATTGGCCATCGTTTCTCCGGAGGAATTCACGAGTATCCACTCCTTCCTATTCCTCCGGTTCGCGCACACCTGTGATAAATTCCTATCTTATTCGTATCGGCGGGAACGGAAATGCGTTGTAACCATATATATAATACACATATATTGCTAGTAGGGCCTCGGAACGCTAGAAAACATTACGGCGCCGACATAGTCTCACTTAGAGTATAACGCGTCTCGTGCGCATGCGCGGAAATTCGAACTCCGCCTTTAGAAGCGAATTTTAAACTTGACCACTTCCCCATTGGGCGGACGACGCCGCCGCCCTTGCGCACCGCTCACCTTTATACATTGAAGAGTTGGTTGTCTGTCTCACTTCCTTGGCAAGTTTCCCACTCATAGCCGCTAGCAATATAGTAAGTATTAGATATATGGTTGTAACGAACGGACATATACTCCCACGTTATGGATGATCCGCCGTTTGCATGTGGTGTTATCACTAGTTGCAGTTTGAACCGCCTAGGATTTGATTTCATTGCGATTAGGGCGCATCTAGATAGTTATGGAAAATTCAGTAACCAGGAATGGGTAACCCTTGAAGTGCACTAATAAAAACAAGAATAACTATTTTAAATGCCACCCTAAATTTAAGAAATTCGTCGTTATGCTTTAGCGCCGATAATAAGTGAAAGTAAAAGTACAGGAGATACTGCTGACGCTGTGTTCTCATTTCCATTCTAACCTCAACTTCAGTTTCAAGTGTGTTTGATATAAACCTGTAAATTCAAGTTTTAATAAGTTCAAATTAATTGAAAACAAGCCACAGGCGAAGTATAGAATCGGTATGAAGAAAAAAAAAACAAAGTAACAGATGTAACTAAACGCATAGATCAACTAAAGTAGAAATAAGTTGGCCACGTGAAATGAAAAAAAAATCGGCAGTCAGCCAAAGTCACGCAGTGGCTACTGAGAAAGCCGAAAACAGCATTGAAAGACTACAAAAACTGAATTGATGGTATGAAACATATAATGGGTGCGAATTGGATATAGCAGAAACAATATAAAAGAAAATGGAATGAGATGGAAGCAGCATACGTTCAAGAGGTCAAATATAGGCAATACCGGCTTAAAGACAAGACCTTGGCGCTCCGGCTTAACGTTAGCACAAGTAGTTCGACTTGGCCAATTATTGAATTTACTTCGCCTCGATTCTCAAAATAAGAGGCAATCATTGGCTAATTCGATCTACTTGTGCTGACGTCACACCGGAGCGCTGATGATGAAGAAGGAACAAGACTAAGAGTTATTTAAATTGTCAGTGCTACCAACTAAAGTAAAAAATGAGTTAGCCATGTGAGACGAGAAGGAAAATATCGGTAAATGTAAAGTTCAGGACGCGTCATTCCACATGTAGGAGTAGGGCATTAGGCACGGCGTTAACAGCATACTAGGTGATGTGGTTAGCATCAAGTCTGCGACAACTTCCTTACTTTTTCTACTTGCGCAACCGTGGTGAGAACTTCACCCATCAAGCATAAGATGAAAAAAATTGAAGGAAATAAACGGGGCATATAATAGGCATATGTTAAGCAGGTCGGATATAGGCAGAGAAAAGAAGAAAGAAGACCAAGTGTCACAAACTATACGCAAAGCTATCAGTTTTATCAACTAAAATAGAGATGAAGTGGTCATGTTGCCCGAGAAGGAAAAGATTGTAGACAAAAAATTACACAGTAGCTACTGCGAGATGCGAAAAATGTATTGGAAGACCGCCAATGGAATGCATTGGTGATATAATACAAATATCAGATCAGACTTGGGCTCAGCAAGTAGCATATACAAGAAAATGTAAGAAAATAGGAAAGGCGTACGTTTAAGAGGTCGGATATAGGCCTAGAAAGAAGAAAAAAGATGACTAGATGTCATATAAGCTATACTCAAAGTTATCAGTGTTACAACCTGAAGTAGAGATGAATTGGCCACGTGGAACGAAAAAACAGATCGGTAGAGAGCTAAAATTACACATTAACCACTGAGAGAGAAAAGTGTTGTAAGACAACTAAGGTAATTTACCAATGATGTAAAACATCTAACCGATGAGAACTGGACTTACAAGCACAAAATAAAGGAATATGGAAGGAAATGATACAGGCTACTATCTAAAGTAGAAATTGATTGGTCATGTGGAACAAGAAGAAAGAAATCGCTAGATAGGTAAATTACAAGTGTACTGAGACAGACGAAAAGAGCTATTGATTGGAAAACCACAAAGGATATGCAATGATGATTTAAAATAAGTAACTGTTCAGAACTTGGCGTAGCAAGCACAAGATAGAAGAAAATGGTAGCAAATAGAAAAGGCGTATGTGTAGGCGGTTGAACATAGATCGAGAAAGAACAAGAAAGAAGGTTAAGTGTCATATGAACTATACCTATGGTTATCGGTATTTCCAAGTAGAGATGGATTTGTCATGTGAAACGAGAAGAAAAAGATCGATAGACAGCTAAAACTGTACAGTAACCACTGAGAGACAAGGAAAGACGTAGGTACTGGAAGACCACAAAGGAGATGTACTGATGATATCAAACCAATAATTGTGAGAACTAGGCCCAGCAAGTACAAGATAAAAGAATATAGAAGAAAATAGAAAAGGCGTACGTACAGGAAGTCGAATACAGGCTGCCATCTAAAGTAGAGATGGATTGGTCATGTGGAGCGAGTAAACAATCGGTAGCCGGTGCAAATTCCACAGTAGCCACCGAGAGAGACGAAGAGAAGTTATGGGAAGATGTACAAGGGAGGAATTAATGAAATAAAACAAAAAAGGTGGGAACTGGGTCCACCAAGAACAATATAAACGAAAATGGAAGGATATAGAAAAAAGAATAGACGAGGCATACGTTTAGAAAGTCGAATGTATGCCGAGGAAGAAGAAAGCAGACTAAGTGTCATATACACTATACGGAAGGCTATTGGTGCTATTAACTAAAGTGGATATGGATAGGTGGTATGGTACGAAATGAAAAAGAATGATAGACAACGAAAATTATACATCAGCTACCAATAGAGATGAAATGAGATATTGTAAGTCCAGCAAGCATACGATTGGTGGAATATAAACACAGAAAAAGTAAGAAAGAAGACTAAGCGTCAGATAAACTAGACGCAAAGCAGTCATGTGGCACGAAAAAACACGGCAGACAGCGAAATTTTTACAGTAGCCACTGAGAGATACGAAAAGTACTAGAAGACAATAAAGGTGATGCAATGATAACATGAAACAAGTAATGTGTGCGAATTGGGTCTAGCAAGCATAATATAGAGAAGAAAGTGGAGAGAAATAAGAAAGGAATACGTTCAGGAGATCGAATATAGGCTAAGAAAGAGGAAGAAAAAAGACTAGGGATTGACTGTATGTAAGGCTATCGGTGATATAAATTAGTTAATTATTAAACTATTATTACTATATTAGCTATTAAACAACCTTCCGTTGCTTATCGATTTTAATTGTTTTATGTATTCTCCGGATTCATTATGTACTTGTTTGCATTTGTCAGAATAGCAAACATGTATAATTTTAGTATTAAGTGCACTATTTGGCGATTGGCGAAGATCGTGCTGCTTAAAGCGGTAGTTTTGCGGCATTTATAAATATGTTACGTGACAGGAAAGCTCTATTATAGTAAGAATATAATAAATAGGTCTTTCTTTGGAGCATCTGATGCATCTTAATTTCAACTAAGGTATACACTTCCTTGTATCGATTCCAAGCGCTGTATTTGGTCAATTTCTTTTTTTAACTTACATAATCCGCTATACTATTACTTTAACGAATATTTTGTAATGATTTATGTAATAATAATTTAAATTTGGACTTTATTTTGAATATAACTAACCTAGCGTTGCTTGTATAATATTTTTAAGTTAAACTGTTTAATCATTAATTTATATGTTACTGTCATCAAATGTATTAATGTCCTGATACTTAAACTACATATGGTTTATTTTTTATTCGATCTGTCGACATTTTCTATTGTTTTAAAATTGGGATGGTATTAGAGGTCCTTGACGATAAATTACGGTTGTATAGATTGTTGGTTAGCGTGAACCTACTCCAACCCCTGATCCAAAAATCGCCGAGCCGAGCCATCTTTAAAAAATTGGAGACTGAATGTTTCACATGCAAAGAAGGTGAGTGATAATGATGATGTCAGGAGCTCGTCATGTTAGTTGTCTGTCTTAACTAGGTTTCGCAAGAAATTAATTGGAGTGGCATCCTATGCAGCCTCAGCAAAGTTTTAGAGCCGAACAATGAGCGGCGGAAGCGCGGGCAAAAATTAATCTCTATAATAATTAAAAGTTAATTTCACAGGTGGGTACAGCTCACGACAATCACAAGCGAGCTGTTTGTTTACCAGAGGCAATTAAACCATTAACTAAATGGGAATTTTCACGGCGCATTGCGCCGCCCCAGAAATTCGAAGGAGCTCTGCCTAATTCCCCATTGTTCCGTCGCCACTCGACATTAATCTAATCATAATCTGTGAATATTTAAATTCCCGCTAAAATGTTGCGTGAAATTTCGTCTTGTGTGCACAATAAAGCACTTTAGCGGCAGATTATGGTCGCGATAAACTAATTACTATAACTAGCTCTGCATTACTCACTGACCATTGTTTTGAGGCAATTGCGGCTTATTTAATTTGCCCAACCGTTTTTCCTGCACGCCAGCACGGCCGTTGGGGCTTTGTGCTTTCCACGACATTCGGACCTCGCCAGCCAGTTCTGGTGCTCTTCTAACGGCAAGAGCTTGCGCTTTCTTATATGAAGTAATGTTTGAAAAAATTGCAATTTACACGGAATTAGTTTTTCATATTATCTGGAGGTTATCACTTATCGAGTAAGTTTTTAAAATTAGTCAACTACGAGCCACGTTCTATTGTGATTTTAAATCGTCACTTGTTGCAATAATTTTAAGCCAGAGGGAATTATGTGCTCCATATCCATGTCACAATATAATAAAGGAATAGTTAGCTGACGAGAAGAAGTCTGATAAAGGCTGAGGATATAAGTAATACAGTAAATTAATTTAATGTTTACAAGTAAACAGAAGTTTAGGCCGTCAGTTGCCATGAATTTATCGTGATACACCCGTCAGAACCATCTGGGGTAGTCGAGACACCACGCAACATATGTTGGAAAGGTACAAACGGTGAAACAAACGCTAAAAAAACAACAACAGCTAGCGCCGTTATAAACCATATATTTATTTAAATAATGGGCCTGAATACATAGATCATTGTTTACTGATAAAAAGCAGAACCGTAACTAAAAGTTATTAAAAGCGTAATTCAAGTTACAAGTACTACCAAACGCCAGGAGTTTTCCTCGGCGTGCGATGTGCAGTCCAACAGATGAGAGGTATCAAGAACAACTCAATCAAAATTGGAAATCATTTAAAGATGATTTAAGATTACGTGAAGAGTATAACTAAAGCCTGGAATAAATCCACTATAGTTCCAAATCACGAGAAAGTGGGACGATAAACAGTTTCGTGCTTAAGATTTTATGCGGCCAAGAAGTAAATTGATTCCGAAATATATTTAACTCGTGATCAACCAGATAGGTTGCAGCAAGTCACAAAATGCGTCCTAAAGCATTACAAGCAAACTGAAGACTATAGTGTTTTAAAATTGGAATAGAAAACATCTCTTCTCTGAAGTTATATACAGGAATTTTTGAAAAAGAAAAAGAAGTTAAATCATAAATCAAAAATTACACAAACTACTTAAGGAAACCACACGATTAATGATTTTTAAAAATTCATAAAATTAGAATAAAGGCATACGCAACAAAATATGCAATAATGCTTGAAATTTTACAACAACGTGTTGTTTTATTCGGGCAACATTCGGCATTATATGGGGTAATTTTAAAAGATCTTACATTATCATTTACATGTGAAAAAATATGTTGCCATTGAATTTCTCATAACTTCTTAAACGACGAAAGCAATAAAGTGTGGATTGGTGCAAATAAACTTTTAAATAGTACAATCGAGGAGCTTCAACTGTAGTTTTTATTTATGACGAATTGCTTGTTTCGATTAAAAGTCAGTACTAAAAAATACGTGACTTAATTAATGGTAAAATGAATCTTTTCGAAGATAAAAAATTAATTACGCTTTAAAACTGCAATTTTTATATAAAAAAATTCCACAATGGGAAACACTGACTGGGTATTGAGATACATTCTAAGTAATGATTTGATTTATATGCTGAATCAAATATTTGTTGAGATAGCAAAGTAAAGCAAATTTTAGAAGTAAAATGGAAAACAATGATTAAGCAAACGTTATTCCTCTAATTTTCCCATAAGTATATGAAATGTACTTATTCGAAAATATGTGACTACAAATATTACTTCACATATCTCTACAAAACCAAATTTTTGAAAATTTGGGGAAACTAATTAAACTCTAAGTGGTCGCAATTTTAAGTAAGTCACTCCTAGTTTTATTTCCAACTATTTGCCATCTTATATGCAACATTTACGGCATATAAAAAGCGAACATATTGCGATTATAAGTTTTAAAACAAAAATCAATCACAGTCGGGACCGTAGAAGCACGTAGTGCTAGTTCATGTTTATAAATGACTAACTACAATTTGAACCGTGTAATGCTCTTGGTCCTGAAGAATTTGAGCTGAAAGTTGCAAGAGTCAGGAATCGATTTATATTCATTACTTATCAATAACTCGTAAACAACAGTTCGGTTTCTCTTGTCTATAAAGCGTGATTTAATTGAAGTTTTTGCGACTAACAGAAGTGAAATTACATTTCTTCTATGGTTAAGTATTTATAAAAATCTGTTAGGGCTAGTACATTACACATAAACAAATCTTGTAACAAGTAATATGTTTTGTTTCAGGCTATTGATGATGCTGTTTAACGTTTCCTGAAACATCTATGTCTGGCATTAACACTATCAATTTTAAATATTATATTGTGTAAAACGTTGCAATTTACTATAAACAGCAGCATTCTACAACTATAATTCGATGATCAAACAGTGGAATTTTCCTATAAATGCCAAATAGGTAAAATGTATAGAATCGACACTAGGTAACTAGAAACCTGTGGTAAATATACGTCGCGCGAATTTCCGTACGAGAATTGATATCTTGAAAGATTGAAAATATGTTGTTAGGGCTCTTCTACAACATATCCATTAAAGATAGCACTGTTAGCATCACTTCACGTCCAACCTTGCTGTAACAATGTATAAACACTAATTGCTACGATTTCACATCTCAAAAATATTATTTTCTAGAAATACAGAAGTGTATGAAAAAATTGATTTTTATTTATAAAAATGTATGGTAAAATCAAGATTATGGGAGCTTATAGTAAATTCTTCTTCGATAAATCTGAAGCAGTAAGCAAAATATGCGCTTTAAAGACGGAGACTTCAATGTACGGTCAGACTGGTTACTTTTGCATTTACTTGTTATTAAAGGCAAAACAGCGAATTATTTTAGTTATTCAATAAATTTAAAACATCAACTAAATATCAGGTAGACCGGATTTTAATGAGCGATAAGACACGCTACCCCTACATTATTATTTGTTAATGGCATAAAGAGAGATATTTTTTGTTATTAATTAAATTTGAAGCACCAACTAAACATTAGGTAAACACAATTTCAATAGACGGTTAGGTTTGTTCCTCTTATATCATTATTTGCATATAACAAAAGGGAGGATTTTTGTTGTTTATTAAATTTGAAGAATAATTGAATACGTGCTAAAGAAACAGCGATTCAATGAGCTTGCCGTACACGAGCTATAATTTTTGTAACTCTATAAATTTTAAGCAGCAGCCACATGTATTAGAAAGACAAAGGGAGAGCACTAATGTTTGTTATTCAATAAATTTAAAGCATCAACATTATTACTTGTGACTGGCAAAAGAGAGAGAACATTTTTGTAATTCAGTAAATTTGAAGCATCAGCTGAACATTGCGTATGGACATGATTTTAATGAACGGTTGGACTTGTAACTCGTACATGATTACTTGTTCATGATAACAAGAAAGAATAATTGAATCTGTGCTAAAAAGATGGTAATTTTAATGAGGTGTTCTATATGTGATCCATGCACTATTAGGTTTAACAGCAAAAACGGAGCAATAACTTCAGTTATTCACTAAATTTGAAATAGCAGCTAATCATGTACTGGAAAAACAAAATGGAGAACAGCAATTTGGGTTATTCAAAAAATTTAAAGCCCATTAAAACATCAGGTAGACACTGATTTTCATAAACAATCAGGCACGTTACCCTTATATTATTATTTACTAATGCCAAAAAAAAAAACATATTTGTTGTCGTTCAGTAAATTTGAAGCAAAACATCAAATAAACAGCGATTTCTATAAACGAATATTACTTTTTAATGGCAAAAAGAGAGACATTGCTTGTTATTCAGTAAATTTGAAACCGTTGATAGTTTAAATTTACTGAAACTTCAGGAAAAATGATTTCCATGAACGATCAAGCTCTTATCATTACATTACAACTTGTTAATAATAGCAAAACAAAGTTATAAATGTTTTATTATCCAGTAAATTTAAAGCATCAGCTAAACATTAGCTAGACAGTGATTTCGATGAACGGTTAGTGTCGTTGGTCTTAAATTATTACTTGCTAATGGAAGTACATTTTCAGCACTAATTAAACACCAAAGGGACAGTGGTTTCAATTAACGATCCGGCCTGCGACCATTACATTATTAATTGATAGTGGCAAAAGTTGAGAAACAGTTTTTTTATTCAATAAATCAGTTAAACATCAGATAGACAGTGACTTCAATGAATGGTGAGGCTCGTTCCGCATATGTTATTACTTTTTAATAGCAAAAAAGGGAGACATTGTTTGTTTTCAGTCAATTTTAAACAGTTCATTATTCAAGTTTACTGAAGCATCAGGTAGACATGATTTACATGTCATAACTCTTGTATTATTACTTGTACACAACAATGAGAAAATGTTGTTTTGTTGTTCATTAAATTTGAAGGACCAAAGGATACGTGACCCTTGCACTATTTGTCTTTAACAGCAAAATGCGGAGCAGCAACTTCAGTTATTCAATTCAATTGAAGGCACCAGTTAAACGTCAGGTAGACAGAGATTTTAATGAACGATCAGATAGGTTACCCTTAAGCTTTGGACGTTACCCTCGTATTATCATTTGTTAGTGGGAAAAACGAGATGAGCGTTTGAAGTATGAAGCACGTTACCCATTACATTAGTAATGTTCATGACAAAAAATCGTTATTCACTAAATTTGAAGAACTATTGAATGTGTGCTAAAAAGGCAGAAATTGTAATGTGCTGCCATACACGTAACCCTTAGACGATTATCTGTTAATACCAACAACAGAGCAGCAACTTATGTTACCATCAAATTTTAAGCATCAGCTAAACCTCGGATACACAGCGATGTCAAATGAACGATCTGGGTGTTACCTCTCCAATCTTTCTTGTTAATGAGACAGAGAAGCAACTTTTTGTATTTGAAGCATCAGTTAAACGCGTGTTATAATGGCAAAAGGGAGGGAAAAATGTTCAGTTATTCGGTAAACTTGAACTATGAGTAGAGTGGTCGAGAATGGGCGGTAAAGTTACAGTAAATTTCTTTTTCCCAAACAATTTTTCTAATCGTCTTTGTTATTTTGAATTTTATGGAGATGGATTGCAGTTTCGGAAATAATAGGAAAGTCTCATAATCTTATACCAGCAAGCTAAGTAAGTCGCAGCATTTTTTTTTGTTAATTTTTCTTCTATATTGGGTGTAAACGCCTGATCTTTTTCTGTTGAATAAGTTGAGTTGTTTGTTGCAAATGGGTTTGGTTGACGTATCCGTTGTTTGGTTATCATCTACATAGTAGGTTAGCAGGATTACATTCTTTTAAGCTAACTATGGTACCTTTTGCATTCTTAAAATATCTAGTTCTTGTTTAACTAGATGGCTTAGGTGGATCTTTTACATTCTCTGCTTGAACTGGCGTTCTATTGTTTGCAGCTACATCTACTCCTGCGTTTTAATGGTGTGCTGACTTCTAGGGCACTTTCTTTTTTTGTAGACGTGTATTGTATAACAATATTTTGGTATGCTTGAATTGATGCTTAGTTTTTGATCAAGGGTTTTAGAAACTTTCCAAATAATTCTTCCTTCAGCTAGTTTCGGGATATTGTAGTTTGAGGAACATCGGAAAAGAACATAAGAAGATGGTTTCAGTCTAGTTCAGCTGCTAGGGTATGTTGAATGAGTTTTTGAATGTTTATGTGCCTGATTGTTGGTCGACTCTGTAAGGTAAAGTCATCTGTAGATGCTCAGTTACGATATTATGTAGCTTAATTTCATTAGAGTTATTGGTTCGATAGCTTCAAATCGTGTTTTTTGCGTGTAGGTCCTGTAACAATAATGTGAACTTGTCTCCAAAGAAAATTTTAAGAGAAGCAGGCAATATTTGAGACAGAAAATATCAAAGAGTGCTACAAGTTTAGCTATTGATAGAAAAAATATTGACTTTAGGTCTCGGGTGGTGTAGCTTGAACAAGCGTCCACGTTCGATCAGCAGAGTTAAGCAACGGTCTCTCTCTGGTCAGACCTTGGATGGGAGTTCCACGGCTGCTTCTCCCGGTACCTCGTGGTACGGCTATCACGGAAAAAAGTTGGTCCCGGTTGTCATAATAACATCATGACAGTCGTTAGTGGGGTTGGAAGTCTCCATAAAATGTACAGTAACGCCTATAATTGGCCTAACGGCTGTTGGCGGAGTGCAGGATAAAAAAAAGTGCCCCAGAATAAGGCATTCTGGGACAACATTGAGTAGTTTTGGACAAGATGAATAATCTGAATAAATTAATGGTGAAATATATATTAAAGGTGATTCTATTATATATCGAAAAAATGCATAGATTACATCGTTGAACATTATACTCGTAAGTGGCAAAATTAACACTAATTCTGTAAACTGAGTTATTCTTGAAGTTCTTTGAACATTGCGAGGCTTTGGCAATTTAGAGACAATATCCTTGCGTCTGGAAGTTGTCTTTTTCGATAGGAAATATAAATCCAGATTTTCCTTTTTTCTGACGGAATTTTATTTCGTATTGATGGAAATCTTTTGACATGACTTTGCCAATATAATGCTTAACATCTTTCTTTGTAAGAAGCTGCAGCAGCAAATAATCATCGATGTTTATGTTTTCATCGTCCAGTAGAGTTAAAAGAGCCTCGTCTTCAGGATTATCATGTGAGACTTGTAATTTCAAGTTTTTCTAATGAAAAGTTGGACGTCTATTTATAAAAGCTCTCATCCATTCGCTTACATACTTTTGATTTTCTATCTACTACAGTGGAACATTTTTTTCAACTGTCCTTATTCAACAGCAGAGAATATTTGTCTAGATGCTTAGTTTGACTTGGTGCCGTCTTGAATGTGGTCACCATTATCAGATCCCTGGCCAGAATAATTTTCGTTATTAATTTTAATATAAATTTGTAAGCGGTATCGTAAACTGCTTTTCTCTAAGTTAAATTGAGATGCAGAGTTACCCAGCGATTTGTTTTCTACAATTTGTTGAATAACTCATTGGGTTGCATTTTCAGAAATTGAAGCCCTGTCGGTCTTTTTCCACGTACTTACCAACAATGCTGTAAAATTCCCGATATTTAATCATCACATCAACAATATATGGAGTATATTTGAATGGTCCCAAAGTGTCCCACAGAGTGTGTCTCAAATTTCCCCAGGTGTCAAAATTTTTGTATTTTCCGCTAAAATATTATTTAGAGCAATTTTCAGCATAACCAAAAACCCAAGATAACAATATAGTTTCAGTAAGAGGACTAAATAATATTTTCATGTATTAAAAACACACTCATGTAGCAAAATTTTTACTTACCTCTTTAATCAGCTTCAAACTTTTAGCACCCTCCACAAACTAACTGAAAAATGCCTTCAGAAAGTAAAAACACAGTTAAAGCGTTTTAAAACGGTAAATTTGAACTGTGACCAATATGACCCACCCTCCCCTACTTATATGATGGCCAAGTCTTTCTAAAGAGTATTTTATATGCACGCATTTGTACGAGACGGATATTGTTTTTCATATCACTAAGATGTAGTAGTTTTTTTTTCAGTTATGATTGCAATTTCAATTAAGGCATTTATCGCATCTGTATCATTCCAATACACATGGTATCCAGTGATTCTGGAAAATATGACAATTAGCAGACACCATTATTATTAGTACTAGAATTAGTGTTAATGAATTCATCAGAACTTACATCTAAAACTATAATTCAGTTCTTACTTAATCATGATTTTCTCACAAAAAAAAAATAAAGCCGCCTCTGGTACTTGCACGCAGATGAAAAACCACCTTGCTTGTCGCATGTAACTTGTAACCTGTTTTGTAAAAATCACTCTCTGGAGAGCGGTGGTGAAGGAATGCTCTGTACCTTCGAAGGCTTATCAAACGCGTATTGTTCCAGAACCAGTGCCATCGGACGGGAACCCCGACATCATGGGCGTGTCTGAGGAAATGACACCGAACGCGGGAGCGGAGCCGCGGGCCGCCGCCCCCGATCAAAGCGACGGCAGCGACCCGGAGCCCGACGATTTCGCCCCCAAGAGGAAGCAGCGGCGCTACAGGACGACCTTCACCAGCTACCAGCTGGAGGAGCTGGAGAAGGCGTTCTCGAGGACGCACTACCCCGATGTCTTCACGAGGTTAGTATTTAATTAGCGCCCGCAACCGGCTATTTCCAGCTAATAAAATACGCGCGTAATTAAATTGGAAACGATGCTAAGAGAGCATGTGTGCCGCACCTCTGGTACCGTGTACGCGTGTAATTGGATGTTCGGTAACCGGTGATTTCCGGCCATTACGCTACCAGCCGGTAATGAACGCGCACTCACTCACTCATTACTTAACGACTGCTGAAAATGTTAATAATGGTGCGCATAAATGAATTTCGAGGCGCGATCGCAGATAAGATTAATTCGTTTTAGTTTCGAGAAAAAACTGGACGGCGGATTTCGCTGAGCGTGAATGTTTACCGTTTAATTAAAACCGCGGCCTGGAAAACGCTGCATTAAAACGCTATTTTTCACAAAAAGTCCTGAGGCAATTTCGAGCGCAATTTTCTACTACGCGGTCTGCTGATGTAATGTCATGTTTTAATAACATTTTATTAAAATAACATCACACACTGAGCCGTGCTCCTCTTGGAGCCTCATTGCTGATACTAAATATGTATGTATTTATAAAATAAGGTCTCAAAGCTTCAAAAAATTTAAAAAATATATGTTGAAAGGGATCGATGCCCCAAAGTGGGTATAATACAGAGTGCTTCTTAAGTCCTTGCAGAAAATTGACTGGTATGGTCTTTGGATAATTTTAAGAAAAAAAAGTTTCTCTAACTTGAATCCGCAAGTTCTTCGTTTCCGAAATACAGGACACTGAAGTGGAGGGAAAGAAGTCGTAAATTCTGTTAATATTTGAAAACGCGTTCAGATATTAATTACCAATTTTGTAATATACGCCAAGAGTAGTGAACATTCTAGACTGGATAATTTTTGCACAATTATTTTTGCTCAATTTAGCCGTAAATTACAAGTCAGGTTCTCTTAAATTACAACTACTTACATCATGTATGTACAATATTAGAGAAGAAAATTAAATGCATTAGAGGGGAAACTGCAGAACTCGTCCTGGACAGCGCTGCAACCCACGGAACGTAATATATTTCTGGTAGCCTGTAGTGTGGACGCCGCGCCGCCAAAAAATGCGCCAGACGCTGCGGTCTGTATTTAATCGGAACTGCCGTTTCTGGAACTAAATATAACAGAACTTAATTGATCGGTGAATTGAATTGTCGTCAGCAAGCCGGGTAGCATGGGTTTTTCATCAGGAGTATTTTTGTGGGAATTTAAGAAGGGTTACCCAAGCTTTTGCGGTATTCGGTAGCGAGCATCGCTAGACCGGTTGGTTTATCTTCATTTCGCGCGCAATGGAGATTGAAGCGCCGATTGTGGCGTATTTATCGGTGTACAAGTTCCAAGTATATTATTTATGCATAAATTGAATTTTGTGCAGGTGTTAAGGTCACAAATTAGTGTGTGTATATGCGGCGCCAAGGACAATTTTTTGTGTTGGTAAACCATCTTTCAATTTACTGGTGGTGAGCATATGAGTCGCTTTTGCACGATTGAATGAAAACAAAGACAGGCTATTAATTTTTTTCATTTATGAAAATTATTAAATTCTTTGGTTAAAACTACAAAACATGTTTCTTGCATATTTTATTCAAATCGGCCATTATTTTATTTGCCATTTCAGTGTAGGTTGCCACAATGTGAAATTGAAAATTTTCACAAGTTTTCATAAGAAAGAAATTACTTACATATTGAAGCAAAAATCTGAATCCCCAATTTGACCATTGACTACTAATATCATATATTAAATTAATTGAAGCATAATTGATGAACTAGCAGGCATTTTTTTTTATAATTGATATTCCAACGCGTTTCAAAAATAATAAAAATGTTTTAATCAATATCAATACCCTGTATTTCGAAAACGAAACTTGCAAACACACGTTGATGCAAACTTTTTGTCTTAAAACACGCCAAGGTATACGCCAGTCAATTACCTACACATACTTAGGGAACACTCTGTATAATTCACAAATAAGAAGTTTCACGACACATATGCATTAAAAAATGACGGCAATTCTTTTGGCCGAAACAAAATATTTAAGTTAAATGGTCATCATCAGCTCAAGTACAATTAAACTGAAAAATCTGGTGTGATACACGCACACAACTTCCTTTTACAGTGATTTTATAATTAGCCAAAAATTTGATTTTAAATTTTTAAGCATTTGTCAAAAATTTTCAAAAATTACAAATTCTATAAAAACGGTACAAAATAGAGCGTTAGTTAAAGAGACAAATTTTCTCTAAAATTTTAAGCGGAATTCAAAAATGTAATAATATACCGGGTGTTCTTTCAATTAAAGCCGGATTTTTATAAGATTGGGGATAAAGAGATTGAAATATTCTAGGAAGTGTAATAAGAGGGTGAATTTGACAGAGGATATATCTTCAGAATAATAATTAAAACGTAAACATTTTAAGTGTACTTCAAGTCTTATATTAACAGATCGGCTAGCCCTCGCAATATAAATTACGAGCTTATGATTAGAAGATTCACAGTAGGGATGGGCGCGTGACGTGAAAACAGTCGTGTCACGTCGTGTCACGGCGTGTCACGTCGTGAACGTGACTAATATTTGAAAATCGTGACGTGAACGTGCGTGAACGTGAGTGAAAATTTCCAAGGCGTGATTCACGTTTCACGTTAATTTCACGTTAAATATTTAGTAACGAATAAAAAACTGCAGGGTGCAGCAACTTTTAAATTCATTAAATCACAGATTGTGCCAAACAAGTTACATTATGTGGCTTTACTTTTGGACCCTAATTATAAATCCTTAAAGTTCATACTTTCACATAAAAGAGAAGATTATAATGCAAATAAAACTATATATGATAATGATGAAATACATAGCAAACGACTCAAAACTGGTACATCAGCATCAGATTCTTATCTTTCTATACTTAGAGATAGCTTTGACGATGACACATGTAATTAGGATGATGTCGAAACAGAACTAAATTAGTATGTTAAATTAAAATTCGGAAATGTAGATGACATTTTAGGATTTTGGAAAAACAGTGTAAATACGCCACTATTAAAAAAACTTGAGAAATTTTAAACATCCCGGCAAGTTCCGCTACAAGCGAAAGAGTATTTTCTATAGCTGGGCGAATTTTAGAAGAGCGCAGAATTCGCCTTAACGCTAAAAATGTTGATTACATATTATTTTTAAATCAACATTTTAATGTGTAGATGTGTAGATGAACTTATTATTCTAATAAAAGTAATGTTTTTTTTGTATACTCGCCTTAACGCTGAAAATATTGAGTCTTGTACGTAAAAGTACTTTCAAACCTACGAATTAAAAGTGTTGCCTAGCAACATATACCTTCTGTACTCATACCAATAAGGGAAACGTCAATTCCAATGACAGCTTTTGGTATTAAAAGTAATGTCTTTGAAGACAGCTGCAAGAAATATATTTGCGAGAAATTAGTAATTATCCCTTGTCGAAGTTATTGTAGTCAATTTTCATTTTTTCTTTTTATGTCAACTATTCTGATTGCAACATATCACGTAAATTATGTCAGGTGCAAAACATATTTTTAGTTCTCTTTAGGGTTTTTTCATTGGTTTTAAATTTGAACATTCTGTTCTATCTGAATTCAAATTTTAAAATAAAAGTTGCGTGTCACGTCGTGAGTGGCGTGTCACGCCGTGAACGTGAGTAAACGTGAGCGTGAACGTGCGTGAACGTTACTGTTTAAAGCAAGCGTGAAACGTGCGTGACGTGAGCGAAAATTCACTCACGCGCCCATCTCTAATTCACAGGTACCTAGTATAAGAGAGTCGGTAGATGCCACTATGATCTCAAAGTGGTAAATTGTTTCTAATTTTACAGTAAGCTTTAAAAAGAGTTTTAGGAATAGAAAAGAAGATTTTAATGTTGTAATTTTTTTGAATATTAGAATTTCTATAAGAGGGAAGGAGACATTTTTATGGCGTTAGATTGAAGCAGCAGAGAAGTCAAATTAGTAATTTGTTTTGTCCGATTATGTTTATTAAGGATAGTGTTAACAAATGTGGCAGGGTGACTGGTGAATAACACTATGGAAAAAGTTTGTTTCTGTTGTATGGAGGTATTGGAGTAAAAAAGGATGATATCCGTATTTGAGGACTTCTTATAGATGTTATAATGTATGACCGAATTAGCAAAGGTATGGTTAAGTAAGTCTAAAAAAGGTATAGCATTATTGCTGTTGAACTTGTAATGGTAGTTCTGTTCAATCCCTTCGTTGGACACCAAACTGTACTGGTTTTTCTATTCACCCCTCCTTGAATACTTTAAATTTAAACAAGACGTCTCATACGCTTTAACATTTAAATAATTTCTTGCCTTTTTTAACCCTCAGTGCAAGACAGAAATTTTGCTACAAAGGAATCCAAGGGAGCGAGGTTTGACAAATAGGCCGGGTGTGGAAGGAGTTCGAAACACAGATCAGCCGGTTTTGACGAAGCGGCAACGTATTTGTGCGACGACGCATTGTCGTGCTGTAGGAGCATTTCTTTTCGCAGTCGTCCAAGCCGTTGATTTTGATTTGGTCCCGTAATTTGGTCAGAAGGTTGCCGTGGATGAAAGGACCATTATAAAGAATGTCCATAAGCAAGACGCCGCGAGAATATTTTCTTTATTTACCCACGAGTTTCATTATGAACTTCTTTGAAGGCGGATAGTTGAAATGCCGCCACTGCATACCTATTTGTTGGGTGACAGCGTCATAGTAATCAACCCAACTTTCGACCATAGTGACGATTATGTAAAAAAATATAACTATATATGTTCATTCGATCCTGTTTGTGCAAGGGCCGCCGTTTTAACAGTAATTCGCGTATCTTCCGTCACTTTCACCATAATATCAGAGTTCTGTGCCGTAGCAGGTCTTATGATTCTTGCATCGTCTTCGAGGGTCTCTTTTCCGGCATAAACTCATTTTCTAATCGATGGAGATTCTGATGGAGAAGCATCGTGGTAAACTGTTTTCAACATTTTAGTGTTTCAGCAAACTCCTTTTCTAGTTAAGAATTTAATCCCCTTTTGGTGTTACATTTTTTCCATTTAGAAACTGTTTCAACACACTCCACTAAATCGACTATAAAATCTAAGGTTTTATACAAATCGGGTTGAAAATTTCCAAATTGACTTTCGACAAGATATGGGGTGACACATAACAAGATACTGTTTTTCGAGGCATACAAGATAGAAACGGTAAAAAGGTATCCCTATGTAATTTGTCTTACGCTGACTTACCAAGAAAATAATCTAAAATGCTAATGCTTCCTAGAAATGTATATTCGGACGTGGAATCGACGATACTTAATCCAAGTTACGACTCCAGAGCGATTTTATACTCCGGCTTATCAACAAGCAGCAGATAATTTTAATTTTAAGTGAAATTAAGCCAAGTCGAGATGAATGCTCAGACGTTGAATTTGAATTTTTTAATTAAGCAGGTAGCTGCAAACGGCTCGTTTTAATTAAACTGTAAAGATTTTAATTTACAAATAAATCATACGAGCCTATTAATGCAGGCTAGATGTCGGTAGCGATTTATCTTCATCAGGCTTTTTGCGGCCTGCTGCTTCCTGCTAATTTGTTATCCGAAAATTCGAAGTCGCTGCCGCGGTTTTAAACTTTTAAGCACTAGACTACGAGTAGGTACTTTAGTATTAGTCGAAACCGGAATTTTCATCTACTTGTTTAATAGTGAAAAGCTTTTCACTCCAAAGTAGGTTGTAAACCAGTCTTGGTATTTTTCCTACATACTTTGTCTAGTTTTTGCGAATTCCTTCTAAGGAATGCAATATGGTTTTTAGTTGAGTAAGTTTTATAAAATATGATACGCACGATTGCTGTTGCGTTAATCAGATTACAAGTTATCAGAGCTCTATGTTATTTATCAACTATTAAGGCGATTTTGTGATGCGGTCGTTATTCATCAGTAGCAGAATTAGATAGCAACTACAATCAATACTTCCGCATTTGTTATAATTAAGTAACGGTCAGCGTCTCTACAAAAAACTTTGATTTTGGGCATCCACCAAATGTATTACATTAATAAAAGTGTATTACTATTACCTAAACTGTAAATAGTGAATTAACAGAGTATGCGCTAATTGTAGTTTACCATGTGTTCCCTTTCATGTATGATAAATAAAAAAATACAGATGTTAACAATAAGTTGTAACATTTTCAGCAAAGACGAAGAAAGTATGCCAACTAAAAAAAAAGGTGCCATATATAGGATTATTTCTGAAGATTAAGGCGAGTGTCGTTTGTTTAGCGATTTAATGCGAAATTATTTCAGGACTTCACAACGTTTACGTCAATTTGAACAGTCTGCAGCAATAGCCTAGACGCAAGACTGCCCAGCTCGACATCATCTTCGACCACTTGTCAATGAGTGAGATGATTTCAGTATATAAGCGGTAAAAATTAGGAACCATTAAATTCGTACAAAAGGTTGTTACAAATCTTTTTGGGTAGAGCCTGCTTGTGGAAATGACAGAATTGTGAAAGTTTTATTTTTATATACAGTACAGTAGTCCAGTCAAATGGTGCTCAAAAAGGGCGAATAGGAGACAGTTTTGGTGGAATTTTGATATTTGGTTGCTATATGTTTTTTGGGTTTCTGTACAAGAATATCAGGTTTGCCAACAAGAATTTTGACCGGAAACGCTTTTTTTAAGCAAAAACAGTGTAAAAGGCGAGTTTTTTTTAGTTTTTCTAAAATTACTCGAAAACTGTCCACTTTCGTAAATGTTGAACCTATATGAAATAAAAGAGGATAAAATTTCCTACATTTTATGTAGGTGAAGTTTTTTTCTCCGATCAATCGTTCAGCAGCGAGAGCGCCGCGAAATTATAGTCCAGTCAAATGGCAGAAAATAGGGGAAGTTTTGGAGTTGTTATATTTGTTCCTGTGTTTTTTGGGTCGCTGTACGCTAATATCAGGTTTACCAACATTTCATTTATGAAGATTCATTTCATATACCATTTTTGATTTACGAAAAATGGATAGTTTTAGAGTTACTTTGAAATAAACTGGGATACTACTTTTTTTTTTTTTGCTTTTAACACCTAACTTCGCGGCTGAACGATTGATCGGAGAAAAAACCTCTAGTACATAAAATGTAGGAAATTCTATCCTCTTTGATTTCAAATTAATTCAGAATTTACGAAATTGGATAGTTTTCAAGTAATCTTAGAAAAACTAAAAAAAGTGTTTCCGGTCAAAATTCTTGTTGGAAAACCTGATATTCGTGTACAGCGACCCAAAAAACATATAGGAACCAAATATCAAAACTCCACCAAAACTTTCCTCTATTTTCTATGTACCTTTAGACTGGACTATAACTTCGCGGCGCTCTCGCGGCTGAACGATTCATCGGAGAAAAAAACCTCGCGTACATACAATGTAGGAAATTTTATCTTCTTTCATTTCATATAGGTTCAATATTTACGAAAAATAAATAGCTTTCGGGTCTAAAAAAACATAGGTTTTTTTACGTTTTTGCTTAAAAACATGTTTCCCGTAAAAGTTGTTGTTGGAAAACCTGATATTCGTGTAGAGCGACCCAAAAAACATATAGGAATCAAATATAAAAACTCCACTAAAACTTTCCCTTATTTTCTTCCATTCGACTAGACTACAGGTACCTTTTGCAGAAATCAATAGCCATATCTGCATATTAGGTATAATTCGAGTTGATTTGTATTATTATTATTATTTTCTCAATTTCGGAAAGCTTCAGAAATGCAACCCAATATAGCAGTTATTTTCACCAATCAAATAATTTGAAAAACTTTCAGCAACTGTCTCTACGGTAATTTAAATGAACACCAAAATAATTTTTGTGACAGTTTTAATTCTTGGCGACCAAAATATTACATCGGCACCAAACATAATAAATGAACGCCAAAATGCTATTACATTGTTAAAACAGTTCTTGCAGACTAGAGCTACAGTATCATATGGTCTTGATCTAAATGTTAAAAGAACGAAATACATGGCCACGAACAAAACCACCAACAGTCAACAAACAACTGATTGAGAAAATGGATAAATTTTAAAATTCCGGATGTATTCTTAGTGAAACTGGTACCACTAATTAGAAACTGGGTGTCGAGATCTTAGCCAAATTCTGAAGAAAATAATCTTACTTCTTATCAACGCTTTTGTATGATGTAGAAGCCCGAACACTGACAGCAGCGGCAGAGAAGAGCGTTTAAGCTTTTTAACTGTGTCTCTAAGGACGTATGCTCAAAATCTCATTATTCGATTACATTTCCCACTGAGAGACCCTTTGCAGAATTGTGTGACAATCTCAGCTTATTATTAGGATCAAAGGCAGGTTGCTCGAGTATTTTGCGCATACGATAAGAGATTTACAAAAATATCGCATTTTACAACTAGTTATCAGGGGAAAAGTTTTAAAACGGGTTCCTAGCAGAAGAAAGATCTGATGGCTTTCCAATCTCGTAAAACTGTTCAGGAGTCATCCCTACACAATTTTTTAGAGCAACAAACAATAAAGTCCGCGTAACCATGATGATAACCATCATCCGGAATAGGCAAGGTTGTAGAAGAAGATAAATGTATTATCTTATTTCATCTCAGTCTTCATATACTTGCCTCTGTTTGTTCCTTTCTTTAAATCTTCCAATCTATCCTTTTCCTATTATCTCGATTATATTATGTTTCCATGTCATTAATGGTCTGCATGTTCTAGGTATCCATTCTAATACCCTCTTTGTGCATCTGTTTCATCTCATCCTTGCAATATAGCCTGCCCATAACCATTCTTATACTGTCACTTTCCTTAGTGGTGGAGGTGGCTGAGAAGTAGAGCTTTCAGTTCTAGACCAGAAAATGTGGGTTTGGTTGCTACTTGAACGAAAACAAAATCTAGTTTCGGGCCCACTGCGATTCTCCAATTCGAATTTGATATCCGTGGAGTTTTAATGTCTAAAAATCTTTGAAAAGTAGAAAGACTGGTGCTCCTAAAATAGAAAAGCTAGCAACAAGTCTGGCGACTACGACGATGATGACTCTCTTTAGAAGGATATCCACTCCAGTTTCCTTTAGTGCAATTCCTAACACGGCTCGCTCCATTGCTCGTTATGCTACGTTTAATGCGTGAAACACACTTGATGTCCATGTCTCAGCTACAAGTATCAAACACTTTCTCTTTGAAGCATATTAGAATTTGTCTAAAACCAATGTAGTAAATGACTTAGAGATAGATAGGTTGTGTTGACTGGGTGGACCAAATTAGTAGGTTTGGTAGGTGCTGAAGGAATGAAAATTTGATAATTGGACCCTAGTTGATGATTTGGGGTAGGATGATTCTTGTGAGCAGGGGAGCCAGGCCTAACTTTCCCTTTAAGACATTTGTAGCTACAACAACTCACAAATAAGTAAACATGGCTGTGTTGATGACTGTATTGGTTGATCTCAATGGAATTTCGTTATTTATGTACTAAACTAGGTCCATGGGTGTAAACATATGATAGTGTCATTCTGAATTTGTCAATTCAAAACGACCTATTAAATTGACTTAATAATAATATTAAAAGTGCTGTAGGTATCATAGCGGGTCTACCGTAACTAATTATCCGTGTTGATCAAATTACAGCATATTACATCTACTTCTAAACTGACAACAAGTTATAATCAATGGCTTCAAACCTAAATTTAGATATACATATTACTTCGGAAGTTCTGGAAAGGTTCATTTAGGTTATACTTTATTTCTCATCTTTATAAACGATTTATGTTGTAATATTTCTTGCACCTATTTACGGTAGATGATTTGAAGGTATATTATACTCTCAGTCCCACTCAGATGTCGAATGTCTTTAGAGGGATCTTGGAGTTTCAGAAATAAACTCATATTGAATTTAGAGAAATGTTGCTATCTACAGTTCACACATAAATAATAGTATTTCATCAACATACGCCATTGAGAATATTTATATACAAAAAGTAATCACCATAAAATATATTGGTATTTTACTTGATACTAAAAACTTACTTTCATCTCACATATACATTGCTTAACATCAAATGTTTTATATTCAGGATTACAAAGGACTTGACAGAAATTAAGACGGTAAAAGTACTGTATTTCACTCATGTTTCTTCAATTTTAGAGTATGCCAGTATAGTGTGGTCACCAAACTATACAGTACATACACCCAGCAGGCACACGTATACGTTTAACATACGTCGAAAAGACGTTTACATAGTCAAAAATACGTTATTCGTTGAAAATTAAAAACGTAAAATTTTAGTGCAACATTTAACGTCATTTTATTAACGTGAATTAGACGTTGATTTTTAGTAAATTTTTATTTTTTATTTAATTATTTCGTCTATTAAACGTGTTGGCTATGATGTTCATTGAGCGCGTTTATATGACGCCGATATGTCGTTGATATTAAGAGCTTTTTACACCAGCAGTTAATGTAAAACGTAGATTTTATGTTTAAAACACACGAACATTTTACATTTTCCATACTACGTGCATTACGTTTTTATATCGTTTCGTATCCATTAGAAGGTAACTCAAATGTAAAAACAAGTTGGAGTTATGGTTGAAACGTAACGTGCTTATTATAGCAACGCTTAACTAAACAGTAACGTTAAGAAAACGTCGTTTTAACGTATAAAACTCGTAGATTTTCTGTTGAAAAGGTAATGTTGTTACAGCGTTAACATATCGGTGAAAATTATGTAGTAATGTGACGTTCAAAGGACGTTGACTTGGCAACTAAATGTAGAAAACTCGTTAAATAATCGGTACCAATGTTGAAAACTTACGTGTTTTGGATCGTCATTATAGCGTCTATACATAGCGATCTGTTTTGGTCAGGACTTAAACGTTAAAAGACCGTCATAGCCTGACGTAGAATCAACCACGTAACGTTGAAGAACTGGTTGATTTTTGCGACACTTTGACGTTACTATAACGCCCGGGTAAGCTGTTAAGTTATCACTTAGATACAGTTTTGACAGCTGCCGATTTTAAAAAACCGTGATTATTAATAAAAATTTTTGCCTGGAGAATTTCTACGATTCCAATCACTTAATTAGTTTAATTTATTTCAATGTGCCTCATCGTGATTTAAGAAATTCTCTTGTATTTCTACCTTTGGAATTTCGTACGAATATAGGTATTACTTCTCCTCATTTGCAAAAATTGATCGAAATTTTAATAATACTTAGGTGACCCGGTTACCTTTTGTTATGGATTGGAACATTTTCAAATGTGCTCAGATATCTTCTGAATGCAATTTTTTGTATTAATGATTAAAAGGTTCCATTTTCCATTTTTAAATAAGCATCAGCATACACTTTTCTTCGTAATTTCTCATTTTTTCTTCTCGCATTTATCTTACTACCTTTCGAATTACAGGTCCTTTCACTTTCTTCTCTCTCAGTTCAATTCTTTCAGTTATTTCTATAGCATTGTAATATTTATTTGTCTAGATTTTTCACTTCATTTTTGTAGAATGCATTATTTTTATGGTAGTCTAATTTTGTAAATGGTAAGTTCGTAATAATTGGTTCTTCGCCTGCAGATTGTCCACATTTTGTTTATATAAATTAACAAATAAATAACATATACTGTAAAAATTAGATCGCATAAACAACAACATTATTAAACTTAACTGTACATACTGAACAGCCTAAATAATAAAGAAGATATTTTAAGCGTAGTTTAAACCGGATTTATCTTTAAAACATTTAATTAATTCTTCTAAATCCAGATCAATTCAGTTAAATAAGTCGCTGGTTCCCTCTTCTTTGATTTTTATTATCCATGATAAGTTGCTGACCTCACCATACGCATTTTTCGACGTTTTCAGTAGTCCATCTAATTCTATTTACTTTATGTACTATATTGTATCGTGTGCCATTATCTTATTTTTATTTATATTAACTTCTAATCCTGTTGTTTTTAACTAAACACCCACGAAACTATGGAATCATCTTATTAACTACAGTTGTGATAGTTTTATGTTATGGTCTATCTGTCATAGATTCTTGTTATTACAAATGGAAGGATTCAGGAAAAGGGTTTATTTTAACATATTCTAATTTATCACTGTCACGTGATTCATTGAATGTCCCAATGGACAGACTGTAAATAAAAGTCAATAGCAAGGCTAATATTGTTTGGCCCTCCGAATTCTTAACGGTGCCTGAGAGGACGACCGGTGGAGAGACAGAACGGTAATCGGGGCTCTGCCGGCATAAAAAACGGCTCCAACAGGTAAAGGCCGCCTAATTGAGCATTCTTTACAATGTCATTTCGCGTCAGACCGACAAATTGCAGGTAATCAGGATGTCAGTTCGATACACAGATAATATCTCTGTTTGCCGCCGCGTCTGCGACCCAGAGCGCTAGTTCGGGGCAGATTTCGAGGCGACAGCGAACTATGCGGGACTTTGACTAATTAATTGGCGCGATGACAAAATTGGCTATGAAAGTTAACAAACAATTAGCTAATTGGCGTCACTCGCTGTTTTATGGCTTCGCCTGACGCAACGCGGCCCGTGGCGGAATCGTCCCGCTTTTAGCCCGTCTAGACTTCAGATAAGGTCCTTTCGATTTCGGCTTTCTGGCGATGGCTCGCCGGACGGAAATGCTGAAAGATAAATTTGTGTTTCGGGGAAGCCGAGCTTGTAAAACAGGTAAATATAGTGCACTTGATTTGGCTGCAACTAAGATTTGAGTGATTTTCGAATGCAGTTTGTTTGGCATTTCGAGAGAGCGAGAGTCAACGTTTATATAAAACCTATTCCAATTATCAACGTAAACGATTGCCTAAATGTAGAAAAACTAATAGAATCACATTTATATTTTTAAGCTTATGCTGATCTCGATGTTCGTACAGATCACAATCTGTTTTTGGTAGAAATAAATCCGTGATTTAAAAAATATATAGAGAGCTCTATGAATACAAAACAAAAATAAACGTTCAAAAACTGAAAGATCCTAAAAAATAATAACACAGTAATTGTAGAAAAATACTAACAATCAGTATAAACAACGACAATAATATTGAAAGTGGAACAAAATAAAGAATATCACACAAAAAATATATACTTCAAGAAAAAAGATTAAAAGTGAAAAAATATGACTGACGACACCCCCTTCGTTGGGCACCAAAGTGAATGGTATTTCTGTTTCTTCTCGCGTAAATACATTAAATATGAGCAAGACGTCTCGTACACCGTAATATTTTAGTAGTTTATTTATCTAGAACGAAAAGTGGCATTTTAAAGACGAGAAAGTTGTTTACGTTCGAGGCGTCAGCCGAGGACAGAATTACTTGCGAGGACCTTTAAAAACACTTTTCGTTCGTGGTGAATACAACGGTTTATTTCATAATCCAAGTTTAATGAATTTTAAATAAAAAGTTGTAAATCATTTCAAATTTCATGTCAACAACTGACGTATAATTTTAAAGTACTTGAACTTTCAAATTTTACTTTAAAGTACTAGGACTTTAATGTTCCATTTTTTATACAATAAATAAGTTTTAAAGTACTTGAACTTTAAAATTTTACTTTAACGTACTAGGATTTTAATGTTCCATTTTTTGTACCATAAATAACCCGAAAAATGTCATTTTTCACATCAGTATGAAATAAAAATAGTTATTTGCTCTTTTTATCCGGTTGGCTAGCTCAGTAAACATGAAACTGTCTTAATATTAGTGGCTTATGAATGATCACTATTTACCAAAATCCAGAATTTAATTTCTGCTTGTAGTGTTGTCTCAAACTGAAAATGACTTTAAATAATTTACAAGGAACGCCAATTTGAATACATCAATCTATTGATTTCAAAACACCAATAAACACATAAAAACACAGACTAAGAGAAAATAAACGGACTCAACGAAAAACTAGTAAAATTTACTTGCAAGATAGCTGATCAAAATGTAATAAAAATTAACAAAATAATTGTCTGTAAAACGTAAATAAAATAAATGTTTTTAATAAAAACGCAATATCAAAGTTGCTTGAAGCCGGCCCTATGGATGACAAAACACATTTCTTTGTCCATGCGCTAGCTCGTTGGATGCAATATTATCAAGTTGACCTAAAAACATTTTACCTGGAAAACTGTTGTGTAACTTTAGATTCAACACGTCTTTGATTGCATCACCCGATTCTAGTTGACGTACAAACAGACACCCCTTGATGTGGTGCAAAAATCGGTAAACAACAGGAAATTTGTTTATTAAATAAAATTATCATAGAAGCGAAATTCCTAATCAACATACAGTTGGTTACAAGAAACAAAATTAGAATGAATGTAAAATTTCAAATAATTGACTTCGGTAACAAATCTGGCGAGCTATTGGGCGTTCGCAAATTATTATAAATTCGTCGTAATCTCCCTAGCTAGAGAATGTCGGTGTTGTTTGAGAAAGGAATTAGAGATAAGTTCCACCAAACGTGAACAGCCAGGCGCACTATAACTCAAAATCTAGGCGAACATTTTTTGTTTTGCGATGAATCCGCCACGCATAGGACACTAATAGGGGCTCCAAAAAAATCATCCTCAACTTCGGAAGGAAAGTAAAAGACTAAAAATTTTCGAAAACAAACCGATAAATAGCTCTACTCTAAAGTTACTTGCTTAAAAATTTTAAAACAAAAGGAGTGCCGTCGAATTTCAAAATATACCACAGATTGCCAAAAAAGATATAGGCAACCTGATTCACATAACATTTAATGTGGAAGAGATGGCTGTGTACGCAAAACGGGAAGAGTAGCATTTACAGATCTTTTCACATTAGCAAGATGAAATGATATTATAAGGAATACAACAGAAAAAACTTGAGAGATGGAAAGAATATATCCTACAATTCTTCAATAACAGCAGAAGATCCGAACATGGCTTGACGAGTCCTAAGTTAGAAAAGCAATAAATATAGTAAAACATGGAAAAGCGAATCTAGGCGAAATAACATCCGATATCTGGAAACTTCTAGGAGATAAATAATTTTTAGTTCTTACGGATCTCTTTAACGCCATTTAAGCACTAGCATAATGCTATCAGATTGTGGCTTTGTTAAGTTACCAGTGCAGTGACTTCCAAACGATTAGCCTGGTGAGCCATGTTTTAAAGGCATTCCATCGTATAATTCATGGATAAATCTGTATATTTATAGGTCAGATATAGCGAAGTCTGGATTCCGAATGGGTTTGAAAACACAAGAGTATTTGTACAAGTGCTAATGCAGAGTCGCAGAGATGTTAACTGTAATGTATTCGTTTGTTTGATAAATTTAAAATTTGAAATTCTTGAATCAATAACAAAGATCCAAATATTTATATCATAAAAACTCAAAGTGGAACGAAACAGCTGTAGTCAGGGTAGTCTGGCAAAATGTAAATAAAAAAGGGGTTGGCTAAAGATGTATCTTTAACCCATTGCTCTTCAATCTGGGAAAAAAAATTAGTGATAAACGGAAAAATCCTGGTATAATACACTAATCATCATAAACAAAAGCAAGGGTCTGCAGATTACAAACGGTATTTTCCAGTTCTAATGTACGGCACAGAAGCTTGGACAACTATTGAAGCGATGCTCAAGCGCTTTGAGGAATTTTGAATGCTGAATGAACAGTGTAGAAATTCTATCTCGCATGAAAAAGGACACAAATATCGTTTAGACGATTACAAGGGAGTTAGAATATTTTGGACACACAATGTGTCATCCAGATAACAAGGACATTCTATTGAAAAAAAAACATAGAAAATTGGTTGGGACTATCTATAATACATCTCTTTAGAGTACCTGTTAGCAAAGTCAAGATAGCTAATATGATAACGTCCATGATCGCCAAAGATTTTTAAATGGTCGCGATATTAAAAGAAGAAAAAATTACTGAGAGACTGGTAATGGCAAACCTATTTATCCTATAAATCTGATTGTCTTATACACCTTATGTAAATTGGGTCTGCTCCTGTGTGGATTCAACTTTTTAGTAGAGATTTTTGTTGTTGTTTGCTATGGGCAAGATCGAGGAATGCGGCATACCAGGTACCATAGACAGCGACAGCTATGCCGTTATGGCTAAAGTCCTACTTGAATTTTACTTAAACTACGAAATTGCAATCTTGGCTAGGAATATTTAACATTCTTGTAGTAACATGAGGCCTACTATTTTATTTGTATTCTTTATTTTTAAGAACACTGAACCACCGAACCCAGCAGTCGAGTTTATAGTACTATCTCTATTTTGAGGCTATGAAGCATGGGTAAGCCTACGTTGCAGGTGCTACATGCGAATTTTTGCTGTCATAAAGGCATTATCTGTCGACAACTGTAGCAACGTTCATAATGAGTTTATCTCGTAGAATTGTTATAACCTTATCAATAGTTAGTTGTGTCGCAGACTTCGTACTTAAAACATAGTACATTTTACTTTGTAAATTTGCTAGGTACAATTATTGCGTATTTAGTATCGTTATAATCCCTTAAAAATGGGTATAACATTTTTGAATCCACGCAATGCTTCTTTTTCTATTATAGTAATACTTTCTTCAAACGTTTGATCTTTGATTGAAATCTTATATCCGGTAACTATTTTTTCCTTCGGATAAATGTGGAAATGTAGAAATCAGATATCGAAAGCATGCACCGTTTTTGTCTAAAGTTTCTCTAAACTGCTTCATCGAACCTTTCTTTATGTGCAGGGGTGATAAAATAACATTTTGGGGCTCACTAGGTTCGGATAGGGAATATTTTTAGATACTGCAGTTGAAATTTCCTTTTAGAAGAAATTCTAAATTTTCGTAGCAATAAGTACTGAAACAAAAGCGTTACTATTATGTAGAACTCTCTTCCAGCGATTCTTCTTCCGAAAAGTATTTCGTTAATGATTGTTCTCGACCTTCGTACAAAGGAAGTCACTCTTGCAGCAAGTAACTCGTTTTCTTTGAACCTCAATACCAAAACTTGTGCTGCATCCTTCGATAAGTTTAAATATCGTACCAAACTAGTTCATTAAATTTGTGTAAACTGTTGTAGTTAATTGAATTATTCGGGCATATTGTACATTTTTCTCAAGCTGATGAAAGGCCTCTATTGATGTTGACGGAGTTGAAATAAGTAAATGAGGGCTATGATGTACAGGCTTACTTATAGAAGAAATTGTCGGGCCAAAGTACGACAAAAATGACAATTCTCCACCAGTCTCACTGGTTCATGCCATATCATTTTAATAGCAAAGGGGTCCATTCTCTCAATGAATTATTCAGCACGTGTGTGATAAACTTCATGTGGCGCCCATGTTTTCTGTTGATCTCCGACGTTTATGCTGAAGTAAATATGATAGGTCTTTCTCGCAGAATCTGTTATGGCATTGATTTTCAGCACAATATCTTCCCAAATATGTAGAAAAATGAAGTCGGACTATTCATACAGGTTTTTTTATAACATGGTTAATTAGAAACAACAGAAAAGTAATTTTTTTAAAGTTACGGCAGCAATATTCAGAGCTCTACATTATTTTGTTAAAATTAATTTTGAAACTTTAGCAATAAAATTTTGGATTTATATTGCATTTTTCCGTATTTCTCATCATTAGCAACATTTTTATGGAAGACTTTATGCAACAATACGTCAACATCTACACAAAAATATTTTTTTTTTACAATTTGGCTTTATAATATTCCCTAGGTTAACAAACTTCTTAAATATCTTGACAATAACTAAGACGCCTTTGACAATAAGTTTTCTTTGTCATACATCATATCAACATAAACATTTCAGCTTTAACCATCACTATTTTCAGAAAAATGGTGAAGTAATGGAATTTCCATTTGTGGAGTTAATTAAACTTTTAAACGAAGAACCGTAATTGAATTCCAACCTTTTGATAATCATAGGCAGTAATGAATAATTAATTTAAGGAGTGTCCATAAATGGACAGATTGATAATTAAACAATCAAATAACCTGTGGCGATACACAAGGAAGAAAGAGAACTAATGACAATTGTCAACGGTTTTCTTTTATGTAAACGAAAGCTTGATTATAATGTGCAAAGTTATAATCTCCCAATTTAAATTCTAAACATCTTTTACAAGAATTAGGATGTACTTATTTTGTGTAGTTATAATATATGATTTACACACTCTAACAATTGCAGAACTTTACACTTTATACTGGCTTTTCCAAAAACACTGAACAGAGTTGTAATTACACAGCTCTTCTCAAAGGTCTAGAAATTTTGGAAATGTGTATGAAAATGGGCATGTAACACCGTCATTACAATGGTAAAAGTCAACATTGCAATACGTGAATAAATGAAAAGGTAAACGTAGGCTGTTTACCTTTTCATTTATTCACATATTTTAATGTTTATATAAAAAGATAAGGATATATATCTTATTTAGAATTGCTAGTAAATCATAATACAATTCCATTAACTTTGTATTGTTTGTATTGCAGTTTATGGATAAAACTAACAATGGAAATCTTAATTAATATGATACTTTAATTATAGTTTTATACTTTATGTTCATTCTTCTAACGGTAGCTAGAATAGTAAAGAAGTAAAGGCATGTGCGGACAGATGGATGACCTGTAATTAGAGAACATGTATAAGGAACAAGAAAATGTTAGAATGGAATATAGTTGGACAAGGATGCAGCAGAAATGGAAAAAGATGCAGTTTTAGCATACGGACTTTTAAAATGTGGATCTGTATTTATATATTAAAATTAGAATTTTTAATAAATATAACACTGTTGCATGTAATTAATAAGTCAAATTTGTGACAGTTACTATGAAATGTTGTAACTAGGCTAAGTGCTACGAGAATAGTAATGTATATACCGGGTGTCCATTCTCAAAGTCGAACATAGGCAATTAACATTAGTGCAGTCACTCGTTCGTTATTGAAATAATTCATTTTTCTGTAGATAATTTTAACAGACGTTGACAGAAAATACCTGATTTACGTCAAATAACTACCAATTTTTTTGACAAATGCTATCGAACTTGAAAAGCAAGGCATGGCATATTTAAAAATTCCCAAGTTTTAAATTAGTATTTTAAAATAAAAATCGCATCTTGAATATTATTATTGGTATCATTTGATGCGTAATAATTTTATCTTTCCATTGATACCATTACCTTCCCTGTAAGTTGAATTGGCGAGCAGGAATCGGCAAAAACGTTCAATACAATGTTAATCGCCTATGTTCGACTTTGAGAACGGACACCCGGTATATAACAGCAATGAGATAACATGAATAAGAAGATAACACATATTGCTTGAGTAAGAAAGAGATAAACATAGTAGCAAAAATACGAGTAGGCTTGAAGCATTGATTAAATAAGTAATCAATGCTTGAAGCCTACTTTAATTATGACATATGTCAACTAATTGTGCTTACTAAAATAATTTTGTTGTATGCTCATCTCTTTCTTACTCAAGCATTTTATTTTGTTGTTCATGTTATCTCATTGCTGTTATATATAATTGTGGCCCCATCGGTATATAGATAGCCTAAAAAATAATATTGGAATATTAATTGCTGCCATTTTGTTTAACCAAACTTACTTATCGGTATTACCAATATATTTTGGCACTACTTAAGTTTAAATAGAAATGCCTGGCTTGCAGTTATATTTTCTTGTTCAGCCTGGCCGCCCTGTATATACCCAGTCTTAGCAAAGATAAAGCTGGGTAGCAGTGACAGGTCTTAAATTATATAAAATTTTGAGAATATTTCGATTCAATCGCCAGGTAATTTTAGCAGTCGATTTTTCTCTTTCTAATCCAGAAAAATCTAATACTTGCTCTTTTGTTTCAGAGAGGAGCTAGCGATGAAGATAGGCCTGACCGAAGCAAGGATACAGGTAGGTTCGGGTTTTATGTAGCTGTAGTTAGTCGCTGCGGCTTTGGCTGCGTGAATGCAGCGACGGGATAAAGCAAAACGAGGATTTACAAACTTAATAACTCGAATAAAACAAAAACGCGTCTGGCAGATGGTGTGTGTACAAATCGTGACCACAATTTCAGTGACCGGACTTTGAAGCGTAACTCCGTATGATGCCCGAGACGATTCAGCAATTTAATGAAAAGAAATATAGCACGCTTGCCTTCGTCATTTTGCATAGTGGAGCTTTTGGAGCAAAAAGCGCAGCTGTTTTTAGGATTGGCCGCGTTTCCTGTCTAAGTCAGCAGTTCTTTGGTATGCGTAACGCGTAGTAGCATTTCTGGTATATTTAATTGGTAGTTGCAATAATCAAAAGTAAATGTTATCAGAATTAAGATATTAAATGTGTTAATCCTTTATTTTTACAATATTACTAAAAAATTTTCAAGCTGGACAAGAGTCGATTATTCTCGTTTATATGCTTCATTGATTCCAACAACCAACACTACCTAAATCAAGTTGGGAATATAAAATTCTATCATTTGCTTCTTTTAAAATTTTCAATTCTAATTATTATGTTAGAATACTGAATTTCTTCAATTCCTATTATATGGACTTTCTTTTAATGAAAGCAATTAAACTAATAAACTTCTGTATGTCTGTGTTTTTTCACTGACAACGTTGTTTTGAAGACATGCTAATAAACAGTCTTCATTGATCACATTTACATTTTTTCTTTGCACCAATCTCCGAATTGCTGATAAGCAATTTCATATTTCATCGATTTTACTGGCGCTATTGATTTAACTGCTGACGTTATAGATTTGATCTATATCGTGGGATTTAAATATATCAGACGTTTTGTTACGATATAAAACTGATTCAAGACACCAAAGCAAGCCAAAATTACTCAGTAGAGAAGGAGGAAACGACTCTATACGTTGGTTTACCCATCGAATGCCAATACATGGCTGTACCAAACAGGTAAAAGGCAATTCGGGAAAGTGTTAAGCTTCACCTGTTGATCCAAAGCGTAGACTTGAAGTGGAAGGACTCTCAAGAGGATAGAAGATTGAAGATTGCATAATATCTGAAAAGATCGCTCTCTGTTTCCAGTTTTGCACATAGTAAAGAACATCAAAAGGAATTTTCAGAACAAAGGTAAGTTCAGGTGAACTTTTGCGCGCTAAAATTACCTCCCTGGCGACGTCGCGCTAGTGAAAATAACTACCACGTTTAATTCTACATGCGATGACGCAATTGCCATGTTACATGTATAAAAGACAAAATCAAGGCCTAAACTATTCAAGAGGTGATCATGCTATATTAATTTACACCGAGCTGTAACCATTCAAACAGGGCTTGAATCGTTTCCAAACGATGAGTTCATTTCTTGCTAGTGATGCTCAGGTTCAGGGAAAATTTGAAATGTGTGGGAAAAGCGAGATGAGTGTTGCGAGTGAGTTGATGTACTGTCGCAGAATCGTTGAGCCATTTATTTTTGAGATTTAAACAGAGGACACCCAAAAGTCTCTTTTGTTAAATCGTAGTCTAATCGTGACCAACTTGGCGGGAAATTTGAGGACAGGGTACACGACTGCCTACGGTCAAAGTTTGAAATACAGTTTTGGAAAGAAGAAATCGGGCACATACATAATTGTCCTTGTTCACCGAAAGCAGCTCTAGATGGCAAAGATGAAAAAAATCGACTTCAGAAGCAGCTCCGGAAGCCAATCAGCCGATTCACGGTTAGAAGTAATAGAAACAAATCTTCTGTGCAAAAAATAATGGAAGGTAAATGTTTTCGCATTGATCTTTCACGATTTAAATATTTTTAGCAGATTAAAATGTTTAAAACGGCGACTGTTCAACTACGTAAGCGTTTAGCTTTACAAAAACTAATGGGATTTGGTTTGTGTTTTCCCGAAGATCGTTGTGAACCCGAGCAAAACCGCAACTACACCAAATTCACTCAACAGCGAATTAATTTCCTGCGTCGCGATCACCACAGGCCGAGGATTGCGGTGCCGCAAACTAAAAGACAACAATCGTAGCTTCGTGCAAGGCACAATCGCACGTCCCGATGACCCGCAAATCGCCAGCCAGGCCCAAACGCGGTGATAATAAATAAGAAAGTGCAATTTTATTGAATTTTTGAAACGGCGAAGGTGTATGATTGCAGGGTTCGCTTACACAAACCATTCAGCTAGCTATTAGCAGAGCTGGATTCTCATCACGACTAATAGGCCCAGCACGACTCCCAAGAACTTATTATTGATATTATTCTTTATTACCTCTCCAGGCTCGGTGCCCGGCAAAAACGTTGCCCTGTCGATATTTATAAAGCTAATTTAGCGTGAAATTTAGAGCCGTACTTTGCGTCTGCTTGTGTGTACAAGGAATTTTGTTTGCTAATGCGATCGCTGCGCAGAGCTGAAATTGCGAAAATTCCGCCACTTTGTTGGCGCTGTCCTGAAATATCGAGGTCGCTCTACAGCAGGAGACTTCAACGATCCGTTACGATCCGTACCTTAGTGTAGGGTGCCCCATTTTCGAGATAATTTGATAAATCTCCGCTATTATTAGAGATGGAAGAAAATAATTTGTATTTTGAAGGAAATGCGGTTGAAACATCGAAAATGTCTTTTAGTTTCCGGAATAGCCAAACAATAACAATATCAAATCGTTATTTCTTTACTCTCGTTATTTTAAAATACGGAAAAATATAGGTTTATGGCCTTTCTTAGGTTTGAAGTTTAAAATGACGTTACTACACGCAGCTTCTACGTTCTTTTTTCTTCTTTAAAAGATTTCCTTCCAAAATAACAAAAAATGATAACAGTTTTCCATGATTTCTTGTCAGAACACTGAAGCTCTTACATATATCTTCAATGTACAGTTAATTTCTTGTCACTCGGCTTTCAATAATTTGGATAATAGTGACAGACTTGACGTAACCGTTTTCACGAATGAAACATGGTTCCACCTCGTGGATTTCGTCAATTTATAAAATAGGATAATCTGTTCAACGTAGAATACTCATCATTTCAACTTTAGAAATTGGTGTGTGGATTGCAATGTCTAGAAAAAGAATCATTGGATTATTTGTAAAGAGAGTATCCCAGATGAATTTTTGCTTTAATCGTCTTAAAGATTGAGTTGATTTTAATGAAATATATAAGCACTTGAAATACCTTTCCCAGTTTTTCGGCTATCGTCAAATGCGTTTGGCAAAGTCCACGCACGCCTGATAACACATTTGATCACACTAATTTGTTTACTTCAGTCCCGCGAGTTGGAGGAATCAGTTTCGCATTAGCACCTGTCAGAGCACTAGTGTGTCCGCACTGTAAAATCAGGTTTAGAAACAAATTAATGGATTCCCAGAACTTACAAATAAGCGCCTGGATACGCGTCCAATACATTTCAATGGCTTATAACAGTCTGAAAAACGGCATTAGTCCCTAATGGCATGGAAGCACAGGATGCGTTTTCCTTAGCATTTAATTACAGGCCTGCGCCCAAAGAAGCACCGAGTAATGGTTCAATCCCGGCTGGAAAATCGCAAAATACGACCTGTTCTGGTTAGTTAGCAAATGCAGCGATCACTGCTATAAAATCATTAGTGCAGACATATCTCGAATAGAAATCTTGCACTTTCAAGGAATTATTTAATGAGCTGGCCTAACACTACCTATCGTTTCTGGTCGTGCAGACTCTGATAACTTAATAGGCAGGATATGCGAAGAAAGTGCTTTTTTCATAATTGCATTCATGGCTAATCATGGTGTTTTTATTTTTTAACGAATGTCTTATAATTAGGTGAAAAGGGCGCTTGCTTGAACTAGTAATCAATCGTCGTTATTTGAGACTTTGGCAGTTTACGTTTTAACGTGAACCTTAAATTTTTTAAGAAACTAGTAATAAAGGAAAGTTGTTTCAAGAACATATTTTTATGGTTTTTCAACATTGGTTAACATGTTTAGTCGATGTTGCGCGTAATATCTCCTGTTGTCCGATAAGACGCGTTTTGTTAAGTTTAGACTTATTGTATGCTCTATTTTGTAAAGCTATGCGTTTGGTTGCCGTGAAATTTAACACGGTCATTTAAGAACTTTCGTTGACGTTCAGGTATTTTAGTGTCATTTCATTACACTATGGTAGTAAAATTGCTTATAAGCCTATTGTGTTTTGGTTTCCAAGTAAACAACTTACTGGCTTTGGGTAAATATAAACAATCAATCAAAGTCGTTAATATTTTTTTATAAGTCTACGTTTCCTGATTATGCTGCATAGTACTGGGGAAAGAACGTTGAGCCGATATACGTCAGAAGTGAGTAGTTTTTTGGGACTTCTCACTTGTACGCTAATAGTGTTTTGCTTTCAGGGCTTCTTATTGATGTGATATATTACGACATATTGTCTTATTTTCGTATTTCAGGCCTTACTTTTCTTTGTGGTTGGAATCTGAGATTTTATTATAGACTTTTTTATTATGGACTTGGTTGGCGCTACGGTTTAGCTTTCACTTCGCTTGTGTAGTATGCATTATTCACCTACGTGGGTTCCATTTTAACCAGCATTTAGGCGAGATTGAAGCTGGTTTCTTTGATCGAGATCAGAGAGACTACTACCTTATACCGTGAATAAATGTTTTCGTCGCAATTGAAAAATGTATTGGAGCGAATAAGTATGTATATTAACTGACGATACTGATTTATTTGTATTTCCCGCATACCCGGCCTGGAGTTAAACTTATATTTGAAAGTATAAATTATATACGTTATGCTGTAAACACAGCTTGTACACTTCGCGATTTTTAAATGGGGTTTGTCTCTGTTATTTACGTGTAGACATCATAGATTCTATATCTTACTTACCTACTAGAAACTGCCTTTCTACATGATATGTATTGTAAATAAATGTCACTTTAATTGCACTGCATTTATGTCTTGTTATTGCTATAATAGGTTTTAGCTTATCAAAGAGCCTGCATCCGATAACTGTAATTTTGAGATCTCCCATCACTGTAAGTGGCGATTACCAGGGAATCTTTCACATTAGATTTGCGAGCTGCTAAACAAGGAAGTTGGTGGCGCCGTATTTGATTTTGATTATTTTGTTTGTTGGTTACGGGGCGGTGTTAGGTGTTTACAGCTCACTATTAGGCTTACATTGAAGTGTTGCATGATTGTTGTCAGTTTATTTTATTGCTACTGCGTTTTGGAACGTTCAGCAGCTAACAGTAGCTACTATAGAAGACGACAAAAGCTAAAAAAGTTGATTACGAGAACAGGAATATTATAATGGGAATGAAAGAGAAGAAGCTAAGTATCGCCGTATTATCAGAATGGAAAAAGATGGGTTATGAATCTGAAAAACATTTTAATAGCCGCGTAGGATAACACCAACGTGCAAAAGAAGAAGCGGCAATACTTTTAAGAAAATTTGTAGAAAATAAAGTTAAAAGATATACCCCAATCCATCAAATAATCATTACATTGACGCTCTTCATTAAAGATAGACTTTGCATAATTATAGGAGTTTACGCACCTACCGGGAATATTTCACTCTTAAAAACAGTTTTGGATGATCTCCCTAGAAAGGGAGAATATATCCTAGCTGGGGATTTTAGTAACAGAATGGGTAGAGAAGAAATTACATTATATTAGAATGGATATAACCATCGCTTAGCCCAAGATGCAATCTAGGTATCGGCTATGTACAACCATAACTTCAATTAGTCAACGTCAGTTAAATATAGCAAGGAAAACAAATCCACCCAAGAATTGATTACAAATAATCTAGAAAATTTGGAGCACGAATGTACTGTACAGATTGCGGCAGGCAACTAGGACCATAGCAAAATCAAGAGGACTTTACATGTGGCCATAATTGTATTTAAAAATTTTCAAAATCGAATATATACCTTGTATTTATAATTATTCTAACGACCTACCGCTATCGCACATTGATTGTTCGTTTGTTAAACACCACGACGGCTTCATATATATTCTCCTTGCTTTTGCAATGGTCCTAGTTGCCTGCCGTAATCTGTATACTTCAACCACACATGACTTACTAGCAAATTAGAGATAAAAGATTGAAATATGGAAGAGAATATGTACACAAATTAACGAAAATATACTAAAAGCTATATAGAGGAAGCCCTAGGTTCCTATAGGTACGTTTACAAAAAAGTCAGAATCCATATCGGTGGGACAATGAGTTATGGGAAAAATTAAGAGACAAATAATTACTAATAGGCAAGTAGAAGTTTTAAAACTTAAAGTTTAAGCTGTTTGCAAAATATTTTATCCTCGAATAAATAATTTGAGATAAAGTAAAAATAGAATTTATTTTCACCCTGTATTTTTTAGGTCCAAATATACTTACTTTGGTTAAGGGTGAAAGTCTAAGCTGTTTGTAAAATATTATTTATCCCAACAAATTTGAGATACAGTAAGAATAGACAGAATTTAAGTTTTCTGTTTTATTCGTTGGGTGCAAAATATACTAACTTTGGTTAATGGTAGAAGTCTAAGCTATATGCAATGTAGCATTCTTTCTTATCTATAATAGTTCTAGTATTAAAAGACAGAACTGAATTTTTTAAGATGTCCATTTTGCACCCCTTCGGTCCAAAATATTCATATTTTCGTCAAGGGTAAAAATGTAAGCTATGTGCAAAATTATTTTTAACTAACTAAAGGTTCTTGAGTTAAGCAAAATATACATAATTTTATTTTTTAACCTGCTTATCCTGAATATATTTGACCGAAATAAGTATAAAATATCTATTAATGGTAAAATGTTGGCTTTTGTAAATTTTCTTTTTTTTCACAATTATGGCGTATATTACGTTGTCTACTTGCCGCTGCTTCTATGGCCTACTGTAAGTGGGGGTTCTTTTGTTATTTTACAAACATTTTTCAGCTAGTAATTTTGGAAACTTTTGGGCATCTCCTATTTGGAAATTGTCAGTATACAGGGGGGGGGGGCGATTTCATGTTATCCCATTTGGAGATTCATTCTAGATATTCCTCTTGGTGCTGTATTTTCGAAGGGTTCTTGGGTTCTTGGATTTCATTCTCTAAAATCGTCCATAATGGATTTAGCATTTGTGTCTCGGTTTCGTTTTTTGCTAAAATCTGACTAGTTAAACCGGGATCTCAACTCATCTGTGGCCTTTTATCATCTTAGGCCTGTTACGATTTGGCTCAGTCACCATCAAATAGACCTATCTGCGATGAATATGCTGGTTATCAACTATACAAATGAATTGCCAGTGATCGTTGAGCCACTTTAATCCTCACCAAGTAACGAGTTGTTTCGTTGCGTTTGTCCCTCGTTTGGCTGCACTCTACACCTGGAGAAAAGCTCGCACAATTTTCCTGGAGCTGAATGTATTTAGGGCAGATCCACGAGAGGAAACATATTTGCTTTACCACTGTTAACTCAAAGGAGAACTCAGAAAGACCAAGTATTATACATAGCCTTCTTGCCTTCATTGACTTGAAGAAATCATACGATACTTACGGTCCCTATATCGTAGCTTTGGAAGAGTATGAAGCAAGCAGCAGATATTTAGAGAAATTATCGAAGCCACAACAAACCTCTACAAGTCTACAAGGACTGTCGTGCCAGAGTTAATAAACATTAATAAGGGCATCTGACAGGTGTGTAGTTTGCCACCGTCTTTGTTCAAAATATTCTTAAATGAAGATCTCAAAAAGTGCTACCTTCAGACTAAGTTGTTAGCAACAGTGTTAAGTAGGTTGCCTACATTAGATGATTACTCTTGTCTCTGTATATAACATTGCCCTCTTTTTATGCAATAGAAGAATGACAGAATGGCAGAAGTCCAATCCCCTGGTGAATCATCGGGGCTCCAAAGTTTGTTGCAAAAGGGCACGGGTTATTTTGAAGATTTTGGAAATTCCCCAACTATTTTTCCAGAATTTTGTCGTTTTAATGCTACAACAGCCTCTCGATCCCATTCTCTGTTCGGTCTTGTTTTCCGTTTCGGTCCCATAGAGGCGTACGCAATATTCACTCTACACTTTAAGTACTTCATCCACATCGGTTACCATGCCTTGAGAAACTAAAAATGTGTTAGCCCAATAATTCAAATGTTAATCAGTCTGTTACAGACGCTGTATTTCTAAAGTTTAAATAAATAGCAAAAACATAAAGCCTAAGTGTTTTTTCAAGTTTAGAAAAATCAATGTTGTCTTATATCCTCTCATTTCACAGAGAATATGGATTATAATAATTTGGATTGGCGATTTTAAATGTGTCGTTAAATGCAACTACTCTTTATATTTCTATCCTCAAGAATTTAAAAGCGGTTTTCATTATTAGTAAATGCAGTGATAGGAGTCTCAATGTTGGAGATTTTTATTATAACTCTCGTGTTGGTTGAAATAAAAATATAAATCAATTTGCTACAACTTTATTTCAATGTAGAAATATTTCAATATTAGTTTATTGCAATACATTCCTAAAAAATCTTGGGTTGGAGTAAAACAGCATTTAGATAATTATAATAATCTCATAGCGATAATGTAGTTTCTTTAGTACATTATTTATGGCTTAAATAATAACTCTATCGGCTTATAATTATTACGGTATTTAAATTTAATCGTTAACTTTCTGCTTAACTGCTAAACAACGATAATTTGGTTATAAACTAGCAGTCTCCAGGCACCAGATAATTTCTTTGTTCAATTTAAATTCAAATTGATTTTTCTATGAATATGAATGTCCAAGGATACAAACACGTTTTTATAGGTAGTTTGAAACAGCTAACCATTTTATTGTGACTGCCTTACGTTGAATAATTTTAAGCAACATGGAAAATGCCAGAATATTCTTATATATTTCTAAAACGCGATATTTGTAACATAACATACGTCTTCAAACAGAAGTTTCAATTTGAGAGTAAGAGATGTAAATTATTTTTTCGCCTCGCTTTATAGAAAATGATCTTTTTCTCCCTAATTTGAGGGAGCAAAGGATGCCTTTACCTCACACGGGAGGTAAAGTAAACAAAAATTCCCAAGGGAGGTAAAGTAATTTCCATAGAAACTGTAGCTGTTAATGATTAAATTTAATAAATTAAAATTGACAGTTAAGTTCAAAAATGTCAAATTGCATTTGAAAAAACTTTATTTCACAATATTCTAAGAATGTTTCTCTTATAATTGATTCGAGGCTTGCACTTTACTTGTAATTGACTCAAGCCACATAAATGTCAGCGACAGACGTGGACTTCCATCCCCCGTGACGTTTGATGCTTAAAATGTGTGCTCAAGCATCCACTAAAGGTGTAGCTGAATCCTCCTTAGACAATAACCAGTATAGGCGCTCGCATTTGTTGTTTTCGAATCTGGGATTTGAATAATTAAAATTCCGTCTTTTGCTTCAATATCGCTGATATTCAATTTGGTGAGTTCGTCACACCGACGGGCACCTGAGATACCTATGACCAGGACAAGCTGTAACGGATAAAAAATATTTTAAAACGGGGAACTCTTGTTTATAACAATTCTGTATTTAATACCTTCATCAGTAGGTACTCATCTGGGGCTTCCAATAAAAATTAGTTGAGATCTCCTCGCGTGAAAGTTTGGGGTGTCTTTGGCCTGTAACCTGCAGCCTGACGCTTCAGTAATATAATAAATTTTGGGTTTTTGATGTCAATATTTTCCTGCACCGCTACTTTCCCTTTGACGTTTCCGGTAACCAATCCAATGTTGCAGCATTTGCCTCTTCTGCAATATCAGAGGGCAAATCTGAACCGTCGTCACCGCTGCTACACATTTTTATAATAGTTTGACATCTACTGCAAAATAGCTGTCGTCGGTTTGTTTGTTTTCACTAGCACTCTATTTTCACTCGCAACAAATCGTTGTTTGTTGATCGCATCACATAGACGACCTGATTAGTAATATACCCAAAATGTCACACGTATTTTGATATTCTTTAATTAAAAAAAATAGCGAGTCGCATTCTTCAGCGAGGCGAAAAAATCATATATATATCATGGGAGCAAAGTGAATTTCCTCCCTCGTGCAATTACGGCCCTCCGCTTTGCGTCGGGCCGCAAACTTTGCTCGCGGGAGGAAATTATACACTTTGCTCCCTTGATATATAAATAGCTATTATTACATAGAAGAAACGCTCAACAAGAACATTACTATATATTTCATCTAGTATGGCTATGGAAGAGTTTCTAATTTATGAATGCAACTATGTTTATACTTAAATGTCAAGCTTGACATTTGATTTTTAAGTGGCTTAGGGCCGATTTTATAATAAATTTTAAAACTTCATTTAACTAAAGTGACATTAGATGTGCACAGTGACATGTGTTACATATGCCATCATGCACATTCTATCATTACTTTAGTTAAAATTAGATTTAAAATTGATTATGAAATCCGCCCGCATTCATATATTAGGAACTATTCCATAGCCATACTAGATGAAAATAATTTTTGATCATACTATATTTAATTCAACTTGATTTCTAATCACATTTTTTTGGAAATTCCAGGCAAACCACGACGCCTTTTCAGTTAAGTTTATGTCATGTCAAAAGTATTAAAGTCTGTTGGAGCATATTTTTTAAATTTAAGTTGCATTTTATTTAGGTCTCATTTTCTAGCCCAAACGGCCACCAGCCCCCTTATTAGCCCTCTAATGCCCATTAAGTGTGCTCAGTTCTTGTCGTGTATACTTTTAGTTACGTTCGTGTGAAATGTTTCCAAAAATAATGGACCAATTTCCGTTAATTTCGGGTTGCAGGTAGTTCAATTCCAATTTCGATTAATAAAACTCAGGAAAGGCAGAAACTTATAAAATTGCATTTATAAGAGCTGCCCTCGGGCAACCACTTTCTATTTTGAGATTCGATTTGTTTCATAAATTTTAATTAAACGTGAGTACGAACGTCCCCTTACATACTTCATTATTTAATTATATCTGCCAAAGACATCTGCATAATCGTGTAAAGCAGTTTTTGACAGTCCAGAAACCGGAAACTGCTCTTATCAGCGTTCGCCATCATACGGTGATGTGTATTTAGGCCGGCTTTGCTCTTGTTGGCATAAAGCTCCAGAGGTTTTAATTACGCACATTGCGTGAGCGCCATGGAGCTACCAAAGCCAGAAAGGCAACTGGCACCCAATTACAGAAATAACAGATCCGGGGATTATTAATGTAATTTTAAATTACGAACATAATTTCCACATTTAACGTAATTGAAAACGAAAACAATTGCGTACCTAAAAACCAAGTAATTGATGATCATTTTATTTTTTCCTTGCCTCAATTATCCTCCGAAATTGTCGGGTGAGTCAGCATCCGTCCTTTTTCCTGCAACGCCTTAGAAAAGGACGCAAGTTGCGGGTGGACAGCCGTCCGGCCAGGGATGAGGATAGGTTATTACTTACCTACTATTATTTAGAAATTTGTCGGAGTAGGTCCGAAAATCGCCGTCCTTTTTCCCCTCGTTAGCCGCGACGAGGATGGGCTGAGGTCCGGCGGGCTCGCAGACAGAGAGAGGGACTGCGGACACCTGTTGTGCGCAAATGACATATCGGTGAAGGAAGCGAGTCATTTCAAGCCTGATTTTTTTGGGCACAGCGAGTACAGTCACGGACTTGAACGATTAGGCTTAATTAAATAAATTACATGTCTCTATTTCACAAGAATTGTGGTTTCTGAAGGTTACTAGTCGTGCGGATGGTCTCAGCGGTGCGGCGCTGCTGGAAATTGGAAGTTTCCGCTCCGGCTTTTTTCGCCATCATTTGCTTATTAGATTACGCTTGATATCCCTTTTTCTCGCCTCCTTGATTTCCAGTTGCTGTGCCGTTGCACTATCCACTGTGATTGCCCCTAATTGGCAGCAGCTAAGAAGAAATTTCTTGAGGAACTAGTTATGCTTTTTCTACAGTTGTAAACAAGGTTGAGGTTTTACGTAAATACTTTAAAACAACGATATTCGATCTAAACGTATAACCTCAAATAAAATTAAATGGCACTAATTTTAATTTGCATATGTTAGCATTTTGGTGCAGATGACTGCATGCTTTTAAAAACTCTAAAAAGAGACATCACCTAATACCTAATGACTATGGCATTCGTTACGGAAAATGATTTCAATCTTAAAACCTACCTTTTATTTGCATATTTCAGGATTGTCGTCCATAGTTTAGCACATTTCCATGCGAGCATTTGTCGCTGCGATCATTTGTCGTGCGACATTTTGACCGCGATCTTTTGTCTCGCGACCTTTTGACTGCGATCTTTTGACTTGATACCAATAAGAATGCAAGCATGTAAAGTAGGTATGTTTATTTTAAACTGAGAAAATATAGATAATTATAAAAATACCAGAACAAGCAAGGCACATTAGGCTAAGTTAACCTGGCATAGGTTAGGTTATGGCTTTCATAGGATTAGGTTAAATACGGGAAGAGGTATTAGATATATTACGGTAGGTTTGACATTATAGCTAAGATATTTATAATAATAATTTCTTAACTATAAGCCCTGTAAGAAATGACTATGTCATCAGACTCTAGTCTTTTATCAAATGGTTTAAGTTTTCGTATATTCAATAGATGTCACCGGCATTCATGTTAAAACCGGTTAATGCCGGAAACCCGAAAATTCTAGGCTCAAAGCAGTTATTTATAATTTTTAAGTTTTGAAAGAAGTATGCTGCAATGTATTTTCTACGGGGGACGCATTTTGGCATCATCATGGGCAAGAGAAAAAATAGAATAATCACTTATAATACCATGAGTAGTCAAAGTTATGTCGGATATGTTTGCTGTGGTATCACGAATGTCCATTGCGCTTAGGTTCGATTAGGACGAGTGTCAGCACGAGTCCTAATCTTAAGCGCAATGGACATGAGTAGTGATATCACCGCAAAAATATTCTACTTAACTTTGACTAAGAATGGTATTCGAGAGACTATTCAATGACCCAAACTACTTTTTCAAATTAGTTTTCAGTAAATCTAGCATCATACTACGCAATTTCTATAGTAACACACATTTGTGTAAAATATGTTAATACCACAAGTAGTGGATATATATTTGACAAATATTTTTCCGTTTCCATGTAAATTCTTGCGTTTAAATTTCGCGAAACAAAATCATATCAAAAATGTCACGAGCCGAAGGCGAGTGACATTTAAATGTGATTTTGTTGAGTGAAATTTGCAATAATTTCAATGGAGATGGCAAAGTATTTTTAAAAAATATATCAATTTCGAGTGGAAATTGGGACGACTATTTAACAATATTAATACATAACGATTAACATTATTGAAAAATAATCCAACAAATAATATAATTATTTATTCTCAATTAAATTCAGCGGATGAATACTTCCAAAAACCGATATTTTAAAAATTTTAACGCGAGCCAAACTTTACACAGTTTGTTGATGTTTACCGTACCTACGTAACTTAGCGACATCACTAAGGACAGAACATCGTTGCTAAGTGATATTCCGCAGAAGGCTGCTTATTTTTTGAGTTGGTCCATTGTTTTTTGAATATTTTGCATGGTGCCCAATATTCAGTGATATACTGTTCTTATTGGTTGAAAAAAGCAAATGTCTGCAAGATGATTGGCTTATATGTTATAGTGTTGAATAGTCACTTGAATACCTTCTAGGAAGATATATCCACTGATATTTTTTTGATTGGTCAAGAAACGTCAGAATTCTGGATTTTCATTGGTCACTTTTTGACAGATGACAGGTGATTTGAATAGTCAGTGCTAACACGATATGTTTTTTTAGTAATTATTAATATAGTTTATTCACAATGTTTTCTTCTCCCAGTAGGCCGCTATATGCATGAATTGTGCTAGAAGTTAAACTGCGACATAATAAAGCTGTGACATTTTTTGCAACTGATTTTTGGCATTGTTGCAATTTTAATGTCAAAATGTCGATAATTTTATGTACTTATTCGTTTTTTCTGCAGTTTCATTCGGCTTTCTACCATTAATATTGAATATTTGCGCAATGAAAGCTACGAAATCACAAATTTCGTAACAAGCAAGTCATTCGTAATGCCGCGTCGTCATCACAGCGGTCACAAATTAAAAACTATATAACATGCCTTTTCATTTCAAGAGCCTAGTTTAGTTACATTGTCGACATTGTTTAAATTAATACTGATATATCGGTGTCGCCAATCAGAATCGACGTGTCATTGTCTTTCCCTATGATTAACTATAGTTACTACTATTGACTTTTATAGCAGCCATGAGAATCTTTGTTTTTGTTTGCTTTAAACGTGACAACATTGAAATGAAACTTAAGCACGAAGTGCGAATGGTGATCACATATTTATATTCACAAGCATGTTAAAGTATCCCAGGTCCTTTCGAACTTAGAACTCAGTATTTTATTAGGTGTATGGTGACAGAAATGATTTTTTTTTTAATAATACTGTTCGAGTTGATTCATTTGAAAGTTACAGAACTTTCATCATTATTTTTTAAAACTTTTGACTTATTGATAACATTCTGCAATCCTTAATGACAAAGTAAGCAAGTTATTCTCTGAATGTAATTTTTTGGCAGTGGTCTATTATGATATGCTTTTCGGACTTTTTCCACTGTCTAGGGTGTAAATCACACAACGTTTCGGGAGTTTTGATCTACTCCCGTCTTCAGGTGTTCCTGGTTAGTCCTGAGAAGGACTGATATTATACGTTTTTCTACGTAAATTTGTGCATCCCCCGGGGTTTGAACCCGGGACCGCTTATCGCTAGTCTGCCACTCTAACCACTAGGCCACCAGGGCGGTTATATATTTTAGTTGTAAACGAAAGCCCATTTGGATGCCACTACTGCCAGAGAATTACAAAAATAGTCTATTGCGCATACAGCGGTAAGATATATATATATATATATATATATATATATATATATATATAAGTTTACAACTAAAATATATAACCGCCCTGGTGGCCTAGTGGTTAGAGTGGCAGACTAGCGATCAGCGGTCCCGGGTTCAAACCCCGGGGGAGGCACAAATTTACGTAGAAAAACGTATAATATCAGTCATTCTCAGGACTAACCAGGAACACCTGAAGACGGGAGTAGATCAAAACTCCCGAAACGTTGTGTGATTTACACCCTAGACAGTGGAAAAAGTCCGAAAAACATATCAAAGTAAGCAACTGCCTCCTCATCTTCAATTAATACAATTCTATTAGGTACAAGTAGAATCAGTCAATGCTCTACAGTTGCATTGCTTCAGAATTCACATGCCCTGTTAACAATACCGAGATTTACAATAGAACGAGACCGAATCCAAAGCATTAGTGTTATTTAAATGTTCAAAAAATTAGTTATAATACGTAACTCCTTTGTTGTAATCTGGAGGTAAGAGCTCTTAATAGGCAAATTTTGTATTCGAATTCTGGCTATAAATTTGTTGCTTAGTTCTAACAAATGGTCTACCAGTTCTGTGTTTATGTGGTACATTTCTTGTTTTCTTAAAAGTTGTGGTGCGGTCATCTTGCGCTAGTGTCTAACATTCACTCTAATGCTCTGCCTTGCCTTAGCTTAAACTAATTATTGGTTATGCGAATTTAAAAAGAGTTTGCATTTGGGGCAACCATGCGATTGAGGCTATGACTAGTACCACGAGCGCAGATGCCAGAGCCGGATTAAGGGGGGGGCTAAGGGGGCTGCAGCCCCGGGCCACCAAATTTCGGGGGCCTCGAAAAGATTCGAAGGTTATAATCTAGTGCGATTTCTAATCATTGAGATTTCTTTGTGCCCGTTGCATAAATGGGAATGGGGCCCCTAAAAAAATTAGCCCTGGGCCTCACATATCGTTAATCCAGCTCTGGCAGATGCAATTGTCAATTTGCTCCCGCTAATGCCTGGTTTGGCGTATTTAGTCGAATATACTCATGATGTCTCACATCAAATGGCTTCCAGGCGTTTTCTGTTGGATTCTGTCTGTTGCCGACTCTATTTCGTGAACCCAGACGCTTGCTTGCCGTGAGATCTAGCGCATTCGCTTTAACACTTCCTTGTGTAGCTAGAAAGTCGTTTTGCTACGCTGTGGCTCTTGATTACTAGTCTATTTTGGTTTTGGTTGCCAGGTGAATCGAGGAATAGCTGAAAACTTTTGCATTCTTCAAAAACGTGTTGCCTGCCTTTAAAAAAATGAAAATGTAAGGGTTGCAGTTCTCCTTTAGCATTTCCCAAATACCATTGGTTAGTGGTGAAACATGGAAAAAACACTGAGTTGGTGGATTCAGGTGAAGACTAGTTTTAAGGTAGGTCCGGCTGGGAAAACTTAATTTTACGCCTTTTAATTCTATTATAGATGGTTTTTGATCAGCCAGAACACTTAGAACACTAAGGCAACATACAACTAAAGTAAGTGATCTGAGCGGATTTCAAACCTGGATTGCTTTTATGGTTTGGATTTTTTGGAATTGGTTTTTTTCTCTTTGATTATCTTGTCCGCATATATAGACTTTTAGTATAGCGGTTGGATCGAAGTTTTTGTTGAGACGTTGACTCTTTGGACTTTGTTGTAGCACGATCAATTCAACAGATAAGCCAAAATCTTATTTCCGTTTTAAATAATAACTCGACCGCAATTCAAAGTGCATTGGTGTTGCTTAGTTGAAAACGAATGATATTGAAATTCTCTTGTTTATAGTGGACATCTTGATCTAGTATTGTATGATTCATTTAGGTCCATTTTCTATTTACCGGGGAACAGGTATATTATAAGTATTTGAAATTGATCTTATGCTACGAATATTACTTGATCATGTTACGAATTTAATTTGGGGGTACGTCATGAATTTAATATTTTAAAATGGTATGAGAAACAGCTTTTATAATATACGTATACAGGTTCTTTAAAGACCAGCTTTATAAATAAATGCCACTTTAATTACGCTGCACTTATCTTTTTGCGATCATTACAATAGGTCATAGCTCATCAGAGCATAAGTTCGATAATAGTAATTTATTATACAAGACGATAAAGTTAAATTTTATCCACGAGTGAATCGTCTAACGTCGAGGAGCAGTCGAGACGTTAATGATTCAAGAGTGGATAGAAATAACTTTATCGTCGTGTATAATACAATATTTTTTTCTATAGCAAGAACTTTAACAATTTCAGAAGAAAATAAGGACATTCAATGGCATTTCAAAATGTCAGTAGCTAGATTGGGTTGCTACGATAATACGAAGCTGTCATATTTAATTTAAACAAAAGTTAGAAAATCAAATTACTTTATCTATCCTTGACGTTAAAGTGCTACTTTATCTACCCTTGTTGTTAAAGTAAAACTTGACCTTTTGTTTTGAGTTGACAAAAGCACACTTTAACATGTCCTATAGAAAAAAGATAATTTTTAAACATTTTTTTTCGTCAATATAAGTTGTGAATACCATATCACCGGGAAATCGCCCAACTTCGATTTGCGAGCTGTTGAATATCAAGTTTGTTATCTCTTCCTCCGGAGTAGCTTAGCCGGCCCATTGAACGTTACTGAATACGAGACTATATTGATTATTCACTCTTCTCTATTCTGCCTATATTGAAGTATAAGATTATTTTTGTTGGTATATTTGAGTGTTGTGTTTTTGAGCGTTCAGCTGCTAAAAGTTGTCATAGTATTTTCTACTTCATGAATAAACTCGTTTTGTAATATCATACTAAAAGCACGCACAATCACCATTGTAAAACAGTTGTCTATTTCTATTATAAAAGTCTTGCGTTTTTGTAAGTAATACCATTTTAAGTAACAATTTAAATTTGGCAACTTATTCAATTAACTAACACAACTGTAATAATTATAAAGTTTCAGAAACACTGTTATGTTATAATACACACCATTTAAACTATAATTAGAATCATAGCTTGTATATTGCTCTTCTAATTTTAATGGAACGCATTTAGGAAACAACCAAAGCTCGCAGACGGTATATCAGATGTGCCTCGTTTCAGAAATAGTGCCAGATACTAACTTTTGAATCCTTTGTTATAGTCAAGTAACCAACATCTCTAGGCTATATTTGCTCAACCACCAGAAATATGTTTCAATTTATGCAGAACACACAGTATATGGGCGCGATAATAACTTAAAATTAATTCCAGGATAATTACAGGCAGAACCTGCATGCCACCTTACATTTAATTTTTCACCGTCTAGCTTTAATTCTAAAAAGTTTAAATTTTGAAATTATTCAAATTAAACCCCGTTTTCGAGCAGCTGCATAGGTCGTTGCTGCAATGAATTATGGGCACCAGTATTTCCTACTGCCCCTAGGAATCGACGATTGCGTAAAGCAATAATGAATGAGGATTTTTACAGGCGCGTAATTGCGGCGTAATTAAATAAGTTTGTAATTCGCCTTTTTTATGGCAGCTGCAATCACGTTAGCATTATTTCGTGCGAACGGATAAAAACTTAATTAAAGTGACCTTAATGCTTATGTGTACACAATTTGTTATTTATTGTTCGAATTACTATGCTTATATAATTAATAACTGTAATTTCGCACGGATTTATTCCGCTCGTGTTTATTATTTTGTAATTACTTCGCGGAATGTGATATATAGGAACGCAGTGGGAAATGTACAAATAAAAGTGCGCTTTGTATAAAACAACAAAGGAGCAGATTTATAAGGTTTAGGTGTCTCAGGCTCTAGCTGAAGTTTTCTTGTTCAATCTACTTAATCGATAAAGGCGCCGCAGTAACTAATGATCCAATAATTCGCTTATTAAGAGCAATTATTCAAATTAACTGCGAAAAGCTTACCGCTGTCTCGAGGGAAAACAATGAAATAAGCATTCACAACGCTTTTTATTCTCAAGTAATAAAAACTAGCACTTTTATGTTTTGTTAATATCAGGTGAGTCAATCTTTATGAATTTGATACACAATTAAAATAGTTAATGCTACAAGAGAAGAAAGTGGAAAATCATAATCGCTGTGTGTTTGTCTTACTTATTTTTGACAAAAAATTGCGAAATAGATTCTAATCCCAAATAATTATAAAAAATAATGATTTTAAATTCAAAGACTGATAATTATCAAAACCTTAACAGAGTTGAATGCAAATTTAATTATGTTATTTATATAATGAAGATGCTTAAAATCTTTTAAATGAAAACATCTACTTGAAGGCTAACGTAAATCTACATGTCGTGCTATAAATTACATAAAAAATATATCAAATACTAAACTATACTATAGCGAGTTACTTACCACTTGCCCTTCACACTGGCGAGTAGTCATATACATTTCTGCTATTAGAAAAATATTTCGACTGTGTAATGTTTTGTATTTTGTATGAAATAATTATATCTATTGCGAGAAACTCAATGTAAGCTACTAATACAATTAGAACAGGAATTAAGAATAATTCTAGCATTTCAAACATTATTTTTAAAATATTCCATAAATGTGATAATTTGAATTAAAATCAAATAGCGTTAGCATTGACTTGACTTGAAAATGTAATCATAGCAAGCGTTTACTTTATAATAACAAAGTAAGATCGATGTAAGCAATTGGGGGAGCGAAGCCAAGCTTGTGTGTATGCTTTGACTTCTCACAAAAAGCTCAATTAAAATATAATAAATACCAATTTCTCCAATTATAAAAACTGGTTTACACATTAGTATAGTGTCGTGGCTAGGCTGCAGACGTTCTGCTTTAATTCCTGTCGCCTCTGCAGATGATAAAAGTGTTGATGAATGCATCGAGTTATGCTGGTGTTTTGGGTGCCGAGTTGTTCGAGGTCCAGAACCTGGAAGTCTAGGGTGGGCATCGACCTTCGTGGAAAGCAGCGAAGCCCTAGCTGTAGACAACGGACCTGCTTTTGGAGGCGAGAGTAGCGATCGGACTGCATGCGTCTCTAGGCGAGGTATCAGCAAGCGTGGGCGGCAGACCACCCCGAGTTTAAGGGAGCCCATTCGACGCGGGACTTGCTGTAGGCCCGATAAAGGCCTAAAATCTATGTCACAGCAGAATATCAAGGAAAGACACATGTTTATTCTAACAATTCCGTGATTATTTTTGGTAGCATTCTTTCGTGCAAATTCTATTTCCGGCAGCGTCCCTTGAGTGCTATGTTTTAGTGGCGTCGGTTTGCTTACTTCTTATCACGTAGGTAACGCATTATACGTAACAGCATACGTAATTGTTTATAACTAAACCAACGTTGATTTGTTTTTCAGCGTTAAATGTGCGATAAGGTCATCATAATTTGATATTAGAGTTAAAAAAATCTGTACAAAGTTATCCCGTAAATTAAACAGACAGTGTAGAAGCGATTGCGAAAATAATAAATTGGCAGGATGTAGAGATCCAACCCTTATGAGATTATAATCAATTATTTAGAAATAAATTATATAATAAATAAAAGTCGGGTAGTGGGGTAGGTACTTCTTTACGATCCTGGTAAAAGACAGACCTACTTCAAGGACTAGCGACCTTGCCCACACGAGCTCATGGCTTCCTCCACTTCCAACTTACCAGGAAACCATGCCCTTAACCCTAATCCTACCCACCCCCCATTTTATCCCTCCTTCATCCTAAACCAAGGGTAGATTGGACTCTTAAGTCAAGGAAGACAGCCAATCTAGTGGTAGAAAACCATGAATAAAAATCACCTGGTCCTCCTGGTAGGGGGTTGGAGCGTTGGGCCAGCACCCCAGTATCCGTAAAATCTGAAAAAAGGCTAAAAATCCCCAAATTAGTCCTCGGAAATTGGCACAGAATAACGGAACACGACATGGCAAACGGAAACGGACTATGAATATCGGCACATGGAATATTCAAGGACTTCGCACGAAACAACCAGATGTATTGCAAGAATTACAAAGGTACGAAATCGACATTACAGTACTAACTGAAACAAAGAAAAAGGGAAACGGATGTGAAGAAGTAGGAGATTATATTAATTTATGGAGTGGAGTAAATAACGATCAAAGAGCAAAGCGAGGAGTATCTATCGCTATAAGGAAAAAGTATAAAAAATGTATAACGTCATGGGAAGCGGTAACAGACAGAATAATCAGGATGGACATAAAGTTAAAGGGCTATGGCTGCACCATAGTTGGGGTATATGCACCCACCGATAATGCCAGCAAGGAAGAAAAAGATACATTTTATGATAATCTCACAACGACTATAGAAAAACTCCAAAATAGAAAAGAATACATTTTGATGGGAGACTTCAATGCGAGGACGGAACACAAAGAAGCTAGTAAAGTAGTTGGACAGTATGGGGAGCAAACAGAAAATGAAAACGGAGAAAGACTAAGTGAATTCTGCGAAGAACATAGCCTTAAAATATTAAATGGCTTTTATCAACACAAATTAATACATAGATACACATGGACGCAACCAACGAAAAAACTACGATCAATCATAGACTACATAATAACAAAACAAAGAAGCCGTCTCATTGTAAATGATGTCCGAGCACAACGAGGAGCAGAATGTGGAACTGATCATCTTTTACTAAGATCACGAATATATTTCCCCTATTCAAACGTTCAAGAACAAACAGAAGTAGAAAAAGGAGAAGTGAGAATTCAAGAGCCGCAGTACAATCTCGAAACACTAAAACATGAATCAAGTGTATTCTTATATAAGTTAAGATTGGCAACGAAAATGTCCACCATACCTGAAGAAGAGTTTACACCAACTGAACTGTATAATCTAATAAAGGACAAAATTCACCAAGCAGCAGGTGAAAGTTTAGGCATACGTAGAAGTATATATAATAAAGGGAACAAGCCATATTGGTGGAACGAAGAGATAGAAAAACTTATAAAAGATAAAAAGGCAGCATATCATAAATGGTTAAACAGCAGGGATATGGAAGACAGAAAAAACTACGCAAGACAAAGCAGAGAAACCAAAAAGTGCATAATTAAAGAGAGCAACCGGATGTGGGAAGAAAAATGTAGTGAAATAAACAGATACATGGGTGGAACCAAGTCCAGCGAATCGTGGAAATGTATCAACAGACTACGAAACAATGAAAAAAATAAAATAAATCTACAACTAATAACTAAAAAGACATGGGTTAATTACTATAGTACATTATTTAAAGAAGATAGAAGAGAACTTATCTAAAATACAGAAGACAAAAATGAAACGATAAATCAAGAAGATCCAGAACTAATAACAGCGGAAGAAGTTCAAAATACAATAAAGAGGTTTAAAAACGGAAAATCGGCTGGACCGGGGGGAATCCCAATAGAACTATTGAAAAACGCACCACAACCAATATTCGATAGAATGGCACAGCTGTTTAACATGTGTTTACAAGGTGGTCCAATACCAGAAGACTGGAAAAATGGATATGTTTCCAACATTCATAAAAAAGGCAGTAAGAATGAATGCAAAAATTACAGAGGCATTACAGTGCTAAGCTCTATAGGACGGGTGTATGCCAAAATAATATGTCAAAGAATTAACGAAAACCTCAGTGAGGAAGAAGAGCAAAGCGGATTTCGAGCCGGACGGTCATGCACGGACAATATTTTTACCCTTAGATAACTTTTAGAAAAAAGGCTAGCGTGTGGCTTGCAAACACATCTGGCCTTTATCGACTTACATAAAGCATACGATAGTGTGCCCTTAAAGAGAGTATGGGCCACAATGAACAATGCAAACATAAATGTAACGTACATCAAAGCAGTAAGAAACTTATATACAGATATTACAAGTCAAGTCAAGATAGGAACAACACTATCAGAAAAATTCACTGTTACGAAGGGTCTGAGACAAGGGTGCTGCTTAGCGCCTACTCTATTTAAGATATATCTGCAAACTGCCCTAACGCAATGGAAACGTTATTGCAGAAACATGGGCATACAAATCCAAGATGACTACTTGTACTCACTGCACTTTGCAGATGATCAAGTGTTATTTGCCGAGGACAACATAGATATGAACTATATGCTTAGAAAATTAAGAACGGAATATGCCAGATGGGGCCTGCAGGTTAACACGGAAAAAACACAGTACATGGTAGTAGGAGGAGAAGGGCATGACCTAGATCTAGAAGATGACACAGTCAAACATGTTAACAAATTTAAATATTTAGGAACAACCCTCACAAGCACCGGCGGTAGTGGTGAAGAAATCAAGAAAAGAATGACGCAGACAAAAACAACAATAAGACAATTACATCCGATACTATGGTCAAAAAACATATCCACCAAAACAAAGAAAACGATATATGACGTGATTGTACAGAGTATAGCAACGTATGGAAGTGAAACATGGGAAATCAGAAAAAGAGACATGGAGAAAATAAAAGCCACAGAAATGATGTACTGGAGGAGTAGTTGTGGCTTAACAAAACTGGACCGAATCCCAAATACAGAAATAAAAAGAAGGATGGATGTAGAAGGAACAATTATTGACAATATAGAGGAAAAAAGACTTAAGTGGTACGGGCATGTCCAAAGGATGGAAGAGGAAAGATGGTCACAAAAGATACTGAAATGGAGACCATCTCAAAGAAGGAAACTAGGAAGACCGCGTAGAACTTGGATTGAGGGCGTACAAGAGGCCATGACAGCAAGAAATATTCAAGAGGAATATTGGAGACATAGAGACATATGGAAAAGGGGATGCGAGAGACGTCCTGTGTGATGTATAATTATATATGCAATAATATATTGTGTATATAATGTAAACTCGCAAATATATATATATATATATATATATATATATTAAAGATTTTATGCAAACAAAAATGCTAAACTTCTGGCGGCTGCTGTAAGCAACAGAAAATAATTGAATGAAGGAAAACCTTACCAAAAACTTATGATTTTTATAAATTACCTCTCAAGTGTAAAATGGTGGCTGTGGGTATTAGTGCTATACAGGGTGCTCAATATTTGCAAATTTAATAATTTCGATTTTTTTTCAAATGGAACGCCATGTACATTTTTGTATTTTTGAAAAGTCCTTTTAATGAGCTTTTTTGATATGTTACTTTATACCACTTTTAAGTTTAACTATTTTTCAGATATACGTATTTAAATATAAAAACAATTTAAGCCCCCTTAAGATACTTTATTTCAAGAGATAAAAAACAACTTTACTTTACTTTACTTAATCCTAATGTCTTTCTACCCTTTCGGGTGTAAGACGTGGGTGGCGTTGAGTTATTGCCTAGGTTCTCGTTTCCAAATTTCTTTCCAGGCTTTCCTGTCTTGCGCCCTTTGCTTGACTTCGTTCCACTGTACGTCTCTCCTTTCTGCTGCTTCCCTTATTACTTCTAACCATGTTCTTCTGGGTCTTCCCCTCATTTTCTTTCTCATGGGTTTGGCTTCTGCTACTCGTTTGACTATTTTATCGTCTTCTCTTCTATGTCCATACCATCTTAGGTTTCCTTCTTCAATTGATTGTAGTACCGGCTTTGTTTTTAAGTTTTTCCTGAAGGTTGAATTCTTAATTTTGTCTATCTTTGATTTTCCTTCGATTTTCCTGAGAAACCTCATTTCCGCACTTTGGATTCTGCTTTTCTGGCTTTCTGTAAGCGACCATGTTTCGGAACCGTAGGTAAGGATCTGTGTTGCTATTTTTTTAAACATTTGTGTTTTAGCCGATTTTGGGATTTCTTTTTTCGCCAAGAATTTGCTCTTTATCGCATTAAATAGCCTTCATGCTGATGCTGTTCTTTCCTTTACGTATTCATCTAGTCTCCCGTCCTGCGTTATTGTAAAGCCAAGGTATTTGAAGCTTGGTACCTGTTCTAATTGTATTTCTCCTATCTTTATTTTATGCTTTTTGTCTTTCCTACTGGCTATCATCGTTTTTGTTTTTTGTTTATTTATTGTCATATTGAAAGTTTCTAAGTTGTTTTTATATCTTTCTAAGTTCTTGTTGAGTGTTTTTTCGTCTTTTGCTACTACTACCATATCATCTGCGCATATAGGAGTTGTGAGATTTGTATATTCTCCTTTTTCCAGTAGCCCACTGGGTAAGGTATTGCTTCGCTTTTCGTTTGTTTAACCCCTTTATCTAACACTAAGGTAAATAGCAGAGGGCTTAGTATGCAACCTTGTCTTACACCTTTAGTAGTTTCAAACATTTGTGATCTTTATTGCTTGACCCTTACGAAATTTTTGGTCTGTGAGTATAATGCCTTGACACCTTTAATCAGTTTTTCTTCTACTCCTCGTTTTTCTAATATTCTCCAAATGTCTGTTAACTTTATCGAAGGCTTTCTCAAAGTCGATGAAACAAAGGTGTACCTCTCTGTCTTCTCTGATGGCTTTTTCTATTATTTGTCGGATTATAAATATTGCATCCGTTGTACCTCTGTTCTTCCTAAATCCCTGCTGCGTGTCTTTGATAGTATCTTTTAAAGTTTCTCTTAATCCTTTCTCTAAAATCCTTGCGTATAGTTTGCCTACTGTACTTAGTAGCGTAATACCCCTATAGTTATTAGTACAGTTCTTCCTGTCCCCTTTCCTGTATATTGGGGTTATTTTCCCGATTTTCCAGTCTTCTGGAGCTTCCCCATTGTTCATTATCTTGTTCATTAGGGTTTTTAATATTTCAAGTATTTGCGCTTCTCCTGTTTTTATCATGTCTCCAGTTAGTTCATCATATCCTGGCGCTTTGCCTATTTCCATTTTCTTTATTGCCTCTTCAATTTCTTCCTTAGTTATGTCTTGTTCTGATGTTTGCCTTACTTATTGCTTTCCCGCGTATTTTCTTCCAAGTTTATGTCATCTGCACCCTCTAATAAATCCCTAAAATATCGTCTCCATCTCTCCATTATTTTTTGCTCCTCTGTGATTATTTCATCATCTTCGTCTTTGATGTTTATGAATGTGTCTCCTGTGCTTTTCCTTGCATTTTTTATTGCCCCGAAGAAAAGCTTTTGGTTTTCGTTATATGTCTTTTCCATTTTTTCTCCAAATTTTACCCAGGCTTTTTGTTTTTCTTCTTTCACTAATCTTTTGACCTCTCCTCTCTCTCTTTTATAGCGATCATAATTTGTTTGCGTTTTTGTGCTTAAATATTTTTTCCAACTCAATTTTTTCTTCCTAATAGCTTCTTTGACCTCCTTAGTCCACCAGTGTGTTCTTTTTGTCTGAGTATTTACTATCTTTGTAGTTCCACATATCTCTTTTGCTGTGCTTAGAATAGCTTCTTTCAATATAGTCCATATCCCCTCAGTAGTACCGTGTGTTGGGATGTTTTATAACTTTTGTTCTAGTTTCTCTTGGTATCTGATTTTGTATTGGTTCTCTCTTAGTTTGTGACATCTAATCTTTCTGTTTACTATCTTTCTTTTCCTGTCTTTTATAGTACTATCTTTACCCATGTCTAATTTCATCACTAGTAGGTAGTGGTCGCTTCCAATTTCCGAACCTCCTTTAACTTTTATTTCTCTGACTTTGTTCCACCTATTTTTACTAACCAGGAATATAGATCTTTCGTTTCTATTTTTGACTTCCCTTGTGATTTTATGGATTTCTTTATGCTGGAAATGGGAGTTGGTAATTACTAGTTCTTTGTCCAGACACAAATTTATTATTCTTTCTCCGTTTGAGTTCTTTATTTTTGCACCTTGTTTTCCTAGACACCATTCTATTCCTGTTTTGTTATTTCCTACTCATCTGTTTAAGTCTTCCATTAATATAACGCTACTGTTGCTGTTGTCTAGTTCTTCCTGTAGTTGTTGGTAGAATTTGTCTTTTTCGTCTTTGATGGCATCTTCATTGGGTCCGTAGGCTACTATGATACAAGGTATTCTTCTTTCCCGTTTCCTTCCTTGAACTGAGAGTATTCTTTTGCTTACAAAATTCTCATTCTTTACATACATCATTTTGTCTTCTTTGAGTATTAAAGCAACTCCATCCGACCATATCATCCAGTAGTCATTTGTTAGTTTCTTGGTTCCTTTTCCTATCTTCTTAGTTTCAGTAATCCCTAGGTAGTCTATTTTTGTGTTCTGTATTTCTGTGATTAAACAAAAGCTGCCGTTAAAATAATGATATAAACATTTGAGCTCTCCAAAAATGAAAACACAAAACCAGGTTTAAAAAATATAAATTCAGTCAGTATTGATACAAGGAATAATAAACATGAAAAAACGATAAATGCAGGAATAAATAAATTCCAAGGTCAAATAATATCAAATAAAAAAAAACAAAAACCTACATATCGAGCTCAGTAAGATTTTGGATGAAGACCTTTGGAACACAGTCGATTGTATCAGCTATGCCCACTCAGAACACCACATGACCAATACGACCCAAAAACATATAAAGAAATTTGAGAAGCTTCAATCCAAAGTACCACCGGCACCGGTACCAGGAATGGATATCAAGAAAACGGTAATTAACTTTTCGAACCTGAGGACTGTATCTCGATTTTGGCAAAAGGATTGAATTTTGCCATCACTCCATCCCACATACCTACTGAAGAAGTCATCGCTGAAATTGAGAGTGCTATTCGCAAACTTCCAGTTGAGGAAGCCGAGGAAGTAAGATACGAGACCTGTCATATATAGAAAAACGTGCTAAACCACCAACGAGGAACGTCACCAGAGGCTAAACACAAGCTCTGAAGGAAATCCGCAACAATCCAGAGATTGTCATTCTATGCGCTGACAAAGGAAATGCCACTGTAGTGATGAACAGAAAGGACTACCTGAACAAAATTCAATCACTACTGAACGATGAACAGTACGTAATAGTGAGGAAGAACCTCACAATGTGGATAGAACGCCAGATTAGAGGAGCTATCAAGAGCTCATTAATACCAGAGTCGGAACATCGACGACTACTGCCTAGCGATACTAGACCGCCCAGACTTTACAGAGTTGCGAAGATCCACAAACCAGAAGTTCCAATCAGGCCAATTGTTAGCACTTACGGATCTCCTACGTATGAATTAGCCAGATACCTCGCTAACATATTACAACCATACTTAGACAAGGTTGCAACTTATTACCAACATTATTTAACATATATATTGATCACATGATACGGAAGTGGAAGAGAACATGTCCAAAAGGAATAACGCTAAATGGACAGCAAACAATTTCCACACTATTATTTGCCGACGACCAGGTGATATTGCAAGAAACGGAAGATAATCTACAGAAAGCAGTGTACATCTCCTATGTCCCGAATATAATTTTAAAATATCTACAAACAAAACAAAAACGATGGCTTTTGCCGGAAAAGATCCCATGCGAACAAAAATAATAATAGACGATTGCATCCTTGAGCAAGTGAAACGTTTCAATTATTTAGGTTGCGACATCACATACTCTATAAATAAAGATATAGAAAACAAAACTAATAAATTTAGAGCTATATGCGGCACCATACAAAGAAATTTAAAGAACAAAACACGAATAGATACCAGATTAAAATTTTATAAGACAATGGCAATACCAACTATAACATACGGATGCGAATCCTGGGTGATAGGAAGAAAGGAACATAGCAAAATCCAATCCGCAGAAATGCAATTCCTTCGAGCCGTCAAGGGTTGTTCTAGGGAAGAACATATTAGGAATGAAGACATACGCAATGAGTTGAAAATCTCCCCACTAAATAAAACAATAACAAACCACAAACAACAATGGTGCGAGCATCTCGCTAGAATGGATAAGGATAGAATTCCACAACAAGCGCGCAGATACAATTCAAAAGGAAGAAGAGATGTGGGGAGACCTAGAAAGCGATGGACGCCGGAACAGGCATACATGCCTAATCCATGAAAGGCGATGATGATGATGACTTAGACAGAACAGAATCCTAGGTGAAGAACTCTGAGCATTTTGTTGAAATATTGGCTCAGTTGGAAGTAACGTATCATGACATGTTTACCAACGTACCAGTAGAAGATTCAGTAAATCTTATACAACAATGCTTCATTCCCCAAGGACTCCGAGAAGACGTCCTAGAGTAAGGATGTGCCTCACCACGACCTACTTTCTTTGGGAAGGAATGTACTATAAGCAAAAGGAAGGAGCCACTATGGGATCCCCGTTATCTCCAGTCATTGCTAACATATTTATGGAAGCATTTAGAGAAGAAGCTATTCAGTCCAGCCATCTCAAACCTAAATGCTGGTTCCGCTACGTCGACGACACTTTCGTTATATGGCCCCATGGAAAAGCAGCTCTTGAAGCTTTCTTGGCACACTTAAACAACTACCATGCCAAAATAAGATTCACTATGGAAACTGAAGAAAATGGACGCTTACCTTTTCTGGACGTATTAGTGAAACGAACCTCTAACAACAGTATAAGTCATACCAAAGAGCTTGGTCATACAGTGTATCGAAAGAAAACTCACACTGACCGCTATCTGCATGCTTCATCTGATCATCATCCCCAACAAAAGAGATCGTTGATCAAGACTCTTATTCATTGGGCCAACGCTATTTGTGACGATTGTGACGATTTGAACTGTTCGCCCGAAACGTTAGCGAGGCGCGTTAGGTTATTTGGAGGAGATATATAAGTGCCGAAATTGGGGATCTACTTCGCAAAATAACATATTTATATTGTGGTAATTTGGAATATATTGGAGACTTTTATTCGCAATATAAGGTATCTACAGTTTCGACTGGATTTAGTTACGTTGCTAAACTAATCGATTTGGGAGAACGGGAAGAAATCCGAATATCGGAATTATATAAGAAGCCGCTCAACAACTTAGTACGTATGAGAACGAGGTTTCGTTGTACGTTTTCGTAATTTTATTGTACATTTTCAGGGCTTTTTTTTTTTGGTCTTGCATCCATTTTGTCAAGCTTGCATAAATTAGATTTGCATTCTACCTATCCGTTCGTTTGTGGGGTCTGCCTGATGGTTCCCTGATTCGTTTGCTACCATAGGATCGCGACGTCCTGCTGGGGAAAATTTTGGCTGTAAGAAGTTGGAAATCGGAAGGCAGAAGGGCTAAGAAGATCTTAATCTGCCTTGGCCACTGCAGTATTGCAGCACATAAGTTCTGCTGTGACAGTTAGGTTCTGCCAATTAATAATCTTGGAACTGGATCATTCGTACTATTATGATTATTATTGGTAGTAGAAAGGCAGCTTTAAGCTGATATATCCACATATAATAGGGGTCCCGAGTGGTGTAGCTTGAACAAGCGTCCACGTTCGATCAGCAGAGTTAAGCAACGCTGTCTCTGGTCAGAACTTGGATGGGAGTTCCACGGCTGCATCTCTCGGCGCCTCGTGGTACGGCTATCACGGAAAAAAGTTGGTCCCGGCGGTCATACAACATCATGACAGTCGTTAGTGGGGTTGGAAGTCCTCATAACTGCACAGCGACGCCTATAATTGGCCTAACGGCTGTTGGCTGAATGCGAATTAAATAAATAATACATGATATTGTATTATGTTGTACCATGTTTGTTAATAGTTAGGTAGTTGTTTTATTGTATTGTATTTGTGTTAGTAGTATTGTTTGCAAAATGATTGTCAAGTTTTGTTTTAAATTGATTTATGGATGTGGTATCAGTAACTTCTTCAGGTAATTTGTGCCAGTCACTCACTACGCGATTACACAGGAAATTATGTCGAGGTTTAAGTTCTGCTCTGGTTCTTAACAAGTGCATTTTGTGTCCTCGTAAATTGGTTCTTGATTGGAGTTTGAACTAGATTTTAGGTGACGTCTCTTAGTATTTTATCATCGGTTCGAATTATTCGACGAGGACGTGTTCCGAGATTGAGCGTGGTGCATAGTGATTAGTGAAACACTACAATTTTCATTTAAGAATTGCCTATCTGAATAGTTATCACGTTGATATCTCTGTTGATTATATTAATTTACTTTTACAATTGTAAAACCGATTTGCTCGCTCCAGGGCTAGTTAAATTATTGTTTAGCTCATAATTTGCGTGAATTATCGTTTACTTGAGTTGTCTATTAGTTTAGCTTATAATCGCTTGATCAAAATCAACAGCAGAACCGCGTATGGTAACCGAACCATGATCATGAGTCGCACCCCACCCAGCGGTATATTTTAAAGCTGCTCTTGTTTTCAATATATGTAATTAGGCCAACAGTTTTGCCTAAAATTATCGCGTAGCGAATAGAGCTCGATAACGTTGATCAAAAACTGTTAAATTAAATTGATTTTCCAATGAATTGTTGCCGATAAGCACGTTGTTATAAAGGTATTCGGGTGCATTTATTGTTATTGTTACAACTTGCTGCGAGCTGTTGGTTTGTCGTTAAACCAACTGTATTTATTTTACATTTTGGATGGGTTTTGGATTTGTTTACATGTTAATAAATGTTGGGATATTTGTATATAGCTATTTTTCTATATGTCTTTATGTAGCGAATATTTTGTTCCTCGTTAGTTAGATTTAATTAGGTCTGCTACTGTTATTGCGATTTGGAATTGGAGTTGAGGATAGTGATGGGCATAACCGGACAATTTTCATAACCGAATTATTTGTATTCGAATCATATTAATAACCGATTGATTATTTGAATAATCATTCGAATCAATTTTGGCTTTCGATTCGTTTCGATTAAGTCAGCCGGTTTGCCGGTTGGCGGTTCAGCGTCATCTGCATCGGCATCGTAACTTGCAGATAGCGGAGGAACTCAGTTAATCGTTAATTATAATAATTGTATAAATGATTTGTATTTGATTTCTAAGGAGTTTAAACCATTGAGAATAGCTATATCAATACTAATCATAAAGAAATTATAAATATGCGAATACAAAGTATCTATTGAATCTATTTTTAGTTCCTAAAATTCTCTAGTAGCCACCCTTCCCTTTTCGCTTGCACATCATACCGGTATATTTTAAAATCCATCATTTATTTACGTTCAGCATTCCTCGGTTCTAAGGACGCACACTTAAAATTTTCAACATCGAAATCCACTTCTTGTCCCGACTGCTCCGTTATTAAAAGTTAAATATAAATCTGTTACGACATTGGAAAATCTTATTTCGCTTTCTGTTTATCCCTTATTAGGCATAATCAACCGCGTTTCGAAGCAAAAATTTAGGCCGTTATAAATTAATACCAACACAGCTTCGGCAAATCTAATACTTAGCAGAACGTTATCTTTAATAGGAACGGCCCCATAAATTTAACTGGTCGACTGGGAGTCTCAAATGTCTTAATAACATCAATAAGCAGCGGCGAGCCTCACTTGGGTCAATGAAGTATATACGTAGAAAAGGTTATATGAGTTATATGAATGACGTATTATTTACAGAATTTCGATCACTCGCAGGTCGCTGAGACGCGGCACGTAGTACGTATCAGGATGAGGTTATTTTTCATCCGAATACTTGGAACAAAAACCGAGTTACACAGGTTATTTCAATAACCGGATACACGGTTATTTTTGATTCTAATAAGCCCATCACTAGTTGAGGATATGAGAATATATGGTTTTGCTGCATTTAGTTGGTTTTATTTTGGTTCTGTTAGCTTGTGCATTTTGGTATCCGGTGCATCAGTAACTCAAGGCTCGAAAATTAAGATTTAGGATCCTGGCGCCCAAGATTTTCCAGTCGGTCTAGAAGAGGAAACTCTACAATAGCCTATGACCCAGGTTGAGATCAGCCGAACCTATTTATGTTGCCATCAAGGGACCATCATTGTCAACTTTTGTATAAACATTCGTGACAGACAAACGAGAAGAAGCATCCAATGTCGAATAAAAGAACACCAGAGCCACACACGACTTAGAAACACAAAAATCAGCCATCACAGTACACTAAGGGCTGGTTCTACAATGTAAGTATATAACCTAGAATAAGCTATCCGAAGTACCTATAACTGTCATAGTTTCCTTTGTTACAGTAATCGTTTCTAGGGCATTTATTCCCCGGATAACTGTATCCTTGGTTTGTAGAATCGGTCCTTATTAGGACAACAGAATAAATTGCGACTCCGTAAACATACTAGCCAGGACTAAAAGATACTTCCCTCGTGTTATTCGGGAATCCCTGGAAATTATTAAAAATCCAAACAATTTCAATTGAGAAGACGGCTACCACCTTAGTAACACATGAAAGGTAGCTCTGCAAAACCAATCCATCCATAAACAAGTAACATGTGAGCAACCAAGTGGAAAAACGACATGTCCCAATACCATACAAGATCTACATGAACAGCCAATGGTAACGACTCCTCGGTATATAACCAGGAGCAAAAAGCACCAACATCAGTCTTTAGAAAACTTCTGAAGAAGCTGACAGCATGAGGAGCAAAACGTCAAGTTCAAAACGACGACCACGGCATAACCCGGAAAAATCAACCATTATTCTTTTGTATTTCTGTATTTGTTATCTCTAGTTTTGAGTAGTGGCTGGATTTTTGTTTTCTAAACTTGGTTTTATCTTTTTTTGTAGAACTCAAGTGTTTAAATAATTATTTTAACGCCGTTTGTTTTCTATCTCTTGAAATAAAGCATCTTAAGGAGCTTACATTGTTTTTTATGTTCGAACACGCATATCTGAAATACAGTTGAATTTAGAGGTATGAAGTAAGATATTAAAAAAGCTCATTAAATGAGCTTTTCAAAAATACAAAAATCAGATCAAACCATTTTACACTTGAAAGGTAATTCACGAAAATCATAATTTTTGGTAACGTTTTCCTTCATCCAATTGTTTTCTGTTGCTTATAACAGCCGCCTGAAGTTCAGCATTTTTGTTGTATAAAATCGTTAATATTTCCAAAACAGTTGACGTTAGACCCATACAACTTTTTATCAAAATGATGAGCATTTCAATGCAAAACTTTTCAGCTACCCAAATATAGGGCATTTCATTTTAAAAAAAAGTAAGTTTTATTCGCCGCACTTTTTTGAGCCACCCTGTATAATCAAAACTTTTTATGTACACAATATTCATGCAACTCTCATAGTTTTGTAAAATATCTTCCACCTCCGTTTCGTTGCCGAACTCTGTACATGAAGAATTCTGTGCGGCATCTAATAATAAAACTATCTTAAAATCTAACTCGATGTCTGTCAGTGATGTGTTTAAGAGAAAACTGCAGGTGGCAATAGAAAAAACACAACTGTGCCTATGATTAAAAATATAATTGGATTTTAGTAAAAAATAAGAGAGCACATTTAAAAAAAACTGAACAAAAAGGATGTATTTAAAAAAGGCATACGATTACCTTATTGGCCATTGCACTGACAAGTGGGGAGTCAGAAAGGGCATCTTTTGCGGTCGGTCAAATCTGCAAAAAAATTCGGTCCTCCCTTATTGATAAAACCATCGGTTGTTTGTGCTTTTTGAGAGCACATTTTAATAAAGAAAATTAATGTATTGTGTGCAATTGTAATTTATTTGTTAGTTGAGGTGTTAGTTACACAAAAATCTTGATTTTGGTATATTTACAGAATGATTATTTATCTACTTATAAAGAAAAAATGTTAAGTTAATGCAATTCATGTTGTAGTCAGTCAACGTTAATTAAAAAAAAAATGTTACTCCCTTGTATGATAAAGGAAGTATTTGATTCACCCCAAAAATTCGAAATTGAGTTTTCAACAGATCTTCACGTTTTAGAGTCCCCTGAACTCAAAAAACGTGTTTTTGTTCATTGGTCTGTCTGTGTGTCTGTGAGCAGAATATCTCAAAAACGACGAGGTATGACGTTGAATATATACAGGCTGTTTCTTAAAAAACGCCGCAACCCATAACTCCGTTGTTTTCAATTTTAGACCCAACAAACTATATAATAATAATAATAATAATAATAATAAATGGTCTTTATTGCTTCGACAAAACAAAATACAAAAGCGAAAAAATATTATAATATTTACTATACAAAAGGCGAAGTTCAGACGCCATTTTGAAGTAATGGCACTGTTCTTCCACTTAACCTTAATTGAATAATTAACAAAAATATATATGCATAATTTTATCGTTAATGTGCTCGATGCTTATTAAAAAAAAAACAAAAAACAATGGTATACAAAAAAAAACAGTAAAAAAGAAAGGAAATAGTAGACCAATAAACACACCCCAGGAAATCAAAATTCAGTGGCTGCTTTACTGAGTTGCAAGTAAATAATCATGATAAAGACGTTTGAATTTACGAATACTGAGTGTCTGAGAAAATAAAGATAGAGAGTTATACATTTTGACAACGTTATATGAAAAAGAGCGTTCGTATAGACTAGATTTGTGAGCAGGTAAAGTTAAAAGTCCCTTACTCCTAATATTAATATTGTGAACGTCAGTTCTGTATCGTAGTTTATTGTAGAGATAATCAGGAATTTTTGAAGTTATCAGCTTATAGGATAAGCAAGCTAAATGCAGTGACCTACGATTTTTCATGTTCAACCATTTAATTACAGAGAGTTTGTGGGATACATGATCGAATTTTCTTAAGCCAAAAATAAATCGCAAGCAAGAGTTTTGCACTCTTTGCACTCGTTTGATATCAGTACTATCCAAACAAGGACCATATACTGTATCAGCGTAAGTAAACTGTGACAGAACCAAGGCATCGGATAAACAGATTTTTGCGTTTTGAGACAAAGAATGTCTGGAGAGATATAGGGTTTTCAGATTAATATAAGCTTTTTTAATGCAGTTATTTAAGTGCTCTTTGAATCTAAAGTTATGGTCGATGATTAGGCCCAGATTTTTACAAGAATTTTTTATAGACAGCTGAGTATTTTCTATTAATATATTTATAAAAGGCAAGGCCCGCTCTCGTATTAAAGATTTACCAAACAGCATAACATTAGATTTTTGCGAATTGATGATAAGACAGTGTTTCCTCGAGATATCTATTAGATTATGTAAGTCATTGTTGATTGCCTGATTAGCAGTTTGTATATTGGAAATGTCACAAGACAGATAGAGCTGCGTATCATCAGCATAAAAATGACAGCGACATGTTTTAACAGAAGTTATAAAATCAGATGTATAAATGATATACAAAAGGGGTCCCAGTATGGAGCCTTGTGGAACACCTGCTGTCACTGCCCTTAGATTAGAGGTTTTGTCATGAAGTTTAACCTGCTGATATCTACCGTTGAGAAAGCTTCCTAATAAATTGACAGCGTCTTGATTAAAACCGAAATAGTGTAGCTTGGCCAAAAGCAAATCATGATCAATCATGTCAAAAGCTTTGGAATAATCTAAAAGTGTTAAAATTGTTAACATACTTTTGTCCGTGGCGGTGAGAATATCGTCAGTAATACATGTAAGAGCAGTGACGCAGCTGTATCCTGGTGTGAAACCAGACTGGGTAGAAGGTAAAATGTTTTGTGTAAGTAGGTACTGGCGGATTTGTTTTGCCATAATTTTTTCCAATAATTTTGAAACAGCCGGTAGAATGCTGATAGGACGTAGGTCCTTACAGCTAGAAGGTAAATTAACCTTGGAAAGAGGTAGTACTTCTGCTATTTTCCATAGACTAGGAAAGTACCCACTGAGCAAACAAGAGTTAATAATATGTAGCAAATAGGGAACCAAAAAAGGACAACAGATTTTTATCATGGATATACTTACACTGTCTACTCCAACTGAGTTAGACTTAATTGTGGATAAGACATTCACTACGTCAGTTTCGGAAGCAAGAGTAAAGCTGAACGTATTTGTTAAATTTTCTGACAAGTTTGAATTGTAATAATTGAGAAGCATATGATCTGGCACTACTTTATTTTTGATAACTGTATCTAGAAAATAGTCATTAATATTATCAACACTACCAATATGTTCAGGAATATCTGACTTTTTACATTTACTATAGATATCAAGAGTTTTCAGCGCCTTCCAGAAATGTTTACTGTTAGTTATTCCTGCAATAGATTCAAAGTAAGCACGTTTTTCCCGCCTAACGGCATTAGTTGTATAGTTTCTTAAAACTTTATAATAATTCCAGTGTGCCTGATTTTTCGTTTTTCTGAACTTAGATAATGCTTTATCGCGCAGATTCATCATGAATTTAATATTTTCTGTTAACCACGGTGCCTTAGGTTTCGTAAATCTCGCTGTTCTAACAGGAGCACATAGATCAAATAAATAAAGAATATTATCATTAAAAAAATTCACTTTTTGGTCAATATCTGATAACCGATAGATCTGATACCATGGTAGTGCAATTAAATTTAGAAGAAAGCGATCATGATCAAAATTTTTAAAATCTCTATACGTTTTTAAGAGCGGTTGATCAGCAATTGGCTTGAAGCTCAAATTACAATAAACCAGTGAATGATCAGAAACGTCATGCACACTCATCACACCACTTTGGGTTACCAAATCCTCATTGGAAGTGATTATTAAATCAATTAGTGTGGATGAAAACTCTGTCACCCGTGTAGGTTCCGTTATAATTTGCGTCAAGTCAAATGTTTCCAGTGTATTTAAAAATTGTAAAGTAGTGTTATTATTTAAATTTAAAAAATCAATGTTGAAATCTCCGATACAGAAAAAATCATTCACAGTAGGAGCAATATTAGAGATAGAATCTTCAAAATTACTTAAAAATTCTCTAAAATCTTTTCTACTTGCTCGGTAGATTACCCCAAAACCAATTCGTTCGTTTTCGATTTTAATAGATAACCACAGCTCTTCCAAATCAGTGTTGCTCATATTAATTAAAGAATAAGAAATATTGTTTTTAATATAGAAAGCAACGCCGCCGCCGTGCGTTTGGGGATCTTTTCTTATAAAATTATAACCCTTGATATTAAAAATGTTGCTGGAATCATTCGTATTTAGCCATGTTTCAGATAATGCCACGATATCGTAATCAGATGCCAAGATTTGCTCTTTAAATTTCCGAAAGCCAGTGTTCATTGATCTAATATTTAAATGAGCAAATTTAAAACTCATAATTAGAATATTTTTAAAACTAAATAGTTAGATAATATTAAAATTTAATGTTATCTTAAATTAACAATTAATTTGTATTAAATTCAATTAGATGACAAAGTACAACACAAATACCCAAAAATGTATACAATCGTTTGAACAAATAACACGCGTAGATAATCTCCTCGATATTTTAATTACCCATTTCTTTGCACATGTTATCTAATTCTCGCATGGTATTTATGTAAAATTTCTTATTGTTTTTATTGATGACTATTGTCCCATCGCGAGTCCATACGTTTTTGTAAGTGAACCGCTCTGTCGCGTTGTTAACTAAGTTAACCCTGGCCTTCGTTAAATCTTCCCGGATCATTATTTTGCTCCCCTTTAATTTCCGTTTTGCGGAAAAAACTGACGACCGGTACCGGTAACTTACAAATTTCACAATTATTGGTCTTGAAGATCCGATTTTCTTAGCTGGTCCGACCCTGTGACAGCGATCTATGTTATCTGCGGTAATAGAAACATCAAGTTGACTATTACACATTTGCAGGATAGCTTCTTCCACATCTTTATTAGTTTCGCCCGGTTTTTCCTTGATCCCGAAAATTCTCAAGCTGTTCCGTCTGGTGTACTGCTCCAGGTTATCGGCGACGTTAACTAGGTCCTCATTTTCTTTTTCAAGTTTTACAACTGTTTTTTCCAAGTCCTCACATTTCTGCGATAACTCGTTTAGTTTATGTTCAAGCTTAAGTATCACCATTTGTGATAACTTTGTAGCTATCGCTTCTAAAAACTTCTCCTCTTCTAATGTACTTTTTACAGTATCACGTATGTCTTTTAACTGACCTTGCGTAAACACCATTTCGTTTTCAGTATTATCACTCACAATTTATAAAATATCTGTTATGCTTGTGCAAAAGTTACAATTTGAACACGCGCAGAGGAGCGATACGCGCACAGATCTATTCGCTTCGAAGGCACATTTGCGAATGTATACTCTTAAATGGCAAGACAAGAGCTACCTTTTGACATCGCCCATTCGTAAATATCTTTCAACTGTTTTGAGCAACGATGTTCAACTTTTTTATTTTAAATGGAACACCCTGTATATTTTTACATATTTGGATTCAGGATGAAATTCTGCATGCAGTAGTATGCTTCATTTGTTTTTTGGACACTTATAAATGTTTAAAATAATTTTTTAATAGTGCATGTAGACAGTCGTACAGTATCATAAAATTTTCAAGTGTGCCGTGGAAAACAATCAGAATGTTGAAATATTTTATCTAACACGTCCAGAAAACGAAGAAATTCTGAGGCAGAGGATTATCAAAGCTTTTCGCGAAATACCTCCCAGTTTGATATTGAATGCGACCAATGGAGTAACTATCGAGAGATCCAAAAAAAAACTGTTCCTCAGCGGGCTGTGGAAATTCAACGTATGAATAATATGTTGGTGACACTGTACGTCAATGTCAAATTAGAGCTTATCAGGTTAGGTTTTCCGTCAGTTATGACACAGAATGACGCAAAACCTAACCTGATAACCTCGAATTTGACATTGACGTACAGTGTCACCAACATATTATTCATACTTTGCATTTCCACAGCCCGCTGAGGAACAGTTTTTTTTTGATCTCTCGATAGAAGATGTCAGTTGTGTGTTCAACAAGGTGGCGGTCAGTTTGAGCAATACTTGTAGATACGTTTTCTAGTTTTGTTTAAATTTGTTTCCAATAAAATATTTCAACATTCTGATTGTTTTCCACGGCACACTTGAAAATTTTATGGTACTGTCCACGTATAAGAAGATTACGGGAGGGAGAAGTATTCATGAAAGGTGTAACGAGAATGGGAAGAAATTAGTAGAATTCGCAGAGGACTTGAATATGAAAATTGTTAGTACCGCTTTCGACCACAAGAGAATCTATAAGGCAACTTGGATATCGCCGGATGGCAGGACCCAAAATCAGATTGACCATGTTCTGATAGAAAAAAAGCATAGTGCATCAGTTAAAGACGTCAGATCTTATACCGGGTGTCCATTCTCAAAGTCGAACATAGGCAATTAACATTAGTGTAGTCACTCGTTCTTCATTGAAATAATTCATTTTTCTGTAGATAATTTTAACAGACGTTGACAGAAAATACCTGAGTTACGTCAAATAACTACCAATTTTTTTGACAAATGCTATCGAACTTGAAAAGCAAGGCATGGCATATTTAAAAATTCTCAAGTTTTAAATTAGTATTTTAAAATAAAAATCGCATCTTGAATATTATTATTGGTATCATTGGATGCGTAACAATTTTATCTTTCCATTGATACCATTACTTTCCCTGTAAGTTGAATTGGCGAGCAGGAATCGGAAAAAATTTTCAATACAATGTTAATCGCCTATGTTCGACTTTGAGAACGGACACCCGGTAGAGGCGCGGATACAAACTCTGACCACTTTTTAGTTATTATGAGAATAAGACAAGAACTGCCAAAAGCTCCAGAAAACAAGAATAAATACTTACAAAAATACAATGCAGAGCCATTAGAAGACAGTTATATTGGAGAACAGTTTGAAAATGAATTAACGTCGGAATTAAGGAAGACGGGAGAAAAAAAGAATATCGAGGAAGATTGGACAACAATCCAAGCGGCAATAGAGAATGTGTCAAAAAAATGGCTTTGCAAACAGAAGAGAAACCAGAAGAAAGACTGGTATGATGACGAATGTAGGGAGGCTTTAGAAAAAAGGAATGTAGCTAGGATGGAGATGCTTAAAGAAAGAACGGAAGAGAAAAGAGAAAGGTATGCGGAGTTGAGGAGAAAAGCTAAACAAATTTACAGAAATAAAAAGCAGAACTATTGGGAGATCAAACTCAAAGGTATAGAAACCCACTTTATCAACACAGAAATCAGAAATTTCTATCAAGAAATTAAGAAAAGTAAGACAACACGCCATACAGAGAGTGCATATTGTAAGAAAAAAGATGGTACATTAGTAGGAGATACTAAAGAAAGATTAGAAAGGTGGGCAGAACATTTCGAAGAACTTTTAAACGAAGAATTGGAAGATGATGGTAACATAAGCATAGAAAGGCAGGAATACGAGCACACGCCGGAGACGGACGATCAAAGTATAATAGATGAATCATCAGAACAGGAGATAAAAGAGGCAATAATATATTCAAAAAATAACAAGAGTGGAGGAGAGAACGGAATTATAGCAGAAATTCTAAAACAAGGAGGTTCGGAGCTACAAAATAAAACTTGTAATCTAATTTCCAAAGTATGGGATCAGGAAAAGGCTCCAGAAGAATGGAAATCCGCAATGATATGCCCAATCCATAAGAAAGGCGAAAGAAGTATATGTAACAATTACAGAGGAATTGCGCTGCTGGATGTGACCTATAAAGTGATAGCATTAGTGATTAGAAACAGACTAAGTACTTACGCTGACAAGGAAGTAGGGGAATACCAAGGGGGCTTTGTAAAAGGAAGATCAACGATAGACCAGATTTTTACAGTCAAGCAAATACAAGAAAATAGCTTGGCCCAGAACCTTGAGCTCCACATGTTATTCCTAGATTACAAACAAGCATACGATTCGATAAGCAGAAATGAGATATATCAGACAATGCAAAAGTTATATATTCCAATGAAAATAATAAACCTCATAAAAATGACCTGGAAGGGACGGTATGGAAAGTAAGAGTAGATGGATTGGTTTCCAGAGCTTTCAAGGTAAAAAAAGGCTGAGACAAGGGGACCCGCTGTCTACACTACTATTTAACTTGGTCCTAGAAATAATAATGAGAGAAAGCGAAGTAAAAACAAGAAATTTAATTATAACAGTAAACATCAAGTAATTGCTTATGCGGATGATGTGGTGTTAACGACAAGGTCAAAGTAGAAATGGAGAAAATTTTCAAGCAAGTGGAAGCAAAATCGAAAGAATATGGACTGATAATAAATGAAGGTAAATCAAAGTAAGTATATGGAGATGAAGGTGAAAATGGGAGCGGAAGAAAAGATATCAAGTTGAGAGCAGGAAACGAGAAGGAGTATTGTTTTGAAAAAGTAGACAATTTCGAGTACCTCGGAGTAACAATAACGAGCAACAACAGTGAAGACGCAGAGATAGATAAACGACTAGCAAAAGAAAGTAGAGCAGCGGGATCATTAGCAGGAATGTTAAAATCCAAATCAGTGTCTAAGAAAGCAAAAATCAGAGTGTACAGAACAGTGATTCGTGCTTCAGTTCTTTATGGTTGTGAGTTATGGGTAATGAACCAAAGCAACGTAAGAAAGCTAGAGATATGGAAAAATTTTAAGGAAAATACTAGGGGGAACTAAAGAAGCCGGACGATGGAGAAGAAGGTCAAATCAAGAGACAGAGGACCTGTACGGGTACCCAAAAATAACAAATGTAATTAGACTACAAAGAGCGGGATGGTTGGGCCATGTGATGCGTATGCCAGAACATAGAATTGCACGAAGGATATTTTTAGGAGGAGAGGGAGGCAAGAGGAAAAGGGGCAGACCTAGGAAAAAATGGCAGGAAGCAGTAGTGAAAGACATAAAAAGTTTGGGTGTTGAAGATTGGAGAACAATGACTATGGATAGAGCAAAATGGAAACACAAAATTAAGAAACTCGAAGCCATGAGCCAATAGGGCTTGTAATGCTGAAATATATATATATATATTCTTTTTAATATCTGTTTTTCCCATATTTCGAGTTTTTGTTGTGATTCTTGATTTAACACCGACGTTTCACTTGCATAAACCACTGCTGGTCTTATAAATTTTTATTTTCACTTTCCTCGACACATTTTTTGCACTTAACACTTTTTGCATAGCGCCTGCACTTTTGTTTCCAGCTGTTATTCTCTTCTCCAATACCTTGTTTTGATCGTTGTCACTTGTAATTTTGGTCCCTAGGAACTTGAAATGTTCCACCTTTTCAAATTTGTATTCTTTACCTTGCTCGTCTCTTATTTTTAGTGGGTCATTTGTTGTTTGTTCTCCTCTCTTCATTATCATACTTGGTTTTTGTTTAATTAATTTTTAGTCCAAAAGTCCGTTGTCCTTACGACTTTCTTAATTAGGTTCTTTAGCTCTTCTTTTATCCTAGCGAGCATGGTTATGTCGTCTGCATACGCTATGTGTACTGATGTGATTTCTTGATTATTGTTTCCTGTCTATTTATTTTGCTGTCTCTTATTATTTTTTCGAGTACCAAATTGAAGAGGCTTGCTGACAACGGGTCCCCCTGTCTTAGCCCGCCGTTTATTTTGAAACTTCTTGATGTAAATCCGTGCACTCGTACCTGGTTCTCAGTGCCTTGTAGTGTCATTTTGACAAGTTCTATAATTTTACCTGGTATCCCTAGGTCTCCCAGTGTCTTAAAAAGTTCCAGTCTACTTATGCTATCGTACGCCTGCTTGTAGTCTATGAAAATTTCCTGTAGCTGGATGTTGCGTTCGTGAAATTTTTCTTGTATTTGCCTTACTGTTAAAATTTGGTCCATGACTGATCTGCTATGCCTGAAACCGCACTGATACTCTCCTAAAATTCGTTCTATGTAGGGATTTAATCTTTTTGCGATTACTTTGGCTAGGATTTTGTATAACACACCCAATAGGGCAATTCCTCTATAGTTTTCGCATTGAAGCCTGTTTCTTTTTTGTGTATTGGGCACAATATTGCTATCATCCATTCGTTGGGAATTCTCTGCTTCCTCCATATCTCCTTCATTCAGGGGTCCCAGAGCAGATCTCCTGATTTTTTGAATGATTTTATGACATTTTTTTAAAGATTTTATAATAAATTTTATGACATTTTTTGGAGATGACTTAAAATGAAAGCGTACATTTTAGGCAGTTTATTATTTGAAAATACATTTTTGACTGTATTATCTATAATAATGGACTTGTCCGGGACGCTGTTTCAGCAGCCAAACCGTAAGAGATAGAGAAAAAAGTTATTAAAGTTATATGTTTGGAATGGTCATGTCAGGTCAGGAACCGAATTTCAGTCTCTAACACTAATTATTATCTTAATTATCCTAATCCTAACTTTTTAGGTTAGATTCTAGGCAAATTTTATCAAGGCGAATGCGACTGGTAGTTTGCTACCAACAATGACGTCATATACGTACGTGTGGTGAATACGCGTTCTATTTGCAAAACAGTCTTTTTTGTTTTTTAAATGAGACATTTGTCTCACTGGTTGCTAGTAACAACTATTACATAATATAGCTAGATGCTTTGTACACATACAAAAAAATAAAAAACAGTTGCACATGCATCCGTTTCGAATTTTTTATGAAATGACAAGTGTACATTCGGCCCATCCATACTTATTTGTAATAAGTATGCAACATCCAGTTGTAAAGTATTAAAAATTTCGAATAAATGCACTCTCAAATCGTCAAACGTGCAATGCCCCAAATAAAAGGAATGAGTATAGCCATTAACTATAGCTTCTTCTTTTTTAGGAAAATATTGAACGTAAGCGTCGAATTGCTTTTACCTGACTGGTAGTAGTCTCATTAAAGACAAAAACAAACGGGGTCTTAGAACAGTCTTCAATTAGGTAATTCGTCAAATATGGAGCTATTCCAAATTTTGGTTTCGGACAATTTAAAATTAGCTGCAATTTCTGAATCTGAGAACATTGCTGCAAAAAATTTATTGTTGTTATTATAGCTTTGAAACGAAAAATTTGAGTAGCAGCAGTTCAGTGCCCATAATATTTCTGCCTTCATGACAATCTCCTCTTGGGTCAAAATGAATTTACCTCCTTGTAACATTATGTTTCCAGCAGCATCTCATTGAAATGTACTCTGATTTCCCAGATTTAATCGAAGGTTTTCATTTCTTACGTGAGTAGTAGATTTGGCACGACTGCGAATCTGACATATTCCACTCCCAGAAATTTTGAAACTTTTGCTGCAGTATTTACAAAATGCCGAAAATATACTAGCCAAATCTGCTGTTCACCAATCCCGGGTTTCTTCATTATTTTCCCAATCTCGATTATACTTTGTTTGTCTACCTGGCCCCATTTTTATTAGTGATTAGTGAATGTCCGCACCTTAAAATAATTATATCAAATGTAATCTCAAAGTATGGCGAAGCATGTGGATTTTTTACTTACAGCTACAAACAACAGTACAGCATCAAATAATTTAAATGTTATTTACAACATACCACACATTCCATTGCACAAAAGGACGTTGAGGTTATGTTGTACTAGCCGAGCCATCAACAATGTCACTATCAAGCAAAGCAGTAAGTATTACTCGGATTCATCCGATGCATCTAAAACACAGACCAGCGTTAATCTAGAAGCAACGTCTGTGCCGCATACCCACAACAGTAAGTTAAAGATCACACATATGCTCGCCTCGCGTATTGCATTATCCACACGCGCTACTTTTAAATTATCTTTTTCAAGAAAGGAAGTATTGAAAATGATGTAACATTTAATTATGTAGACATTATATTGTATTTTTAACTAATTTATGACAAAATCTTCGTTTTATGACAGATTTATTAATTTTATGATTTTATGACGACTGGGACCCCTGTTCATTTGAATGTGTATTTGTTTACATACTTTTGTTCCCCCATATTTTATTAGTTCTGCCTGTATTTTTTAATGCGTATTGATGTGAGATAGGTGATTTTCCAGTTGAACATCTCTAAAATGGATTTTTTATTTAATTAACTCCTATCTTAAATAGAACACCCGGTATATTATTAAATTTTTGAATTCAGCTTAGAATATTAGAGAAAATTTGTCTCTTCAACTAACGCTCTATTTTGTACGGTTTCTGTAGAATTTGTAATTTTTGACAAATGCTTAAAAATTAAAAATCAAATTTTTGGCTAACTATAAGGTCACTGTAAAAGGAAGTTGTGTGCGTGTATCACACCAGATTTTTTTTAATATTATTTTTAAAAATGCGATAACTAGGTAAAACTAATAAGTAAATTTTCTAATAGTAATACCAGAATCCCGGCATTAAAAATGTAGAAACTTGTTGAAACATCTTCCAGGTTTGGTAGCTCAGTGGTAGTGATCTAAGGTTTGCCCAGTTCCTACTGGTTGAGGTTTTCAAAAATAAAAAAGGAATGCGAATAAAAACCTCTACAGAATCAAATCCTTTGGAAGAAATGTAGAACCGGAATCCCATGTTACTATGATGCATAGCATTTAAAAGAACTCTCGACCAAATTCCAGCGGGACGTTGACCATACCCATTAGTGCCTAAGGTACCTGGTATTGCTTATGCCTAGATATGCATACCAAACAACAAAAACTGAGGCAATTGTTTTCATGCTTTGAGGTGATGTCAGTCGACTCCCTACTGGCAGGTTCATTAGTCAAAATTAGACTGAAGTATTTTATAATCAAAACAAAAATACAAACATTCTACAATACAAAGAATAATAAACTCAAACATAGGATCTATATGTGCATGTAAAAACTTAATAATAGAACTTACAACAATGTAAATGGAAATTAGCAGAAATTATTGTCGAGATTCAAACAAGAATTATTACAACATGATTTAAAACTATCAATATATCTTTTTAAAATTTATAGAAATAAAGAGTGCCTGTTATATCCTTAGCTCAGACTGAAACTCTCATTCAGATGTAGAGGATTTCATTATTTTTTCATTATAAAATATTTTTCCACTCCATCATTCTTACTGGATTTCAAAGCTAATCCATGTTTCTGCACCTCTTTCTCACAGAATTCCAGTTCTTCTTTGGTTAATTTCTCTGGTAAGTTATACTGCGTGCTTTGAACATCACTTTTGAGGTCTCGACAGAACTGTTCCATCGACTGACGGAACTCCATCGTCACCTCGTCATTGTCATGCGGCTCCTTATTTATTTCAGTATTTTTGAAAATCGCCTTTGCCAAGGCCACCTCTCTATTGTAACTTTCCTTCTTCTTAGCATCCAGTTTGATAAACTCATCTGTGATATCCTTATTTTGAGGCTCCAGCCTCTGCGCTTGTCTTAGCTTCCGTTCGGCCCCTTCGAAGTCAGACAGCAGAATCAACGACCTCGCATGGTTGAAGTACACCTTTGCAGGCACTCTCAAGGAGGTGCCCTTGCACATGTTGTAAACCTTATTGCAATTCGTGCAAGCTCGCCGGGGCTCTTGGATTTTTGCATATGAAACTACTAGGTTGGTGAAGAGCCTTAGCAGCAGTTGCTGCTGCTTCTCTTGGTCCTTGTAGTCCGCTAAAGTGCACATTTCCAACTTCGCTACCGCTGTGTTGTATTCTTTAATCGCCTGCTTGTACAGCTGCTTGCCATACATACTATTCGCTTTGGAACACAAGGCATGAGCGTATTTGTAAATTTCCCCAAATTCTTGCTTTTTGTCCTCGCTTAAATTTGGGTAAGAAACTGCAGCACCCGAGTCCACGGAGGTCTTGACTTCGACCTCAAATAAAACTGTGGAGTTTGGAGGCACACGGTTCAGGCACCCAAGCACGCCATAAGCATACGTGGGCAGGATTATAAACTGGGATTGCTCATTCATTTTCATCGACTGCACAGCTATGTCCAAGCCGGGAATGGTGGCTCCTTCGCCTAAACGGAAAGTGTAGGGCCTCTTCCGTAGGTAGGTGGAGTCGAAAGGCTCGTCGTTGTATTCCATGTAAGCATTGTAATCTATGGTTACTAGAGCCTTGTCAGGTAACACGTCGCCATATCCTTTGCGTAGAATTCTCTTCTTAATGCCTCCGTCAGGAATCACATTCTCCATCCTGGCCATTAGCTTCTCGAAGGGCTGCCCATCCTGGTAGATGTCTTCGTCCAACAAGTCGCAACAGTCCGGTTTGATGTGCTCGAACACGTCCTTCGGATCGTAGCTGTACTGTTCCGCCTCCTCGTCTTGTAAATCTTCGAAATTCATTTCGAATGTGGTTCCGTTTTCGTTGATGAGGTCGCTAAGATAGAAATTGTAAGTTGAAAGAATTGGGGTACCTAACCACACTTTTTAGAAATTTGTTTAAATCTTTACCTTATTGAGAGAGGAGTAATTAGACGTACTAAATTTTCTGGGTCATCACTAACTGCTTGAGGTTTGTCCATGTTTCAAGTTTTACGGTTTCTTAATCCCGGTGATACTTAAAACAGATAAATACTCAAAACACACAGACCGCTGAGTTATAGAGGGAACGGCGATTAATAATATTAATATCCACCACGGCCACATAACGCGGGCAAAAGATGTACTTGCCACTTGTTTTTAAATCATAATTATTGCTTGTAATGGTATCCATGTGAAGTACCGGGCAACTGACGTAATTTTTACACCTTTTCATTATAATTGATTGGATAGTTGTGGAGCAAATGAACTCAAGTTGAGTCTGTAAAAATGGATGTCTCTGAGGTATATTTGAACCACAAAACAGTAACTAATAGAAGCGAATCCCCCATGCTAAACGTTGGCAACACGCCACCATTTTTTCACAAAGCTGCACCCTGGTATCCAAGTGGCAAATTACACAATGAGCGGTAGATTTAAACGGCACTAGCGGGAAATTTGAATGGCGCGTATAGGCAACCCTCCAATCTCATTGATTTAAAAAAATATTTTGTGAATAAAATTTGATTTAAAAAATAATTCATAAACTTTAATTGCTAATGCTGAATTAGGCATTAGCAATTAGAATTTACAAATTATTTCTTAAATACAAATTACAAGAGTACAACTTTTAATGTAAATAAAACAATTATATAAGGACAGCACTAGTAAAAAAAACTATATTAATGTAGTAAATACATTCAGCAGAAATAATATACAATACAATAAATATTAAATTCTAGAACAAAAAATAAATGCTTATAAAACAACATCGAATTAAATAAAATATACGTATTATTTATAAACATAAAGAATAAATAACAATACTTCGCAGCCATTTTCTTCCGATGTTCTTGGGTAATGGAGGTATTCGGCTTATGCTTCTCCTTGACAAATTTGAAGATGTGGGCATCGTCAGGGCAGTTTCTCCAAAACCTATTGATGATTTGTAGAACTGCTTAAAGTTATTCTCCAAACTAGGTTCAAAATCGGTAACAGAAAGAAATGCATATAAATAATCCTGAATAATTTTGATAAATAATCTAACGTTGATTATTACACACGATTGTGACATGACTGATATTATCTTCAAAATATAAACGCGGGCAACACACTTACATATAATTTTACCCGTACCAAGAGTCATCGTGCTGTTTGCCCTTAGAAAACTGCCCTCGCAACAGTTTTCATTGCAACCAGCACTCAACCCTTGGCATATGCAAAATTATCGGTAAGTGTATCTCGCCCTTGTTATATTACTAATGAAAATTATTACTGTTGCTTATTTCATTATTTTATAAAGGAAACAAATTAGCTGAACGTCAAAACATGTACATACATTTGAAGATGTCAGAGGCTGATCATAACATGAACATAAAACTGTATTAGCTTCTACCACATTTGTAGGAATACCTAACGATTACTTCTAATGCTTCGGAAGTTAAAGAATGCGGTACAGAAATTTATAAAATGCTTACACTGACCTGTAGTACCAATTTCTTGCAGCCAGGAAAGCAGGTCGACTTCTTTTTCGTGCTGACCATTAGCACCGTGCAAAGGACATTTATAACTGAAAAAAATTAACTATTTTAGTTAATGGGTACATGAGGCAAAAGGTATTACAAAATTAAATATGGATGTTTATTTCGCTGTCGCTGTAAACAAACTAGGAATTCAGGAGCTGAATACATTAAAATTAACAAGTATTTAAACAAAATATAGGCAATACTTACTGTTATTAGCAAAACGAAGCACTTAACCTCAACTAGCAAACAATTACGTCGTTGGGAAACGCAAGGTTATGTGACGTCAAAATCGATATTCTTGTCTGCGACTGCGTATTACGGGTTCTAAATTTCCGGCTCCCCGACCCGATGCAGTGCCCTACGAACTTTTCTTGTTGCGCATACTTAGGTCTCAGTTTCACCCCTGTGATTTGAACTTTATACTTAACGGGAAATTTTAAAAGTTTAATTGTGTATTATACCGGGTGTCCATTCTCAAAGTCGAACATAGGCAATTAACATTAGTGCATTTACTCGTTCTTCATTGAAATAATTAATTTTTCGACGACTGACATCGAAAGCAGATTTTTCTCACTGTCATCTGACAACAGAAAGTTGACATTTGCCGCTGAGCGTGCGTTTTCATCATTTTGCCGCTCGCCGAGCGTATTGGGTTTCCGCGTGAACAAAATAGGTAGCCAAGTCCGAATGTTTCCTTGACAATGCCCGTCATTTGTCGAAATAATCGCGTCACATGTCTAATAGACTGCGCGAGTAATGTTAACTTGATTGTCAATTAATATTTGCAATAAAATGAAATATGATATTTTCCTTTAATAATATGCTCAGTCGTCGAAAAAATAGTATGTATGTTTCGAGCTAAAAGTGCGCTTGCCGCTTTTGCATGATTGCTGGTTTCGACTTCGTCTCAACCAGCAATATTCATGCGCAAGCGGCAAGAATGCACTTTCAGCTCTTAACATACAATATACTATTTCCTGTAGATAATTTTAACAAACGTTGACAGAAAATACCTGATTTACGCCAACTAATTACCATTTGTTTTGACAAATGCTATCGAACTTGAAAAGCAAGGCATGGCATATTTAAAAATTCCCAAGTTTTAAATTAGTATTTTAAAATAAAAATCGCATCTTGAATATTATTATTGGTATCATTTGATGCGGAATAATTTTATCTTTCCATTGATACCATTATCTTCCCTGTAAGTTGAATTAGGCAGCAGGAATCGGCAAAAACGTTCAATACAATGTTAATGGCCTATGATCGACTTTGAGAACGGACACCCGGTATACCAAGGTATAATCAAAGAATAATACAGAATGGCCTGTCGGCTTAAAATTCAGCTAGTTTTTTCTTTGCGCATGCGCGAGTTCTGGTGGTGGGCAGTCAGCTGTTTGCCATAGTTTACACGTGTACTTGTGGCGGTCAATGACCCCTTATAACAAGGTTATGTTTTTTGTCCAAGTGGTTTTAAAATATTAATTTAATATGGTGGCACATGGTGTACTGTGCATTTCCATCAGTGATTTTGAATGACATAGATACAAATATAGCATTTAAAATTACATACGTTTATGTGCCAAGATGTGTAACATCCCTTTTTCGTGCTATCTTCTTCTGTAATACAGAATATGAATATACTCTATCTTTCTTGCAGTTACTAGCACAGCACTCTAAATATAGAACACAGCATGCTTATTTTTGTTTTTCAAAAACGTATGTTGTTATTGCACCTTGTTATGAACAAGAAATGTCAAACTCACATTTTAGGTGTAAACACATAACCTTAAAGTCGGCTGTTTACTAATTTCAGTATGACTAAATTATGCTTTAAATGCGATAAAGAAGATGATCAACTATTTCCATGTGATGGCTGTAAAAGAGAGCTGTGCAAAAAGTGTGGAGAAATATCCGAAACCGAAATAAGATGCTTAAAGTTACGTAAGAGAAAACTGCTAATCTTTTGTGAACCATGTAAAAGGTTGGTGTTTTTCGTGTACCAGAGTTAATTAAGAAAGTGCAGCAGCTACTTGAGAGTAAATTTGATCAATGGTGACAATATGTCATGAATGTGCAAATAAGCTGGATATGGGTCACAACGAGGCTTTGATCTCAGAAATGTTTTAACGTCAACAGCGAGCTAAAAATGTTATACTTTTCAACGTTCAAGAACCTCATGGTAACTCCTATTCAGAAAAAGCCCACGTAGACAAAAACTCAGTCAAAGAAATGTTGAGATATCGAAGTGGATACTTAATAACTTGAAACTTTTTAGGTTAGAAAAATTTGATATAGTATAATACCTACATCGTTTAGAAGTTATTCTGAATTCTTGTGAAGCAAAAAATATTTTAAGAAACAAGAATAAAATGGCAGTGCCTAATGTGCAAATTAAATCTGATCAGACTCTAGCGCAAACAGATTACTTTAAAAAAAATAAGGCTAAAATTGAGCGGTTTAATAAGGAAGGGGTTACTAATAAAACAATCAAATACCTAAATGGTGCTCCTACAATTGTGGATGCCACTTCCCGTAGTAACTCAAAAAACTACTAACTGTGTACTATCAAAATACTCGTGGCCTTCGGACCAAATTACAGTTACAAATTGCAGTAACTACCAATAGTGATTATGATTTAATAATTTTTATTGAGGCATGGTTGCAGAGTGACATTTCTGATAATGAAATGGGACTCTCGAACTACACTGTGTTCAGGAAGGATCGGAATAGTGAAACTAGTGTTTTTAGTAGAGGTAGTGGTGTTTTGATAGCTGTTCGGAACCATCTCTGCAGTAGCCGTATTTATGTTACTAACACTAATGTTAAACACTTGTTTGTAAAAATTTCCTGTCAGTCAACTTATCTTATAGTGGGTGCAGTTTATATTCCACCGAGGTCTGCGGGGGATATACGTGTTGTCCCCAGAAATTTTGAATACGAGCATTTCAATGAATTACTTGGCGCTTAGTTACTACTCTCATTTTTTGCTTAGCTGAACCAAATATTTTAATTCACTAAGCAACGGAAAATAATTAGTAATTTCTAGTTTTTACTGATTTTGTAATAAAATACGGAATCAAAGTCAAAAATAGTTACACGATACAAATTATACTTAAATTCTAACAAACACAATATTAACCTAATGAATAACAAATAGCTAAGTTCATTTTATTAAATGTTCAAAAACATCTTGTTGAGCCAGACAATATCCCAGGCGATCATAAAATTCTGGTCTAATTTCTCTTAACATCGCAAGAGTGATATTTTGAGAGGCTTCAAGAAGTTTTATTCAGAGCTCATCCACGTTGTTATCTCTTTGATGCTGATGGGTATAAATTGTTTGTGGCACAAAAAAAAAAATATATATTTGGGGACAAATCAGGAGATCTTGGTGGCCATTTTATGTCTCATGTGGTGCTAATAATACGATAAGGAAATATTGATTTAAATATTCCTTAGCCGCATTGTGAGCAGGACATCGGTCGTGCTGATACCAGATGTGGGCCATATCAATGTTTTGTAAGCCTTGAACTGCTGGTATCACTTGCTTGTCAAGCAGTTGCAAATACTTTTGGCCATTGAGGTTCCCGTCAATAAAAAATGATCCTATAATAGTGTCCCCCAGTATACCAGCCCAAAAGTTAAGTTTTTGGGGGTATTGAGTTCTTAAAGTTATTGTTTGGTGACTGTTTTCTTGGGACCAGTATCTCACTACCGAAGAATTATGACGATCATGTAACAGGAAAGTCGATTCGTCACTAAACAGAATATTTCTAATAAATTCAGCTGTGAAAACCTCTTGTGTCGTTTTAACTTTGAAAGACTTGAAACCATTCCTTTTAAGTAGTCTATGCACTTCTGATTTTCCGGCATTAATTTCTGGATTTTCTGCAAGGGTGCTTGTTGACAAAGTGTCATTTTCTGTTATCATATTGCGAACCATAATTTCCCGCATTTCAGCTTCTCCATTTTGAGGCTTCCTTCTACCTTCTATATCCTATACTGCTGATTCTCGTATTTTCCAGTAGAAAATAGCGACCGCGATGAAGGGGGACAGAAATATATTTCTGTCCGTCTTCCTTATGTCACCGCTTATTATTGCGCACGCGCCTAGTAGCATCAGCTGTTCTAAACTCGCAGATGAAGTAGAGGGCTCTTGTTCAAACTGTACGTCCTCAGCAGTAACAGGCACTTGCTCACAAACATATTGTTTGTTTGGAACATCAACTGATGGGAAACGTGATAAAAATGATTCGAACAAATAAACAGACGTGATACGACGTCGTACACTTCGTACTTACAAATTTGTTTCCATACGTTCATTCCCGGGACATCTCTTGGGAAACTACAATAAAAAATAATGTTGAAAGCACATACAAGTTTGAAGTTATACGCATTTAAAATACGAGTAAATTAATTATACTTACGAATGCAAAGATACTGCAGGAGACTTTGCACCACGCAAACAACTTCTTGACTTTGACATCATCAGCCAATAACACAATGGCTGTAATAAACACGTGCTACAAACGAAAACCCCCAACTTGCTGTAGCCAATAAATTTGGTGCATTAGGGCACGCGCACGACTTCCGAGTTTCAGAAGGAAGCGAGATGAAAGTATATTTTTAGACGACCACGTATGAAAGTAACATTATCGCGACAGCAGCCTACTACAGAAAGTTGACAATTTCATACACTAGCACGATATTATATCGTGCTAGTCATATCATAACGGCACAATAGTTATTTTCATGACAAGCGTCGAAAGTAGCAAGTATCGTGCGAGTGTTGATTAGACAAACGAGGGCGTAGCGAAGCGAAGCCCGAGTTGATCTAAAACACGAGCACAGATATTTGCACTTTCGGGCGAGTTATGAACACTATTTTTTAGACGACCACTCAAAGTAAATTCTATTTTTAAGAATTGTTTTTATTTTGCTTGCAAAATTGATCGTTATATTATTATTGGTACAATTATAAAAAATTAGAGTTTGTTGGAAGCAGAGCAACGAATAAAGCAAAAGCGTCTGGATTATTTGAATCACGGTCTGCTTAATTGTGTGACAAACGTCAAAGTGACGTTTGTCACACAATTAAGCAGGCCGTGATGAGGCCGTGATGTGAAAAACTTTGTGCCGTTACGATATGACTAGCACGATATAATATCGTGCTAGTGTATGAAATTGTCAACTTTCTGTAGTAGGCTGCTATCGCGATAATGTTACTTTCATACGTGGTCGTCTAAAAAGTTATTCACATCACGGCCTCATCACGGCCTGCTTAATTGTGTGACAAACGTCACTTTGACGTTTGTCACACAATTAAGCAGACCGTGATTCAAATAATCCAGACGCTTTTGCTTTATTCGTTGCTCTGCTTCCAACAAGCTCTAATTTTTTATAATTGTACCAATAATAATATAACGATCAATTTTGCAAACAAAATAAAAACAATTCTTAAAAATAGAATTTACTTTGAGTGGTCGTCTAAAAAATAGTGTTCATAACTCGCCCGAAAATGCAAATATCTGTGCTCGTGTTTTAGATCCACTCGGGCTTCGCTTCGCTACGCCCTCGTTTGTCTAATCAACACTCGCACGATACTTGCTACTTTCGACGCTTGTCATGAAAATAACTATTTTCTCCCTTCATAGTGGTCGCGGTAAACATACAATGCGCAGTATAGGATATAGAAGGTATTTGCCATAACCTCACTACGAATAATTGTAGCTATAATGTTGCCCTCTCTCTGTCATGTAAAATTTTCAATCTATTCGTATAGAAACTTTCTGCAGTACATATGGGGTGCTCATTATTTTGAAATTAATTGAAAAATACATGACTCATTGGTGTCTGTTTGACATATCTGTCACAACTATGACATCTTGACAATTTCAATTTTGGTGCTTTTGCTTCAGGGTTGGTAAAGTAACTGCAACAAAGATAAATACATACACATTCTTTTGCTTGAGAAAGAGATGATAGCAAAAAAGTATGTCATGGTTATGTTGGCACATTAGATGAATCTTGTGTTTGTATCTATATCCTTCAAAATCACTGATTTCCATATAAATTGCATGAACTTTAAACGTACTAACGGATTATTTCTGTTCAGTTTAAAATTTAGACGCATAATTTTGAACGTACCGCCTCTGCACACCACTAGGATCATGGCGGACAATTTCAAGGTCACAAAAATTGAGTATGCTGATATCAAAAGCGCCGACACAGAGGCCATTCTGATTTAGGGTATTATTCTGTGGTATAATAGTATATTATGATACGAGTTTTATAAGAAGCATTTTGTAGCACGCACGGGTTTAGGGTACGACGAGCGAAGCGAGGAGTGCCCTAAAGGAGTAAGTGCTACAAAATGCCTTATAAACGAGGTATCATACAGTATTTTATCTACTTTGTCACTTTTTAAAACAAAAATTACTCTGTTTTCAGAATTTTTATTATAGCATCACTTTCTGTCTTTTACGATATGCGTTTGCGTATCGTAATAGCCTCAGTACGAACGCAAAGTAGATAAACGTCCATTATTTGATCCGCTCTTAAAGTTTATTGCCCGAAACGAAATCGACGCCAATAATCACTCAAGGGATCAAGGACATTTTTGTCCCCATACAGAGTGCCCATTTTAAAACTCCGAGCTTAAAGTTCTGTAAATAGGCAATACACAGTGCAGATGCAAGGTGACAATAATTTTAAAACAAAAGTATTGCTATAATTGGGGCCTGGACACAACGCCCACTGGTCACAACGTCCACCACCTAGTATGGCCGCCATGTTGGACACAACGTCCACTTTCAAATTTGGTCACAACGTCCACCTTGGACACAACGTCCACCGCCATAACGCCCACTCTGGACACAACGTCCACCTTCGCATTTGGTCACAACGTCCACCTTGGACACAACGTCCACCGCCATAACGCCCACTCTGGTCACAACGTCCACCGACGCCTCTTGAGAATAACAGTTTACAGCGTCGGTCGTAACGTCCACTCTGGACACAACGTCCACCGCCATATCGCCCACTCTGGTCACAACGTCCACTTTCAAATTTGGTCACAACGTCCACCTTGGACACAACGCCCACCGCCATAACGCCCACTCTGGTCACAACGTCCACCTTCGCATTTGGTCACAACGTCCACCTTGGACACAACGTCCACCGCCATAACGCCCACTCTGGTCACAACGTCCACTTTCATATTTGGTCACAACGTCCACCTTGGACACAACGTCCACCGCCATAACGCCCACTCTGGTCACAACGTCCACTTTCAAATTTGGTCACAACGTCCACCTTGGACACAACGTCCACCGCCATAACGCCCACTCTGGTCACAACGTCCACCTTCGCATTTGGTCATAACGTCCACCTTGGACACAACGCCCACTTTTGTTTTACTGGTTATTTATTAATAAATTTTTAACTGTCTTCGTTAATGGTTTTTGAGTGGACTAATGTTTTCTAGAATTAAAAAAAAATGGTTTTAGGCTATTTTATGTATTTTTTTAATCAATGTATAGTTTCAACTATTTCCTTCCCATGCTTGACGATTTTGTCTCTCTTTTCTGCTGGTTTTTGTCTAGTATATGTATTTCCAGCTCAGTTCTCATATAAATCGGTATATGAAGCATATGGGTCATATTATAATACTAAATATACCTAAAGATTCATTGGTTTGCGTTACACCTCATTCGAAAAAAACTTTTCCTTATTGTACCAGCAGGTAAGTATTTACAAGTCCCTAAAAACTAAAAATAAAAGAGAAGGTTGACGTCACTGATAAAACGTGGTTTTACGTGTTATCATTAGTAATATAACAAGGGCGAGACATACCGATAATTTTATACACGCCAAGGGGCGAGCGCTGGTTGTAATGAAAACTGTCCCGATGGCAGTTTTCTAAGAGCAATCAGCACGATGACTCTTGGGATGAGCAAAATTATTTGTACGTCGCCCGCGTTTATATTTTAGAGTAGCTGGCCCGGCAAACGTTGTTCTGCCCAAAAATAATTTGTCTCTGAAACCTCGTTTCACCACTATAGGGTTTTAAATGTATGTCATGTCTATCGTTTTGGACATAAAAATAAATGCTATTTCCGCAATTAACGTCCCTAAAAACCTTAATAACGACACCCATATCGATGTTTAGGCTTAGTTACCCCATTTCACCCCCTAAGGGATCGTTTTTTGGAAAATCACGAAGTACGTGTTTGCTTATTTGTTTTTAGGAGTACTCCTAAGAAGTGCCAACTCGAAATGTCTATTTAATATTATTTTTCCATACAAAACTGGAACCCCCATTTTACCCGTTTAGGGGTTGAATTTCGAAATATCCTTCCTTGTTCCTTGTATAGGTACATCATAAAGGGAACCTCTGCAAAATTTGTGTTTTTTGCTTTTTTAGCCTTTTTATGCATATTTCGGATTTTTTTGCCAATTTGTACTTACTTTTAAGTTGTCAGTTTGCATTTATTTTCGGCCTAATTCATTTCGTAATCGAATATTTCAATCTGGTTCGTTTGCGAGCACATTTTTTGCTTGTATGCAGTTAGACGGGCTTAAAAATGCAGTCAGTGCAGTGGTTTTCTGGGAATTCCTAAAAAACTCGGGTATTCCCTTGAATTATTTTGGTTAACTAACACGCACGCAGAAAACTCGGTTACTCCTCGTTTTGTATGATTTTAATTCAAAATACAAACAAGAGCAAAACAGCAGATCTGGGGATAGTTATACGCCTATCATCCTTTGTGTCAGAGGCTATAATGAATTAAAATATAAAAACAATAAATTAATTTGTAAAGCTTGTATTAAGACGGTAAGGGTTTACAAACTCCTTTAAAATTATTTAAGTACTAACATTTTAGATTCAGTGCGACAAAAAATAGGCCATTCCACATGTAAAAACCACTTTGCATCAAAAACAATTAAAGAAGTATAAAAATTAGCCAAAACAACAAACAAATGTGACTTCGTTTGCATCTACTTCAGGGCACAAGCACAGTTTAATTTCGATCTTTGTAAAACCTAACATACCACTGAAAAATGACAAAATAGTTCCTTCAAAATGTTCCTGGATAAATGTTGTCACATGCACGTTCCCGATCAAAGCACCTTGCGAAAAAAGTGTTTGTTAATAATTTCAAAGATGCTCTTTGTGAAGTACCTGGGCGAATTGGTCAAGGTTTTTTTTCCAAAAAAGAAGGCCATAAAATTTCCACAATTTTGGCAGGCGAAATTGCAGAAGACTTTGAGATTGATCCGACTATTGTAGTAAATTTTAAATATGCTTCAATAACTAGTGTTGACGTAGAAAGAAGTTTTTTTTACATATTATAAGAACATTTTAAGTGAAAGGCGACTAAATTTAACAATGGAGCATTTAGAACAATATTTAATAACTAATAGTTTTCTGAAAGACTAATTTTTTAGTGCCCAAGTTTTCTATTTTATTTTTTGTGTTACATTTAAAGTTTTTCTATGAATTGTGTTTGCATTTGATATTTTTAGTGCCACATTACATGCTTGTTCTTCAGATTTTTTTTTCATTTTTTTATGTAAGAGTTAATGCTTTTTTGCTTAAGTTAAAGCTTTTTTAAACGTTTTTGAGGCTTTTTTAAGCGCTTAACTCGTACTACTCACTCGTTTGTAACTTATACACACGTATATTTTGAAACTACTTTTAATCCTCTTACACAACCGCAATAAAATTACAGTATTACAAACCCTTACTTGAAAGGCCATCGCACTTTTAGACGCACCGCGGGTAGATCATCGGAGAGTAAAATTTGCACGCCACACATTTATAAGTAATTATCATATATATAGTAATTAGCCCAATGCCGTAGATAACTGATCTTTTAACCATTTTAAATTATACATTTACATTTCACTGAAAGGACGATTCAGAGTAAAACATTCTTGTTTTTCGACGTATGTTTGTTTCTTTGTGAATCATCCGATCATTTTTAGTTTTAAAAATTTTTAATTTAAAAGATGTTATATTTGAACAAAATTTAGATATCATTGCAATTAATAAAACTTGGTTATCATCAATTGTACCTAACCACTTGATCTCAAATCTCGCGTTTTCATGAATTTGAATTAATATATCCATACACGCATACATTTTTTTTGCTCTATTCGGGAGCCAAGTGGGGATGCGTGAATGACCAATGAAACTAATCAGGTACGTATTTTTCTTACAGAAATCCAGAATTTCGTTTCCCACGGATTTGGTGCAAAAATCGGCAAACATTTTATTACAATTTTAACGCTGCTGTACCCCCAACTTAAGTCCGACCAACGTTGTAAATAAAGGAAGTGCATTGAACTTGGTTATGAATAATTTTAGTAACAGCATAAATAGCGTGAGAACTAATTCACAAATATAGAATTGACGAAAACTTGAGAACTAATTAGTATGAAGGTACAAATATTTAATTAAACTAAAAACTAGAGTTCAAAATTCTAATTCAATGCAGTGTTTTCGAAAAGTAAATCAATTCAATGTAAATAATTCCAATTCAATTCAGCTAATTCTAAAGTCAATTCAACGCAATTTAATAAATTCAACGCAATTCGGTCAATTCAGATAATTTAATTCAATTCCACCAATTCGTATCAATTCGATATAAATGCAAAGAAGGTGTACATACTATTCACAAGTTTTTAAACCCTCGGTTCCATAAAATCGTGTTTATGGGGCACTTACAAGACATTTAGAATATGACTGGATGTTCTCAAATTTGTACTGTATTTAATGGAAGGCTTGCTACATTCCTGGAAAGGTCAGATAAAAAGTACCCACGACAAACTTAAATCCATGAATGAAAATTGTTCACAATTATACATTTTAAATGTCCTCAGTTCTTCTATTTTGCACTCAATTTCAATGGTGTCTTAAAAAATACCAATCCCAGCTTAAGTAGATAACATTTTAGATTTTACGTACTTGTCCTCTAAGTGTTTGAAGAGTGCACATCATTTTCGTTATGATCGTACTTATTAACTTTTTGTGTTTTCAAAAATGATCCATAGTTACCGATAATAAATAAACTTCAAACGGATTTAGGATTAAATCTCACACGTGCAAAAAGAAGCTTTAAATACGAGTTCTATACATAATTCTTTCGGCTACCATATATTTATGCTAAAAGGGATTAGAAAACGTCAACGTAATTTCAAATTGAAAATTCATTAAAAATCATGTTAGGTATACTTTCGTTGTTTTAAATTAAAATCTCACCAAATTTAATAAATAGTTTGACAGAAGCGTGCAATAAAGTGACAAATGCAGGCAATAATATTTTTTATCTACTCCTACTGCACAATGGTCATTAATTATGATTCATAATTCACAGTTTGCAGCCAATCATAAAATTCTATTTTCATTATTCAATAGTTTGCAAGTTGCAACCAATCAGAAAATTTTATTTTCATTACTCAATAGGTTGTAGCCAATCATAAAATTCATTCTTCTTATTAAATGACTTTTGAAGTTAACATCTGTCACAAATGTCATAATTGGGAAATATGAACACAAGACTCCTATTGCATAGGAGTAGATAAAATATCGTATTATATTCGCGATTATGGCCATTCTTCACTCAGATGACTTGCGCCACGCGCCTTCAGCTTGTGGCGCAAATGTCATCTTCGTGAATAATGGCTGTCATAATCGCTCATATAATAATATACTATACTGCATAGTATGCAATAACAACATGCTTTTGGCATATGGAAAGTGTCCAATAATAGCTCCTTTAGGAAATGGTAGTCGAAAAAAGTAATTTATTTCGCCTAATACAATATGTATCTAAAATGGCGAGAAACCACACATGTAGATATTCCTTGTAAAATTCTGAGTAGAAATGTTAATACTAAAATGTTGGACTTATCTTCATGAGCTCTCATGAATGCTAGATAAAAACAATTTTTATTTAAGTACAGTAACTTTTCTGTTCGAAATACGTCAAAATATCACCAAGGAAAGTTGTTCAAAATGTAAAATTGCCGTACCATGCAAATTTTCAGAAATATCAACTTACTTTCAAGAATCGTATCATTAGGTTTAAGTCTGCAATGTTTTGCTATCCTAATACTGAATATATTAAAGAATATAATCATAAAATTTTGGACTCCCATATCTTCAAAAAATATTATACAATTTGTTTAATTATTTATTCCTACTCAGGAAGCGCTCCTTAATAGCGTTACATTTTCACAACACCCTGTATAATGTAAAAATAATATTCCCCAGCATATAGCCTTCTATTACGCCACACGTAATTAATTTAGATTTTGATGTAATCTTCTTAATATGCCCGTCTCCATCTTGATATCGCACAATTACTTTTTGAGAGGTCATATGTAAATCGGAAGTACTCCAAAGCAATTCCACAAATATCATACATTTCTATCGTACCAATTAAAATTGTGTGACTCACACAATCAAAGGTTTTGGGTTAATCCCATATTGTTAATGGCTGTAGTACTTAGTTATATAGGTAGGTAGGTAGTGTAAAATAAATGATTAAAAATGGTTTTGTTTGTATTTAAAACAATTACTTTAGTTTCATATCAATAAACTTTATTAACTAGACTATTTCTACTTTTATAATAGGTACATTTATTGTTTTAATATTTATTTTATATCCCGGGAGCCACAACGTTACTCGTAAGGCTGCTAATTCACACAGATTCGGTATTCGAATCTTATAAATTTCTGATACCGACAGCCCATCGTCGAAATGTATTTAGATTGGAAGACGCAATTTCTTTGTCCAGATTCGCAGGTTCGAATATTATGTTGAGATTCGAATCTTGAGCTCAGATTCAAATCTTACGTTCACATTAGGTGTTACGTATTACAGAGGTTCAAATTCGAATTTCATATTCAGATTCGAAAATTAGAATCTTAGGGATTTGAATCTTTTTAGATTCGGGATGCCAATCTTAAGAATTTCAGAATATTGACAGCCCTACGAGGAATTCTTTAAACTCGCCTTATGAGATGTAAAATTTATAATAAAAAATATTATTATTTCTAAACTTCCCAATGTAGAAATGTTTTAAGAGTATATTTTACTATGTCGATTAGTAATCCTAGAAAAATATGTCTCACTTTTAAAACTTAAAAATTATATCTACCAAACTGTATTGGATAGAGCGTTAACGTTATCCATAATTCAGATAGAAGCAGAAGCAATGCGGTCTTTGAATTATGACGAGATATTAAACGATTTCACTGAATTAAATTCTAGAAAAAAAAACTATATTTCCTTTATTAGTTAGGTATTGTTTATTACTTGTAATTTATTTTTCATTTTGTTACTTTTTACTTCGATCGTCTGAAAGACGAAGGAAGTATTGTAATCACGAAAAAATCACCTTCCGAGATTTCTTCAGATCTTCAGGTTTCAGGGTCTCTAGATGACGAAAAACAGGTTTTCTCAATTCCGTTTGTCTGTCGGCGGTATAACTCAAAAACTATTTGTCGGAGGAAGATGATATTTTGCATACACATTATATATATATATATATATATAGGGTGTATACAAATTCGACCGACAAACTTTGAGGGTGTATTTACTGCCTAAAGATGTACCTAAATCGTTCGTATACTTATAACCAATCTCCTTTCATTTCAAAATTAGAACCTCTTTTGTGACTTTTCTTTTAATCTAACATTGAAATCGTCGAATGAAATTTTACTCAAATATCGAACTATACTAATTACTTAATGACATTAGGTACAGTTACGGACACCTCAAAGTGCACGGTTTTTTGTTACTATGGATATTTTGCGATTTTTCGGCTTATTAAATGAGGGTTTCTCCAGTGGCGTTGCTTGCGATTAGAAGAATAGGTATTACTTTCTTAATGTTTGTATTTTAGCAAAGTTTCACAAGTAAACCAACTATATAATACTATGTATTTAATAAATATGTATCAATATTCAATTGCCACTACGCTTTGCAGTTTGTTTCGTATATAGTTGACTAATGTTTCCATATTGTATCCTTGTCTCAGTTCCTTCCAAGCATTTCTTATTCTTTCTTACAATTCATCGGCGTTGTTTGGTATAAATTTTTGTAGTTAAATATTCCCAAACATTTTCGATGTCAAGTCCGGACTTCTTGCAGGCCATGGTAATAAATTGACATTATTCTCATCAAACCATCAATGAACAATCCCTGCTGTATGCACAGAACCATTATTCTGTGAAAATAATGTTATCAATTACGTTAACATAAACAAAATTAATTAATTAGGTAATATCTTGCCTGTTGAAAAGTAAATTGATTAGGAAAGACGTCTTTTACAGATGGCAGTATCACATTTTGCAAAATGTTGCGATAATTTTCAGCATTCAGACGACCATTTTTTCTATAGCATGCCCCAGATCCGGGAGCATTGATCCATCTCCATGCTTTTACGGAGAATCGTCCACTACTCCTTAAGGGTTGAACATAATATTGCTCCTTAAATCTTGAATTTTGTGGTCTATACTACTATATTGGTAAATAATTGAAATACCTTTTTATCTGAGAAAACAGTGGTGTTCCAAAATTCGTCGATCTCATTCAAATAGTCAGTTGCAAACTATACTCTTCGTCCTTTGTTCGCTGGTGTTAAAAAAACTTTTTTGCAGAAGTCTCTGCTGCCAACGATTTTTAATTTTGAAAATGTAGCTCTTGCTCATATGCAAATCTGCTGCGACTCGATTTAGCGACCAGTTCTCTTCCAGTGTTGTAATAGCTCGCATTTTCTCTGTCAGCTGACAAATGTCTGAGACTTTTTCGAGTTGTCAGTTCTATGACGTTGATGACAAACGTAAACGTCAATACTCGACGTCTATGATTAGAATATCGTATTACAAGCTAAAAATCTACCGTGCACTTTGAGTTGGCCCGGTACATATGAAACATGACATTTAATTAATCAGACTACCAGTGGAAATAAAATATTCAAGTTTGGAGATTTGAATGCATGTAATGTGTAGGAACACTAATTTTTAATGGTTTTTGGAAGTCCAGAATTCTTTAAAGAAGATAGCTAGGCCATAGCTGATAATAAATTTTATTCTTAATATTCAAGCTAATGGATTTCTTCTAATTTTTATTTTATTTAATAAAATAAATCTTGAAAAATTCATAGTGTTTTGACCTGTGCAGAGTTTATCTTGTAGATAAGGATGAAGGTTGTCTAATCTTTTAGGCTGTATTTAGTGAGAGAAATATGCACCCAAAGTTTGTCGGTCGAATTCGTATACACCCTGTATATATACCTGGAATGAAACCGGGAAAATATCAGACAAACATATACAAGGTGAACACCATAAAAAATTACACTTTGTTTATTTTTGCGTTAATTTTGAAATAGAAGAAAGTAATAATTTTCACATGGGTCAGGTTTTACACTTGTCGAAAATAGGACTCAACAGATACAGGATAATGTCACAAATGGGTCAAAACATTTCAACAATAAGACCGTTCCTTTAAATAGAGGCGCGCGTCGCACTAATTTCAATTAGGCTCAATGGCGCAGTTCGACTTTTCGATGCAGTCGATTGCTACGCAGGTGCAGTTACGATCGCTATGCAGATGCGGCGGGTTCAAACCCCAGCGGGATACATTTTTAAAAATTTGTAAATTGATCTAATTCGCGCGAGGGAAGTACGGCATAAACCCATTTAGATTTTTGAGTACTGTTCCTATTAAAATGACTTTTTTAAACAATTACGTAGTACATCATACAAAAAAAAGTAAAGCGTGATTTTGTTGGAAGTGTAAGTTTAAAGCCCATGGGCGAAGCCCCCGGGCTACAAATACACAGAGGGAAAAATGGCGTTCACTCCTGCCTTGTATATATTATTTTTTCCACGACCTATAGTAGAAACAATTATTTTCATAAAGCGTTACAGTCAATTGGAATTATACTACAATATTTAGTAGGATTTTGAATTGTATTATAACAACATACATCTTATATATATTCTTTATAATGAATATATGCTTTAAAATGAAAATTCTGCCACAATTTTTATAACCAATCTAGAAACTGATTTTTACTCCCAATCGTGGAAAAATATATGTATTTTCTTCAGCTGGCTTTTATCTCTATGCTTCGGGAATTCACGTGTAATACATATATGTTTGGTGAAAGTGAAATGGGCGGCGCTGTCATTTAAAAACATGCCACCACTAAACCCCATGTTTGACTCTCTCGTCTAGGGTCCGCAAATATCTAAAATCGGCCCTGAAGGTCCTCTATCTGACCCAGTTAACTAACAGAGCTGCCTAATTTGTGAATGTCATTTAGAGACCCTAGGTAACATAAAGAAACTACAGTACTATAAGCATTAAAATATTCTCAAGTATGTGGTAAAACACTAAAAGCAAATAGGGGATTTGTACTTAGTAGAACAAAAATCCAGCAGAAAATGGGACCAAAATCGTCAAGAATGGGGAGGAAATAGTTGAAACTATAAATTGGTCCAAAAAATACATAAAATAGCCTAAAACCATTTTTTTTAATTCTAAAGAACATTAGTCCACTCAAAAAGCATTAACGAAAGCAGTTACAAATTTATGTGACCAGGGTGGACGTTACGACCAACGCCGTAAAATGTTATTCTCGACAAACGTCGGTGGACGTTGTCACCAGAGTGGGCGATATGGCGGTGGACGTTGTGTCCAAGGTGGACGTTATGACCAAATGCGAAGGTGGACGTTGTGACCAGAGTGGGCGTTATGGCGGTGGACGTTGTGTCCAAGGTGGGCGTTGTGACCAAATGCGAAAGTGGACGTTGTGACCAGAGTGGGCGTTATGGCGGTGGACGTTGTGTCCAAGGTGGACGTTGTGACCAAATTTGAAAGTGGACGTTGTGACCAGAGTGGGCGATATGGCGGTGGACGTTGTGTCCAAGGTGGACGTTGTGACCAAATTTGAAGGTGGACGTTGTGACCAGAGTGGGCGATATGGCAGTGGACGTTGTGTCCAAGGTGGACGTTGTGACCAAATGCGAAGGTGGACGTTGTGACCAGAGTGGGCGTTATGGCGGTGGACGTTGTGTCCAGAGTGGACGTTACGACCGACGCCGCAAACTGTTATTCTCAAGAGGCGTCGGTGGACGTTGTGACCAGAGTGGGCGTTATGGCGGTGGACGTTGTGTCCAAGGTGGACGTTGTGACCAAATGCGAAGGTGGACGTTGTGACCAGAGTGGGCGTTATGGCGGTGGACGTTGTGTCCAAGGTGGACGTTGTGACCAAATTTGAAAGTGGACGTTGTGACCAGAGTGGGCGATATGGCGGTGGACGTTGTGTCCAGAGTGGACGTTACGACCGACGCCGCAAACTGTTATTCTCAAGAGGCGTCGGTGGACGTTGTGACCAGAGTGGGCGTTATGGCGGTGGACGTTGTGTCCAAGGTGGACGTTGTGACCAAATTTGAAAGTGGGCGTTGTGACCAGAGTGGGCGTTATGGCGGTGGACGTTGTGTCCAAGGTGGACGTTGTGACCAAATTTGAAAGTGGACGTTGTGACCAGAGTGGGCGATATGGCGGTGGACGTTGTGTCCAGAGTGGACGTTACGACCGACGCCGCAAACTGTTATTCTCAAGAGGCGTCGGTGGACGTTGTGACCAGAGTGGGCGTTATGGCGGTGGACGTTGTGTCCAAGGTGGACGTTGTGACCAAATGCGAAGGTGGACGTTGTGACCAGAGTGGGCGTTATGGCGGTGGACGTTGTGTCCAAGGTGGACGTTGTGACCAAATTTGAAAGTGGACGTTGTGTCCAACATGGCGGCCATACTAGGTGGTGGACGTTGTGACCAGTGGGCGTTGTGTCCAAGACCCCTATAATTAAGATCAGAGCAATCGTATTTCAGTAAAATTCAGGGTTAGCAGGTTAGGTTTTGCTCAGTTTTGACACAGACTGACGTAATACCTAACTTGCTAACCTCGAATTTGACATAGACTTACAGTGCTACCAACATATTATTCATACAACAAATATTGCAAAGGCAACTTGATGGAAGAGCATTTATAATTACCCGGGACAAGAAGAACTACACGAATATCAAGGTGGATTCAAAACAGGACGATCAACAACAGACCGGATTTTATATGAACAAAATCCAAGTCTGCATATGCTATTTATTGATATTAAGAAGCATATGACTTCATTCTAAGTAAGAAATTATATGACGTCTTGGAAAAACTAAGAATGCCTGGAAAATTAGTGAAGCTAATAAAAACGACCCTACAAAACACTACCAACAAAGTAACAACAGAAGGAAGTTTGTACAGGGAATTTGAAGTGAAGAGAGCATAGAACAGGGTGACCCTCTGTCAACAACCCTATTCAACCTGACCCTAGAAATAATAAGTAGAGAAATTGGAATCCAAAGAAACGAGCTAATATACAACAACAGACAACAATGTGTAGCCTATGTAGAGGACATAACAATGATGACGAGAAGAAGAAAGGAGCTAGAGCAAATGTTTAAAGCGTTAGAGAAAAAAGTGAAGGAATATGCTACTCCAGCCGTAAGAACAAGGAACGTGGTACATGCCAGCGGTTTTTAAACTTAGAATTTTGTTTTTTACTGATCTGAAGCCGTTACACAAAGTCTCATTGGTCATGAACACAGTTTTGATGTTGCATCATTTCAGGACACGTCCTATCTTATCAGTCGAGCTATTAACGTAAGGTAGAAATGCTAAGCCTTGCAGAGGTGGGGATTCTTCTTTAGCCTTTTGTGGTTTTGTGTCATAGTCTTGTCTAGTGCTTTTCATATGGCGGTAGTTGTGTATCCATCCTTTTGTAAAGAGTCAAATAGATGTTCCTTTTAATAATAATAATAATATATATTATTATATATATATATATATTTAACGGAAAGTCCCATTACAAAGTTGTATTTACATTACATCAAATCACTATAAATAAATTGTTATAAACCAAGAATATACAGGGTGTCCCGCGAGGTAAGGTACAAAATTTCAGGACGTGTTCCTCAGGTAAATTCGAGTCGAAAATGTCTATATGAACATGGTCCGCAAGAGGAAAAACTCTTTTATTAACAAAAAAATATATATTACAATTGTTTAAAGCGACCACCTTCACACCGTAAGCATAGTCTCGCCCGTTTATAAATGTGATTGATGGCTTTTCGGATAACACGGCGGTTGTTTCTAATGTCAGCAGCAACTTCAATAATTTTATGAAGCAGTTCATCCCTAGTACGTGATTTCTCCACATACACCAAAGTCTTCATGTGTCCCCACAAGTAGTAATCTAAGGGATTTAAATCGTGTGAGCGGGGTGGCCAAGAAATTGGGCCACCCCGTCCTATACAACGTCCAGGAAAAGTGGTATTTAAATATTCAACCACATTTCTAGCATAGTGCAGCAAAGAAAAATTTAAAAATGTCATATCTCGATAAGGAAGCATTTGAGGACCATGTTCATATAGACATTTTCGACTCGAATTTACCTGAGGAACACGTTCTGACATTTTGTATCTTTCCTTGGGGACACTCTGTATATGCACAACGCACATGACTTATAAAAATATTTTTAGGATACTGCATTGGTAACTAGCGTTTACATAGTTACAAACGATTCTGGTAGATGAAATTTACCGGCCTAGACCAATAGTAATAGAACTACTACTGGTCTAGGCCGGTAAATTTTATGTACCGGACTCGTTTGTAACTGTATAACTGTGTAAACGCTACTTACCAATGCAGTATCCTAAAAAATCTTATACGATACACGACCGGTAGCATTTTTATGGCCTTGCCAAACATACAGGTCTCGCCCTACGGGCTCGACCTGTAAAGTATTGGCGCGGCCATAAAAATGTTGCTACCGGTCTAATAACGTAAATAGCTATAATATAACATTCTGAACCAGTAAAAAGAAAAACACAATTATACACTCTCCTTGACAAAATAGATTTAAGTTTGTTCTTAAAAGAGACAAAGGAACCATGAAATACTTGTAGATTTTTTTCATTAAAAAGTTTTAATGTTCTATCGATAGGCGAATGTTTCCCATAGTTCCTCGTGTGGATTTTAATAAAGAAGACGTGGTTATGTCTGAGTATTCTGTTAAGAACATTAAAAGTAATTAACTGCAACAAATCTGGGCAGATCAGCAATCCATTAATCAATCTGAACACGAAGCATAAGTCATTGGTAGTACGACCAACTTTTAGAGTTTGCATATTAAGGATATTTAAAATATCAGTGTAGCTATAATCAATGATTGTATATTGTAACTTGAAAGAACAATCTCGCAAAAATTTATTTATAATAATAACAAATGGCTTTATTTTCTCTCTAGATTTTCTGCATCTGAGATACAAACAGCTCTGGTTACCAAAGTCCGAAGAACTGTGTTTTTTTGGATGGGATGACGGTGTGAGTTAGCATTTAAGCCGAAATTCTATGTTAACAAGAATAATTCGAGTACCTAACCACGAAAGCCTCAAACAGTATATTGTCGGTGACGCCACAACAAACAAATGACGACATTTAAATGTTTTTTCTGTTCATTAAATTGTGGCTAAGACCGTCCCATTTAACACTATATATGGTTTGTTGAAGTAAAAATACAATTAAACTCGCTATCGTCTTGAGCCCTTTCTGTAGAACAGACTGTGTATTGATGATGAGTTATTATTATAAATTTGGAGATCAAAAGTGAAAAAAAAACATAATGAGAACAAAAAAGAGCAGCCATAGGAAGACAAACCCTTGAGGATATAGGTTTTTACCATTTCTTCTTTTCCTTGTTCGCCCGAAGCTGAAGTTAAGCAGAGAAAATGATTATTATTTATGAAGTAAGTTCTAATAATACAGTAGAACCATTTGTAACTAATGTCAATATATTAGCATATTACCACTGCCTCCTACACTTACAAGCCATGCTGTTGGAGATTTGGCAACGCTGATCGTAGACCAATTTTTGTACTGTTTATAACAAAGTCTGTTCAAATGTGGCGTGTAAGTAAATATTAATATGTTAGACTGCTCTAAGTTTGAAGAAATACATTTATGTATATTACTGTACTGTTCGTGATAAGTGAAAGTAAAATTGCTGCTAGAATTTATGGGTTTTTATTAAGTATTTCACTGAGGTAAGTAACAATCTAACCTCATTTTTAGGGCATTTTTTGTAACTTAATTTTATATTTAGAATGCCACGAAGACGCTGTGTACCAACTACAACAGTACCTTACAAGAAAATCGTATGCAAACTATAACAACATTTTCTTTTCCAATGGACGAGATCCGAAAGAAAGCATGGCTTCGTGCAACAGCACGAGAAAGTGCTGTCATGGGTGAAATACATTTTAAAGGAAAATACATTTGAAAACGTTAGAAATGAGAGTGCGGATCTGCAGAACTGTTGCTGCATTACTCTTGATTAGCTGACAATGCTGTCCCAAGCGTATTTCCAAATTTACCAACATATTTGTCGTCGGAAGCGCCTCAAGAAAGGACAAATCCTGAATGTAGAAGTAGACAAGTATTGGAAAGACATGCACAAAATGTAAAAGTGTTTTTAAATGATGACATCAGCAGTTTTTAGAAGTTTATGGAACAATTTACGTCACACAAATTTAGATGTTACCGAGCAGATAAGTTTATTATGTTCAAATAAGATTATTTATAGCAGTAGCACCATAGTTTTTGCATATATGTTGCACTCTCAATCAGCAGTGGTGTATAGAAAGTTACAAACTTTAAAATAATTACAAAAATGTTCTTTTATCTATGGGCTACACAGGTTAAGTTGTTTTATTTTTATAAATATACTGTTACATGTTTGTATTACTCGAGTATGTAAATAAATTCACAATTATAGAAGCTATCTTTTGTTAATTACAGAGTAAAATATGATAAATAGTAAAACTGTGCTCTTTAAAGCAAAATTATTTTAAATTGGAGTATTGTAATTTAGGACCACCAACTACCAGAGATGTAATGTTGTCAAGTCTAACACCATGGCTTGTAAGTGTAGGAGGCAGTGATATTACCCATTATTATGTTAGCAACCCAAGTAAAAGAAGCAGTTGAATGGTGACCTCAGAATAACTCTACAGTTTTACCCAGTGACGTCTTTGGCAAACTCTTTCCGAGTAAGGACTCACCATTTTGTTTATCTTGTCGCTTATTCACTAATATGCCATTATTGCAGAGATCATTATTGATATTGGCTGGGAACTAAAGAAGAGTTACAATAAATTTTAAAATAGAATTCCTAAGCATGAAAATAGTGTAAATCACAAAACAAGTGAGTTTACTATTTAAAAAAATTTAAAATAAAACTTAGACCTGGAGAACCCTATTAAATATTTTTCTTAATTTGACTTTACTCCTTGCTGAACATGGATTGACTTTTATAGAAGTTCATCCAATATAATTGGAGATGCAGAACATATTGTACTTACCTAAATAAAATTTTAATGAAAAGAGAATTCACAACACATATTTTGCAAACATTATAGATGCTACACCGGATTATGGTCATTTGGAACAAAAAACCTTTATGTGGCACTAAATTTATGGTACAGGGTTCAATCCCCACATCCGGCAACTGGCGGGCAGCCCACCCAGTCACTTTAAAAATTGGGTATGGAAAACATAGTTGTGGAAGTAGGGAAAGTGAAACAGTCGTTGAAAGCATGATGCTAACCACATCACCCAGTATGACATTAATGGTGTGTTAGATGACTGGGTTTCGGAAAGATACATTTTGGCAGTTCTGAGTAGGTCTCAGGCTATATTACTACGTGTGGAATGAAATGCCGTGAACTTTAAGTTCATGCTAATAATAACTGGACTAACAAGATTTAATTTCTAACATTATAGATTTATTTATTAGTCGCACAGCTCCAATATTATAAAGCTTTTTCTGCGTTTTTTTCCTCAAAAATATTTATTTTTGTTTTTTATAATGTTTATTCTTCTTATTAATATAATAAAAGTAAAGTTCGGGCCCTTCATTCCATGTAGGAACATGGCCTGAGGCAAGGCGAGTCAGGGTAGCCGAAATATCTGTTTCGGAAGCCCAGTCAATCTGGCACACCGTTAACGGGGTACTGGGTGATGTGGTTAGCATAACGCCTTCGACAACTGCTCTGCTTCCACAACCGTGGTTTCGGTAGTACCCAATTTTTAAAGCGACTGGGTGGGCCGCCCGCCATTTGCCAGATGTGGGGATTGAACCCCGTACTGTGGCACCGCAGCCTGAGCTCCCTAATCGCTCGGCCACGCTAGCGACTTATTAATGTAATATGTAGCTTTATTTATTTATTATTTCCAATTTCTGTCTAATGTTTTTTCTCACTGCTATTTTTTATATTTTCTATTTGATTTATTTTGATCGGTGTAGGCATAACCCGAAGTAACATTAGATTCAGTTCCATGCTAATGCCGCAAGTCGTGAAACTGCTTGTATCATTTATAAACGTAGGTACAGCGTAGTGTTTGAGGCATTTCTACTTTAACTCCATGCTTTTGTTTGTGCTAATGTTAGATTTTAAAAATACTGCAATTAATTCAATATTTTTTACACTCTGCGGACTAAACGACCTAGTTTAGGCATCATTTTTTACATTTACATTTGTTTTCAAATGGGCGCCCTGTATACCTGGGGATCAAAATGCCCTTGATCCCTTGAGTGATTATTGCCGTCAATTTCGTCTCGGGCAATAAACTTCACGAGCGGGATTAAATAATGGACTTTTGTACCTTGGTATATAATACACAATTAAACTTTTAAAATTTCCCGCTAAGTATAAAGTTCAAATATACCTCAGAGACATCCATTTTTACAGACTCAATTTTAGTTCATTTGCTCCACAACTATAAGAATAAATTATAATGAAAAGGTGTAAAAATTAAGTCAGTTGCCCGGTACTTCACATGGATACCATTGCAAGCAATAATTATGATTTAAAAAGAAGTGGCAAGTACAACTTTTGCCCGTGTTATGTGGCCGTGGTGGATATTAATCGCCGCTTCCTTTACACCTCTACGGTCTGCGCAGTTTTGAGCACAAAACAATAAGTTTTGAGTACCTATCTGTTTTAAGTATCACCGGGATTTATAGAAATCGTAAAACTTGAAACATGGACAAACCTCAAGCAGTTAGTGATGACCCAGAAAATTTAGTACGTCAAATTACTCCTGTTTCAATAAGGTAAATAAGTGTAGTTAGGTACCCTAATTTTTTCAACGTACAATTTCTGTCTTAGCGACCTCATTAACGAAAACGGAATCATATTGAATTTCGAAGATTTACAAGACGACGAGGAGGAACAGCACAGCTACGACCCGAAAGATGTGTTCGAGCACCTCAAACCGGCCTGTTGCGACTTGTTGGACGAAGACATCTACCAGGATGGCGAGCCCTTTGAGAAGCTAATGGCCAGGATGGAGAATGTGATTCCGGACGGAGGCATTAAGAAGAGAATTCTACGCAAAGGATATGGCGATGTGTTACCTGATAAGGCTTTAGTAACCATAGATTACAATGCTTACATGGAATACAACGATGAGCCTTACGACTCCACTTACCTACGGAAGAAACCCCACACTTTCCGTTTAGGCGAAGGAGCCACCATTCCCGGCTTGGACATAGCTGTGCAGTCGATGAAAATGAACGAGCAATCCCAGTTTATAATCCTGCCCACGTATGCGTATGGCATGCTTGGGTGCCTGAACCGTGTGCCTCCAAACTCCACAGTTTTATTTGAGGTCGAAGTCAAGACCTCCGTGGACTCGGGTGCTGCAGTTTCTTACCCAAATTTAAGCGAGGACAAGAAGCAAGAATTTGGGGAAATTTACAAATACGCTCATGCCTTGTGTTCCAAAGCGAATAGCATGTATGGCAAGCAGCTGTACAAGCAGGCGATTAAAGAATACAACACGGCGGTAGCGAAGTTGGAAATGTGCACTTTAGCGGACTACAAGGACCAAGAGAAGCAGCAGCAACTGCTGCTAAGGCTCTTCACCAACCTAGTAGTTTCATATGCAAAAATCCAAGAGCCCCGGCGAGCTTGCACGAATTGCAATAAGATTTACAACATGTGCAAGGGCACCTCCTTGAGAGTGCCTGCAAAGGTGTACTTCAACCATGCGAGGTCGTTGATTCTGCTGTCCGACTTCGAAGGGGCCGAACGGAAGCTAAGACAAGCGCAGAGGCTGGAGCCTCAAAATAAGGATATCTCAGATGAGTTTATCAAATTGGATGCTAAGAAGGAGGAAAGTTACAAAAGAGAGGTGGCTTTGGCAAAGGCGATTTTCAAAAATACTGAAATAAATAAGAAGCCGCATGACAATGACGAGGTGACGAAGGAATTCCGTCAGTCGATCGAACAGTTCTGTCGAGACCTCAAAAGTGACGTTCAAAGCACGGAGTATAACCTGCCGGAGAAATTAACGAAAGAAGAACTGGAGTTCTGTGAGAAAGAGGTGCAGAAACATGGATTAGCTTTGAAATCCAGTAAAAATGATGGAGTGGAAAAATATTTTATAATGAAAAAATAATGAAATCCTCTACATCTGAATCAGAGTTTCAGTATGAGCTAAGAGTCCTGCATCGGGTTGGGTACCCGTGGATACCCGCATTGTGGGTCGGGTTGCGGGTAGAATTTATATCGATACTGAGGGTAGCGGGTCGGTTGCGGATTTGAAATTGCTGGTCGCGGGTCGGGTGGCGGGTACAACTTCATTTCTTCAACAGGAATGTTGTTTGTGTATAAAAAAATTATACCTAATAATAATTTGACTGCTGAAGCTTGAAAATAACTTTCTATATTGTATATGGGCACTCTTTTTGAAGCAAGGTGCTGGTCTAATATTCGAATGTGGGGTCAAGTGCGGCTTAAAAGTGCAAAACTTGCTGGTTTCGGGTCGGGTGCGGATTTGAAACTGCAGGTTGCGGGTCGGGTACGGGTATAAAAATTTGAAAATTGCAGTTTGCGGGTCGGGTGCGGGTCTTATATATTGGACCCACGCAATTCTCTAGTATGAGCTAAGGATATAAAACGCACTCTTTATTTCTATGAAATTTAAAAAGATATATTGATAGTTTTAAATCATGTTGAAATAATTCTTGTTTGAATCTCGACATTAATTTCTGCTAATTTCCATTTACATTGTTGTAAGTTCTATTATTAAGTTTTTACATGCACATATAGATCCTATGTTTGAGTTATGTTATTCTTTGCATTGTAGAATGTTTGTATTTTTATTTTTTATTATAAAATACTTCAGTTTCATTTTGACCAATGAACCTGCCAGTAGGGAGTCGACTGACATCACCTCAAAGCATGAAAACAATTGCCTCAGTTTTTATTGTTTGCTATGCATATCTAGGCATGAGCAATACCAGGTACCTTAGGCACTAATGGGTATGGTCAACGTCCCACTGGAATTTTGTCGAGAGTTCTTTTAAATGCTACGCATCATAGTAACATGGGATTCCGGTTCTACATCTCTTCCAAAGGATTTGATTCGGTAGGTTTTTATTCGCATTCTCTTTTTATTTTTGAAAACTTCTACGAGTAGGAACTGAGCGACCCTTAGATCACTACTGAGGATGTTTAACCACTGAGCTATCGAACCTGGAAGATGTTTTAACAAGTTTCTTAAATTTTTAATGCCGGGATACTGGTATTACTATTAGGAAATTTACTTACTAGTTTTACCTAGTTATCACATATTGAAAAATAATATCAAAAAATCTGGGGTGATACACGCATACAACTTCCTTTTACGGTGATCTTATAATTAGCCAAAAATTTGATTTTTAATTTTTAAGCACTTGGCAAAAATTACAAATTCTACAGAAACCGTATAAAATAGAGCGTTAGGTGAAGAGACAAATTTTCTCTAAAATTTTAAGCTGATTTCTATTTAAAATAGGAGTTAATAAAATAAAAAAACAAATCCATTTTAGAGGTACTATCAATTCACAAAACTTGTGAACTGTCAAAACGCTGTCAAGTTGGTACCTTGTTTAAATTCTGTTTTGGAACTTCTGCTTGTTGATTTTGGCAGCACTGAAATGTTTGAAATTTAAAAACTTGACTTATGTCACACTTTCTTGTAAAATAAATAATCTCCCAATTTCTTTAACTTTTGTGCATACACTTCAATTGCAATGGAACAGAAACGAAAGAGGATTTTATTATTGGAAAGGGAAAAAAGGCTTTGATTATTACAAAGAAAAACTAGAAGAAAATCGTTTTGACTTTTGACACATGTAACATAACCTTAACTTTAAATATTATTAGAAATCACTAGATCCCAAGTACATTCCCAAAACAATTGTAATTTCAAAGTACACTCAGCAAATATTTAAAAAATTTTACACTGACAGTTCATGAGTTTTGTGAATGGATAATATTCAACTGAAAAATCACCTATCTCACATCAATACACATTAAAAATGTAAAGTTCGAAAAAACCTTGATAGTCGCTAGTTCTTCTTGTGCCGGGTGATTATAAATGCTCTTCCATCAAGTTGTCTCTGAAATATTTGTTGTATGAATAATATGTTGGTAGCACTGTAAGTCTATGTCAAATTCGAGGTTAGCAGGTTAGGTTTTGCGTCAGTCGCGGAACGTATGTGTAGAAGCGTTTGGTGATAATTTTGAACATGTAATTTAATTTAGATTAAGTTTAATTTAATTTTTGTTAAGTAATTTTAGTTCTTAATTTGAAACTTTAACACCCTGTACCTCCGTTAGTTTTGATAATTCGCAAAAATGGTAAATAAAAAAATGTTAATTTTTTTAACTTTATATCCTGGTACACGGAAAGAATCAACTTAAAAATCACCCTGTATAATGAAATTAACAAAATATATTTTTATTAAAAAAATAAAGGTTTAGAGAAATAGACAAAATGAAAAACACTGCATTAAAATGTGACAGTTTATTTAATCGACAATACAAAAATTATTCCTAGAAACTAATGATGTATAGTCTGTTCACTAAACATAAAAACACAAAGTGGCCTCTGATTTCTAAAATTTCATGAGTGTACTCCCAAAATGCATCTTCTGTCTAGGAATGTACTTACAAAAAGTTACTAAAACAAATAGGTTAAGAGTGTGACATTTAATTAGTATCTGACATAACTACTTTTAAGGATGTTAAACAAATACTGTGTTCGATACTATTGATATAGAATTTATTAATAGGTATTGTTATTATATTTTATAAAACTTCAGGCAAGAATTTCCAGAATAATATGTACTTTGACACTGAGATAATGAGATTTATTAATTGTCATTTTTAAATTCAAAGTCAACTTGATGCAGGTGTGGAAACCTTTGCAAAACAAAATACACAGTCCCTAGCACAACAATTTTACATATATGCCAACTTTAAAAAAATTTAAATGTTTTTGTGTTTACTGAATGGCCTATATATGACAGTTAAAGCTTTAGCTATTTTTTAAGTCTTTAGACAAATTAAAATAATCCATGTTGTTTCCTAAAATTTGTCAGGTATTTTCCTACCTCGATCAGCTAGTTATTTTGGTAAACATACGTCCAGATACAATGATTTCAAGAACGGAATCCAAATACAGTACAAAATATATATTAGTTAATTAGTTAACTACCTACCATTAAAATATTTCTGAATTATTGTAATTCATATCTATCTGACGTCATTCCTCCACTCCAAACGCCGATGCAAATTTCTACCAAGTATTATCTTAACGGAAGAAAAGATTTAAAAAACGAAAGATACATATGAAAAAAGTGTTATTTACTAAAACGTAAGAAAAGATTTAAAAAACGAAAGATCCACATGAAGAGTTTTTTTAAACTAAAACCTAAGAAAAGATTTAAGATACAAAAGATCCATATGAAAACCAGTTTTTTTACTAAAACGTAGGAAAAGATTTAAAAAACAAAAGATCCATATAAAAACCAGTTTTTTTTACTAAAACGTAAGAAAAGATTTAAAAAACAAAAGATCCATATGAAAAAAGAGTTTTTTAAAACTAAAACGTAAGAAAAGATTTAAAAAACCAAGAATCTATATGAAAAAAGGTCTTTTACAGAGAAACGTAAGAAGAGATTTAAAAAACAAAATATACACATGGAAAAAGAGCTTTTTTACAGGAAAACGTAAGAAAAGATTTAAAAAAACAAAAGAACCACATAAAAAAAGAAGTTTTTTACAGGAAAACGTAAGAAAAGATTTAAAAAACGAAAGATCCACATGAAGAGTTTTTTTAAACTAAAGCCTAAGAAAAGATTTAAGATACAAAAGATCCATATAAAAACCAGTTTTTTTGCTAAAACGTAGGAAAAGATTTAAGAAACAAAAGATCCATATGAAAGCCAGTTTTTTTTACTAAAACGTAAGAAAAGATTTAAAAAACAAAAGATCCATATGAAAAAAGAGTTTTTTAAAACTAAAACGTAAGAAAAGATTTAAAAAACCAAGAATCTATATGAAAAAAAGGTCTTTTACAGAGAAACGTAAGAAGAGATTTAAAAAACAAAATATACACATGGAAAAAGAGATTTTTTACAGGAAAACGTAAGAAAAGATTTAAAAAAACAAAAGAACCACATAAAAAAGAAGTTTTTTACAGGAAAACGTAAGAAAAGATTTAAAAAACAAAAGATCCATATGAAAAAAGAGTTTTTTAAAACTAAAACGTAAGAAAAGATTTAAAAAACCAAGAATCTATATGAAAAAAGGTCTTTTACAGAGAAACGTAAGAAGAGATTTAAAAAACAAAATATACACATGGAAAAAGAGCTTTTTTACAGGAAAACGTAAGAAAAGATTTAAAAAAACAAAAGAACCACATAAAAAAAGAAGTTTTTTACAGGAAAACGTAAGAAAAGATTTAAAAAACGAAAGATCCACATGAAGAGTTTTTTTAAACTAAAGCCTAAGAAAAGATTTAAGATACAAAAGATCCATAAAAAAAACCAGTTTTTTTGCTAAAACGTAGGAAAAGATTTAAGAAACAAAAGATCCATATGAAAGCCAGTTTTTTTTACTAAAACGTAAGAAAAGATTTAAAAAACAAAAGATCCATATGAAAAAAGAGTTTTTTAAAACTAAAACGTAAGAAAAGATTTAAAAAACCAAGAATCTATATGAAAAAAAGGTCTTTTACAGAGAAACGTAAGAAGAGATTTAAAAAACAAAATATACACATGGAAAAAGAGATTTTTTACAGGAAAACGTAAGAAAAGATTTAAAAAAACAAAAGAACCACATAAAAAAGAAGTTTTTTACAGGAAAACGTAAGAAAAGATTTAAAAAACGAAAGATCCACATGAAGAGTTTTTTTAAACTAAAACCTAAGAAAAGATTTAAGATACAAAAGATCCATATGAAAACCAGTTTTTTTACTAAAACGTAGGAAAAGATTTAAAAAACAAACGATCCATATGAAAACCATTTTTTTTACTAAAACGTAAGAAAAGATTTTAAAAACAAAAGATCCATATGAAAAAAGAGTTTTTTAAACTAAAACGTAAGAAAAGATTTAAAAAACGAAAGATCCACATGAAGGGTTTTTTAAACTAAAACCTAAGAAAAGATTTAAGATACAAAAGATCCATATGAAAACCAGTTTTTTTACTAAAACGTAGGAAAAGATTTAAAAAACAAAAGATCCATATGAAAACCAGTTTTTTTACTAAACCGTAAGAAAAGATTTAAAAAACAAAAGAACCACATAAAAAAAGAAGTTTTTTACAGGAAAACGTAAGAAAAGATTTAAAAAACGAAAGATCCACATGAAGAGTTTTTTTAAACTAAAGCCTAAGAAAAGATTTAAGATACAAAAGATCCATATAAAAACCAGTTTTTTTGCTAAAACGTAGGAAAAGATTTAAAAAACAAAAGATCCATATGTAAACTAGTTTTTTTACTAAACCGTAAGAAAAGATTTAAAAAACAAAAGATCCATATAAAAAAGAGTTTTTTAAAACTAAAACGTAAGAAAAGATTTAAAAAACCAAGAATCTATATGAAAAAAAGGTCTTTTACAGAGAAACGTAAGAAGAGATTTAAAAAACAAAATATACACATGGAAAAAGAGATTTTTTACAGGAAAACGTAAGAAAAGATTTAAAAAAACAAAAGAACCACATAAAAAAGAAGTTTTTTACAGGAAAACGTAAGAAAAGATTTAAAAAACGAAAGATCCACATGAAGAGTTTTTTTAAACTAAAACCTAAGAAAAGATTTAAGATACAAAAGATCCATATGAAAACCAGTTTTTTTACTAAAACGTAGGAAAAGATTTAAAAAACAAACGATCCATATGAAAACCATTTTTTTTACTAAAACGTAAGAAAAGATTTTAAAAACAAAAGATCCATATGAAAAAAGAGTTTTTTAAACTAAAACGTAAGAAAAGATTTAAAAAACGAAAGATCCACATGAAGGGTTTTTTAAACTAAAACCTAAGAAAAGATTTAAGATACAAAAGATCCATATGAAAACCAGTTTTTTTACTAAAACGTAGGAAAAGATTTAAAAAACAAAAGATCCATATGAAAACCAGTTTTTTTACTAAACCGTAAGAAAAGATTTAAAAAACAAAAGAACCACATAAAAAAAGAAGTTTTTTACAGGAAAACGTAAGAAAAGATTTAAAAAACGAAAGATCCACATGAAGAGTTTTTTTAAACTAAAGCCTAAGAAAAGATTTAAGATACAAAAGATCCATATAAAAACCAGTTTTTTTGCTAAAACGTAGGAAAAGATTTAAAAAACAAAAGATCCATATGTAAACTAGTTTTTTTACTAAACCGTAAGAAAAGATTTAAAAAACAAAAGATCCATATGAAAAAAGAGTTTTTTAAAACTAAAACGTAAGAAAAGATTTAAAAAACCAAGAATCTATATGAAAAAAAGGTCTTTTACAGAGAAACGTAAGAAGAGATTTAAAAAACAAAATATACACATAGAAAAAGAGCTTTTTTACAGGAAAACGTAAGAAAAGATTAAAAAAAAAACAAAAGAACCACATAAAAAAAGAAGTTTTTTACAGGAAAACGTATGAAAAGATTTAAAAAACGAAAGATCCACATGAAGGGTTTTTTTAAACTAAAACCTAAGAAAAGATTTAAGATACAAAAGATCCATATGAAAACCAGTTTTTTTACTAAAACGTAGGAAAAGATTTAAAAAACAAAAGATCCATATGAAAACCAGTTTTTTTGCTAAAACGTAGGAAAAGATTTAAAAAACAAAAGATCCATATGTAAACTAGTTTTTTTACTAAACCGTAAGAAAAGATTTAAAAAACAAAAGATCCATATGAAAAAAGAGTTTTTTAAAACTAAAACGTAAGAAAAGATTTAAAAAACCAAGAATCTATATGAAAAAAAGGTCTTTTACAGAGAAACGTAAGAAGAGATTTAAAAAACAAAATATACACATAGAAAAAGAGCTTTTTTACAGGAAAACGTAAGAAAAGATTAAAAAAAAAACAAAAGAACCACATAAAAAAAGAAGTTTTTTACAGGAAAACGTATGAAAAGATTTAAAAAACGAAAGATCCACATGAAGGGTTTTTTAAACTAAAACCTAAGAAAAGATTTAAGATACAAAAGATCCATATGAAAACCAGTTTTTTTACTAAAACGTAGGAAAAGATTTAAAAAACAAAAGATCCATATGAAAACCAGTTTTTTTTAATAAAACGTAAGAAAAGATTTAAAAAACAAAAGATCCATATGAAAAAAGAGTTTTTTAAAACTAAAACGTAAGAAAAGATTTAAAAAACCAAGAATCTATATGAAAAAAAGGTCTTTTACAGAGAAACGTACGAAGAGATTTAAAAAACAAAATATACACATGGAAAAAGAGCTTTTTTACAGGAAAACGTAAGAAAAGATTTAAAAAAACAAAAGAACCACATAAAAAAAGAAGTTTTTTTATAGGAAAACGTAAGAAAAGATTTAAAAAACGAAAGATCCACATGAAGAGTTTTTTTAAACTAAAACCTAAGAAAAGATTTAAGATACAAAGATCCATATGAAAACCAGTTTTTTTACTAAAACGTAGGAAAAGATTTAAAAAACAAAAGATCCATATGAAAACCAGTTTTTTTACTAAAACGTAAGAAAAGATTTTAAAAACAAAAGATCCATATGAAAAAAGAGTTTTTTAAAACTAAAACGTAAGAAAAGATTTAAAAAACCAAAAATCCATATGAAAAAAAGGTCTTTTACAGAGAAACGTAAGAAGAGATATAAAAAACAAAATATACACATGGAAAAAGAGCTTTTTTACAGGAAAACGTAAGAAAAGATTTAAAAAATAAAAGAACCACATGAAAAAAGAAGTTTTTTACAGGAAAACGTAAGAAAAGATTTAAAACCCGAATTATGTGTACGAACAAAAGAGAAAATAGAAAAAGGTTTAAAGTCAGGAATTCTAGTTCAAAAAGAATTAATTAAATGTACGTATAGAACAATAAACAGCCGTACGCGTGGCAATAAGTCGCGTTGGCGACCAACAAACTAAGAAGTAGTAGCTGCTCGCGCCCACGAGTTTAAAACCAAATCTAAAAATATCGAGCGCGCCCAAGGTCCGAAAACTGCATAAAATCCAAACGGCCGGATGTTATGTACAAGATGAAACACGAAACTCGCCGGCGAATTCCGAGAACTCGGCTGCAGAGAGAAACAGATAAGAGAGAGACAGACATCGAACGGTTTTGTTCTAGTAGCAAAGAGCAGCTATTGCACGCGCGTCCGGGACACTAAAAAAGAAAACGAGATTTGCATGCACGAGCGACAGAGAAAGAAATACTGCGACGAGCAGGTAGGTAGCGAGTTCAAAACCGGTTCGGGGCAAATTTTTAAAAAATCATTCAAGGTGCGTATGGACATACCTAAGCCGTGCCATCTCGAAAACCGAAATTGGGGGTCGTAGGAGCTTTCTCTTTGACAAATTCGATAGAATGGGCAAGGTCCACTTCAAACAATTTTAAATATGCAGCGTCCCAACGGCCGAAGTCCGAGAATTGCGAAAGATGCAAGCGCAAGCAAAACAAACGGCGCCGTAAATAATACCAAAGAGCATATATTTCTGAATTATTGTAATTCCTAACTATCTGACGAATTTATGTTATTTCAGTAGCAAGTTTGAGCTACAATGTTAACGGAGAAAGACGAAATTATATAACACCGTTTTAAATATGTTTTTAATCTGGCAACACCGCTCGATTTAGTCGAAGTAATCTTTAGAATGGTTTGTTTCTGGAATACCTTCACTGGTTACCTACTCCACAGAGGGCCTAAAAATGCGATCCTGGTGGACGAGTAATTTCGCAGTATACGGAGGTAAACCTCGGGGCTGAACTTCTTCATGTTTACTGTCATATTTTCAGCATAATATTGTTCATCAGAGCCGGATTAAGGATATGTGAGGCCCAGGGCTAAATTTTTTTAGAGGCCCCATTCCTATTTATGCAACGGGTACAAAGGGATCTAAATGATTAGAAACCGCACTAGATTATAACCTCCGAAGCTTTTCGAGGCCCCCGAAATTCGGTGGCCCAGGGCTGCAGCCCCCTTAGCCCCCCCCCTTAATCCGGCTCTGTTGTTCATTACGAGGAAACAATTCTGGGTTTCTTTTACAAACATGATGAGTGACAAAAAGCATAGAGAGGGAGCAGTTAAGATACCCAACTGTGAAAAATATGGTCTGCAAGACGTTCTTGGTTGTAGTTTTAAAATACATCTAATGACGCGCTTTTGTTCTAAAAATTTGTACAGCATCTCTTGATGATCCCCAGATATATATGCCATAGTTTATGACTGACTGCACATATGCAAAGTAAAATCAGTGTACATAAATCAAACATGTAGAGACACTCGTGCCCAATATTGAAACCTGTCTAGAGTGCAGCGACTTACGGGGTATTTCTAAGCTCAACTACCAGATGGCAGCACAAAGTTCTACCGATCAGAGCCAGTTACTGACTCTGGTACCAATCATTATGTGGTTAAGTAGTAGCGCCATCTGTTAGTACTATCGGAAATTACCCCCCCCCCCCCCAGGAGCCGTTCAAGGTATTTTGAAATCAAAGGAACTGACAGTGAGTATCTCTACCTGCTTGATTTATGTACGCTGGTAAAATACACGAATACTGTCAAGAGACACAGAGGTACGAAGTCTACGAATCAGAGCGCAGACACTATTGAGTTTAGATTAAACTGAGTTAACGTGGCTAAACCAATTTAAGGAATGCGTCTATACTAACCCCCAGAAATTGTATGGATTCAATCACTCTGATAGACGTATTATTTAGTTTTGCATCATAATGAACCTGACTGTTGGTACGTTTATATAAAATATACAAATCTTGGATATATTCGGAATAATTTTTTATATCGGTAGTGTAGCAAAGTATTGCGTTTGGGTGTTGCACGCGCATGTCCAGCTCTGCCGTGTAGTACCTACCTTGCTAGAATTTTGGGGAATTTGGTGGTGCTCGAGTTGCGCTGGCTGGCAGGTCAGTGTGTTAGCTTACCAATTAATTATCTACCGCTTCCTGGTAATTCTAGTGCCGCAAAAGCCTTTTTGCGTATTAATACCTGCTGTAGGTGAGTGTTTGTTCGATTATTTTGTGGATCGCCTTAATAACTGTCTTTGTAGATTATTTTGGGGAAGCTTACGCTTGGCTCGGCGTATATTACATTTGTGAAATAAATTATTTACGTAACTACCAGCCTCTCATTAAATTCCTAATCTGTTGAAACGACCCACTGTTACAGTAGTAACCTAGTTTGTGCTATCCTTCCCTCGGCTTGAGCTTACAGGAAAACAAATATCAAAATAATAGTGTTACGTTTTTAACGTTCGGGCTATTTAAAAATTATACGACGCTTCTTGTATTAAACATTTATTTACAACGATTAATTATTATTATTTACAACCACACGAATTAACAAGGCAGAACACAAATTACTTAAACTAACGAACTACAGGCACTATTTCTAACAACGATACATTTATTTATTTATATGCGCTGGATTAAACATCAATTATTTATTTGGCTATTTACGACTTAAACACTAACGATTTATATGGTTATTTATCTGTTATTTATTTCACTAGGGTTATATACACACGGTTCATTTATATGGGAGCTCTACGCGCTTCGTTGCCGAATTTGAACTGAACTGTTATTTTCGCCGCGCATATTTATATGCCCAAATAATTTCCGTCTAGAACATTCCAGATTGCGCTCGTACATTCCGGCAACTCTGACGTGTCACGCGCAGGGTCGTTTCTGGAATGTTCGGGAAGGCTGACTCACGTTGTCTCATGCAGCTGGCTCCAAGGTCGTTCTGCAATGCTGTCGCACAGGACGCTGAGTCATATTTTTGGGGCGACGGCCTAGCCCCAGGATCGTTACAATAGTAAATTTCAGCATTCATACTTATCATTTATGCTTTCTGATTGGTAGACTTCCTCCAAGTGTAAAAAAATTTGAAATTTATTTATATTGTTTGGCGCAAAGAATCGTTTTTGAAGAAAATTTTGTGTTCTATTTAGCTTACTTAAATAATAACAAGACTTTGACCATAGTGGTCTGATATGTCAGTTATATGATTCTTAAAGATTACCTTACTGGGCGAAATATTACTAAAAATGTTATCAATTTGAGACTCGGTATTTGAACTGACCCTGTCACACCTGCCCCGTACTGCTCAAATCCATAACTAGCCAAGAGCTGCTGAAGTGAATTTGCTGAGGGGTACCTGTATAATGCTTTAGTAAGAGTACAGCAAACAGCGGAAAAAGTTGGATAATTTTTTCATGGTTACCATGATTTAATAAAATATTGAAAAAACAAGGTGTTTTATGTTGGTGGCACTGAAAGTCTATGTCAAATTCGAGGTTAGCAGGTTAGGTTTTGGGTCAGTTTTGACACAGACTTACGCAAAACCTAACCTGCTAACCTCGAATTTGACATAAACTTTCAGTGCCAGTATGGCGTGTTTGAGTACGAGCGTTAAAGTTAAAGAGTACTTAAACGGCCATACGAGTTCAGAAAAAACCACTTTTCTAACTATACTATTTTATCGCATTTCATAAGAAATGTCAAATATTAAATTTTTACATACAAGTGACATTAACTGTCAAAACATAACCAAGGTGACCATAACTCATTCTTATAGGCCGTTTTCTTTTTAAAGATCCACCAACGTCGCATGTTCTTTGATAGGAACACGTGGCAACATGGCTAGGGTATTTCCACAACGAGGACTCAAAATTGAGGTTAGGTTGTTAAATGTAAATTGTAAACTGACATTTGTCCCGGCGGAAGTTTGAGCATTTGAATTATTTAAAATTAGATTTACGGTACGGATTTACCACATGGTGTAATGTGTAATGCAGAGGGGTGTTGCAGATTCTGTGGGATATCATGTTTTTTGACGCAGGAGCCATAAAATTCCATTTTTTCTCGAGTTATGCAACTGAGACTGACTGAGAAAACACGATTGATGTACAAATGTACAAATCTTTCCACCAATTCTCACAATTGGAAGAAAATAAGGTGCTTTGTTCAAAGTGCAGTGTGGCCAAATAATGGATTTATAACCAAATTCATGTTCAACACATTTTGCATTTTGCACATTTGGCAGAAGAGGTGACTTGGCTACATTATTTGCATTTTTTTTAAGTTCAGGAACAAATGTTAACAATTTTGTTAGAGTGAAATATTCTCCACTTCGTTTATAATCATACATTTTGCGACCTAATTCTTCGCGAAAGAAATGGTTATCAAAAAATTGAGATTTTTTATGGCCACCTTAAGTGTTGGAAGTTTGTACTTTCTGGCCGGCATTAAAAGAGTGTAATATACGGCGGACAGTACATCTAGACACCTACAATAATTAGTGTTTAAAATTTTGAAGTTAATGTTACCCAAAGAAATCACAGCAAAGATATTTGAAAGTTTCTCTTCTAGCTGTCGGCTACTTAAAGAAGGGACAAGGTTTTTCACTTCGAGGGAACATTGGAATAGGGCGGTTTTCAATTTCTTGTCGAGTAAATTCTTTCCTTTCCGAGGCATAATTTAAAAATTTGAAAAATCAACTTTATCTGACTTGCGTTTGCGTTGTTTGACGCATGAAATTAAGGTGACAGCTCAGTTGCAAAATTGCCATTTGTTACTCACAAAAGTAACTATAACTAGTGATTTTTCTGTTGGCCAACATTAAGCAACAGGTGGTGGATCTTTAAAAAATAAACGACCTATATGTACTAAAGCACAATAAACAGCTCCAGTTGATGTTACGCGTTTGGCAGTACTGAAGCGTGTTGTTGGTGACACTGCAAAAGTCTTTGTCAAATTCAAGGTTAGCAGGTTAGGTTGTGCGTCAACTGTGTCAAAACTGACGTAAAATCTAACCTACTAACCTCGAATTTGACATAGACTTACAGTGTCACCAACAACACACTTCAGCATTGCCAAACGTAAAATGAATCGCCGTTGCTAGGCAGAAGAGTGTTGCTGATGTAATGATAGAGGTACCACACTTCTTATAGTATCGATTTTGAATGAAGAAATATAGTACATTTCCAAATGAAATGCAATAAACAATATTCACAATGCCTATCCAGTGAAGGAACTTGAATTGAAGAGGGAAGTAGCTCGAAATTGTCCCTTGCAAATAAGGCTGTACCACCACCTCTGTTGCCAGACCTTGAAGGTAGTTTATTAGTTTATATCCACTCAGGTTGACTTTTTGTATATTATCATCCACTAACCAGTGCTCAGACGCACAAAATATATGGGGCTTCAGTTCTTCCAATAGTAGACTAGGAGGTCCAGAAGCTTGTTATTTAAACTACGGACGTTGAGATGAAATATTGTTACTTTTTCCTGATGATGAAGTGCCGTTTTATTCTCGGTATGTGTGGTGTATAAAATTTGATTTTTATTGAACCTTCTCAGATTTGTATCAAGCACATAGTTACTTTGCTTTCTATCTATCTACAGTGAAGTTTAGGTTTGTTCCCTCTACTTCGTGTCTAAAAAATTGCATCCTCAAGCAAGGTTGAAGCGTTCAAAGACAACGCCCTTTGGCCAAAAGGACACATTGTATACAGTATCTTTGAATTCCGGCTTTACACCCACCATGAATCGAAGTTTTTTCGATTTCTTTACCTCTTCGGAAGTTTTGGCTTGTCTTGCATTATTAGGCTTTTACAGTTTCCTCGGCGCTTCCTTCCCTAACTTTTGATAGGTAGAGCCAGATTTTTTTAATCCCTGATAGGCATATTTCCATGGGCGAAGTAATTTTCATCTTCTCTGGTGCCGCATTGTACATTATTTTTCTTTTAATTTTCGTATTACTTCTATTATTTTTTTTTATGGTTCTTCTACTCTGGTCTGTGTCGGCGGATCTTCGTTTTCCTCTTTAGCTTTATTTTCTTGCTCTTCCTCTATTTCTTCCGCTAGTAGTTCTTCGTAGTACTCTGCCCAATTATCTAGTTTCCCTTCTCTCTCCCCGATTAATTGCCCTTCACATAGTATGTTGTCCCTGTGTATTCTTGTTTGTTTTTCTTCGCTTCCTGGTAGAAATTTCTGATCTCTTTGTTTACATAATAATTCAATTTTCTGTGGTTTCTTCTCCATATATTCCCTGTTATGGTTCTTTTGTAGCTTCCCCTGTACTAGTAAAAATTTGCTAGTTGAATTTTATTCCTAAGCATTAGCCCTTGGTTTCATTTGGTAATTTTGCATGCATTAGTATAGGCCTAGCTAGTTTTACGTTAGTTTTTAAATATTTCATTATTATTAATAGGTAGTTTCGTATGCACCTCCCCTAGTAATCAGCTAGATTTCATTATTTAAATTTATTTTAGCTCCATTTCTACACATATTAACGCCTGGATTTGTTGTTAGAACCAGTGCAATTTTTCAGGATGTTTTTTTGTGGATCCTTTTGCTCAAATTTTGGAAGAATTTTGATATCTTGAAGTTTGTAGAACACATGATGACCTTCTCATTTGCATTTCCCATTTTAAATTTGGTGTAAGCTGGCTGTGCCCTAGCTCTGTGCTTCATTTATGAGCTAATTGGTTTAGCTCTGCTCCGTTTCGATGTTACGGAGGACCTACAAGCACAAGTGCCCTTTTTAAGACGTTCATAATTGATTTGTTAGTAGTTACGTCGATTTCGCCTCTGCGGATTTATTGGGGCCAGCACTTTCTTGCACATCTTCCCTGGCTATCCTCCATCTATAGGTAAGCTAAAGCCCTGACTTCTTATTCGAGGGCTCACTTGGGAATTTTAGTACGTTTTTTTTAGCCATCTGTACCTGTAACTGACGAATTGCCTATGTATTTCGCAACGCCAGTGGACTCCGCTAGGGAATAAGAGTCCGCACTACGCCTACCTGCGAACCACCCGCTGCCTACGTAGCTCGAACCGCTATTAGCAGCCGATGCCGTGACCTTCACCTCTCTGCTGCCCCCAGGTGTGCCAGTCTGCCAAGGAAGCAAACGGAAAGGTTAGATTTGGATGTGTGCTCCTGCAGGCAAGACACTCGTATAGTTATTCATCGTCTCGCCCTTGTATTAGGATAGGCGAACGTTTCTTACAGTTAAAAACTAGGGCATGCTTTACAAATCGTTCCCCCTTGTGTACCTTTGCGTAGGTTATGCGAATCGTTAGTACAAATCGTACGAGGGCAGGTTATATGCCTCGTTCTATTGTAAGTGTTCTAGTTTATATTTATGTTAGGGTTTGCCACAATAGTCGTGCTGCCACTTAAGTTAATTAGGTTTACCAGAGATCTGTCGACCTTGACATCGGGTCATTGGCACGAATGTGTAGGAGGCTTTGTTTATATTTAGCCACCCTCGTTGCTTCACAGCGCGATCTTCTACAAATTACAAATTCAAATTAGAGTAGGGGAGATCCGGCCGTGATGGACCCCTTTTTGAAATTTGTAATTTATTCATAAAAAATAATAAATAATTTTATTGTTAAAGACTTATACGCCTAGAAAAGATCTTTGCTTAACAGAAAAACAGGTAAAAACAAGTCTATTATTCATTATTTTTATTTTATTTATCATAATCGGCAAAGCAACCAAGTGCGCCATCATACTGACATCAGGCAATGTTGGCACCCAAACAAAATTTTCAAAAAACATGTTGTTATACATTTCTGGTAATATATAGGCCTTAGAAACTATAAAAAACATTTAAACACAAAAATAAAATATAAAAACATTAAAAAAACATATATAAACACCAAATTAAAATATTACCTACTACCGCAGAAAAAAAGTATGAGTTACTAAACAAATACTAACAATATTGGTAAATTATTTTTAAACTAAATGCATAAGTCACAAGTGAACTTCTTTGATATTCTATTAACTTCTGCACACTCTGTATGGCACCAGCTGGAGCACTGTTGACAATGAATCCACATATCCCCTTTTCTGGAATTCAAATACAATTCGTTGCAGAAAATGCACGCCACGTCGCTAATGTCGTCTTCTTCAATATCTTGTTCTTCATTTTCAATCCTCAAATTTTTCTTTGCTTTTTTAGCCGAGATCCGTTCTTTTTTTTCCTAGCTTTATTTTTTGTTTTTCTGTGTCCGGAGTATTATTCAAAATATCCAATTTGCCTTTTTTTGTTCGTTTTCTGTTCCATCCTATTTCAAGCTGTGGTAGGGGAGATAGTTTTTTTAATTAAAAACAGTTTTGTAACCATTCGGGTATGCTGGCACCCGCAATATCAGGGTGCCATCAAACCCAAATAATAACCATTTCAAAATTTTCCGCTAAAAAATCTAAACCGCCTTTCATAGACCGTTACACTTGTGGCAGTAAATTAGGTTAGGTTCGTACTAGAGCCGGGAAAATAAACAATAGAGTTCTTAGTTTTATTGTCGTCAGGAAATAAATTTAAAATGTAGTAAATAAAATGTTGTAGGCATACCTTTTCGACAAATCAAAGTATTTTTACCAACAATTTCAGAAACACACGAAATTACGACTGCCACTTCAGCTCGCGTTACTCGACTCGTTACCAATCAGAAATGAGTGTTACCAACTCAGGAAATATACAAAGTAGCAGGGGTGCTATCATAGCCGGGGGTTCATCACGGCCGGATCTCCCGTCACATAGAACTTCGAGTTTTGAGAGCATTTTAGTAGATTGGTTCTTTTTACTTACCCGGTAGCACGTGATAGCTGTGTTTGACGGCTTAGCCGCGACATTTACTCAGCTCCTTCTTGTGTCGGGGGTTCGTACTCCGCCATTTGCGTTCAAAATTTACAACGTGAAATTAGCCATCTATACGTCGGCTGTGGCTCGTGGCCGCTTGGTCAAATTCAAGTTCCCGCGAACCGATTACGCAAATTTGTTTTACTCCTGTTCCAAACCTGTTAAGAGCAGATTCAAGTGCTTGCTGTAGTATTCATGGATACCCTGATGCCTTTTCACTAAGGAACCTCGGCGTTATCGTATGGCCATACTAAACGCACGGTGTTTCCGCAAGTTAAGACATTTTTAGCGTTGCCTTAACGTTAATTCGAGCTAACATTCGGGGCTAAACGTTAGCTAGGAAAAAGAGAACTTGCATTGCTCTGTACCGGCGTACTACTTGTTGTGTCCGCTCTGAGACCTATATATAAATATTGTATTTTTTGTTATTTATTGCCTATGCAGCGCCCGTCCATATTTTAAAGTGTTTGTTTTGTCCGCCATATATTTGTCTAGATTTTTATATTTATATTTATACTTGCATGCACGTGTAATGCACTATAGTACTCACAATTAAATAAAGCTGTGATAATTTATTGGTCGTTACTATTCTGTTTGTTCTGCTGGATTTATCTTCTCACCTTGTGGTGGTCCGACGCAAGGAGTAGACAACGTCGAGGACCTTCCAAAACCTTTATCCTTCCTCACATCCCTCTTCTTTTTCTGGCATTTTAGTAAAACAAATATTTGTCAGATTTGACACCATTAAATACTACAAACTGTATGCAGCCACACAAACCCTCTATATTGATGTGAATTAACTGAAAGCCCTTTAAACGCACATAATTTAATGAAAATTATACATTTTCTTTTAAATTAGAACTAAAAGTAAACTTTACAATTACTGAAGCACAACTGTACGCTAAATTTCAATAATAAAATATATTTTTCAACGAGAACTTTAAAAGTAGTACGAAATGCCTACACTTCCAATTAACTTACAATATTTATTAATTTGCCTAACAATTACATTTACTCTACAACTGAAGAATTATACACGTTATTTTTGGTAGCGGAGCGAGAAGCAGATGCCCACTCTTACCATTACAATTAGTTTTTGAGGAAAACAATTAGGCTTTGCTTGATAATATGAAAAGTTGCTCTTTTAAAATAACGCCGGCGCCTATGTTCTAAGAATAAGCTTTAGAGAAATAAACATGTAGTATTGAATTATTGCTATTCTAGAAATTAAAACTGAAGTAATACCGGGTGATTATAAATGATTGAGATTTTTTTCTTAGGTTGGCACTGTTTATGTTGGTGACACTGAGAGTCTATGTCAAATTCGCGGTTAGCAGGTTAGGTTTTGCGTCAGTTTTGACACAGAATGACGCAAAACCTAACCTGCGAACATTGAATTTGACATAGACTTACAGTTCCACCAACATAAACAGTGCCAACCTAAGAAAAAAAATCTCAATCATTTATAGTCACCCGGTAGTTGTACTTCCTTTTGTGAAAACATTCCTAATATAACCAATGGCGACGATTTCCAAAATCACTCGTTATCACTAGGATTACATTTGATATACCTTTCAAATATTACAACAAATTTTAAATCTAATAAATCAACATAACAGTCCTAGCTAACAAATGGTTTCGTTTTTAATCACTACAGTTTAACAAATTCAATGTAACGGGTGTTCAATAAAAAAGGGGTCCAGATTTAAACAAAACTAATGTTTTGCAGTACTGGTTATTTTAGGGTTAATAGAAATGGCTGCTAAAAGTAACGTGACGTTTCCATGTAAACAACCTTTCAAGCATGCAAAGTAAGAAAACGACACATGTGACCAAGACACTCTGAACCCTTTTCTCGTTGACCACCCATTAGTTTTTCAAACAGCCACATCAATAACATCACAGGTTTAAATATGAAACAAATGAATTTCTGAAATCAAAAAACCCTGAAAATGAGATTGTATACACATGAAATAATACTACACAATTCATGCTAAAATAGACTTAAAACAAAAATAAAATTAACAAATTTCATAAATAAAATGAGTACTAATTGATGCCACAGCATCTCTACACTGAGCACCTAATCTTCTTCTAAAATCCTATCTTCTACAGTCATGTACATGCCCTCCTCCTCATACGTGGAGTCGTGTTTAGCCAAAATCCTCAACAGAGGGCGCAGCTTCAACCACCACTGCTCCTTCGGTATGCGATGCCTGCAAAACAACATTAGCAAAATCACCAAAGCTAGTTGGAAATCTTACTCAAAGTTCGTCTGCTCCCTCAGTTCGCTGAGAGGTGTAAACTTGTACTGGCGCCGCACAATACCCAGCAGAACCGTGCTGTCCTCGGAAACGCAAGAGATCTTGCCATTGTCACCCGTGTTAGCCTTCAGGGTATTAACCATCCACTCCACGCACTTGGCCGCCATTTTTGTGCCCATGTTGCGGTCGAAAGGTGTTGGCGAACCGCCCTGTTGCATGTGCCCTGCAAAGCATGCAATGATATCGCAACCTTCAGTTTTAATTTTCCATGCACAAACCTAGCACGTTCATCCTGGCACTGAACAGGCCCTTGCCCTCTTCAGAGTACAGTCGGTATATGAAGTCGGTGTTGTAGTTCTCGCATGCCTTCTCGTTACGCAAGATGAGGCCACGCTGCACGCCCTCGGACATCTTGGTTGCCATGTGGTACACGTCCTGCTGCAGGTCTTTGATTGAGAATTTCTCCTCGAAAATATATGCTGCGTCGGCTCCTCCTGCCAAACCTGTGGTAAAACAGAACTCAGGAGTTGAAATTTTATTAGAAAATTAGTGTTTGAAGGTGTATCCACAGAAAAAGTGAGGTTAGGTGACAATAACACGACTTAAAATTTTGTTTATTGAATGTGAATATTTATAAACATCGAATTGTTAATGTTAAATTTGATAAAGCACAATTCAGACTTGAATTTTATTAGAAGAAGGGTGTTTGATGTTGAATTTAAAAAAAAAGTGAGGTTAGGTAATCATAACAGGAGTTTAAATTCGATAAAACACAACACAAAGTTGAAACTTAATTAGAAAAGGGGCGTTTGAAGATCTATTTAAATGAAAAGTGAGATTAGGTGATAACACGACTTGAATTTTGATTGATTTAATGGCAAATAGTCATTAATATTAGGTATTAATGTTAATTGGTGAAGTACAAACTGAACCCTGAATCACTATAGATACTGATTTAAATAGTAATAGTAGTCTGTTGGTATTATGTCGTTGTTTATTGTATTGCTCAATTTACAGTTGTGTTTTTGTATTCTATAAGCTGTTATTGTGTATCTTGCTTTAACAGTCACAATTCCAAATCTCAACAGGTTATGGGCTCAGCGTACTTGTGAGCGTTAATAATCATGTGGTGAACTTTCGAAGACAGCAAACTGATTTAAAACGTTAGATTTTCTAGTAAAAATTTGTATTTTAAGCATCTTCCGGTAAGGATAAACAAACTGTAGGGAGAGACAGAATATTTTGAATTTATGAATGCGTGGGAATCAATGCCAAAAGAAAAACGTACAAGCACTATTTTGAGGGAACGGCTGTGTACAGTTTAATTGCGTTTAAAGGAACGATGCAAATAGTTTGCAGCTACAAACGTGACAGCATTGGTAGCAGCAGGCGGATCGAAACGGAAAATTCAAATGACTAAGACGACTCATTCTTCGAAACCGGATAATTTAAAAGGGGGAAAAGGTGCTAAATGTTATCGGTGTGGTCCCTACAGTCATCTACATCTCATTATTCCCCGCCACAATCGGCTTTCCGATCTTTTAAAAGAGCCTCGCATAGTTTTCTGCGAAGGATTCCTTCAGTTGCCGCATCCAAGGAAGTTGTGTAGCTGCTGCCGAGTGTCTACGTGTTTTGACCACGACGATTATAATTTCCAGAGATGTCTTCCCAATCCGCTCTGCGGGATTTAATTTACGAAACCGATCGATTTAAGTCATTTAATAAGGAGTGCATACCGGAGTTTTGTATTGTCTAGCGGCACTCCCGGATTTTCCTACACAAGGGACCAGACACGTAGAGCCAAGTTCTTGCACAGTAGCATCGCTTGCCATTCCGTGCTATCGATTTCTCTCGCGGATTCTGCAGCAGTTACGGCGCCTCGCTTGCCACATTCCGTTCTATCGAGCTCTCCGAATTCTTCTGCAGCACTGTAGCAACACATCCAAGCGCGATTCCGGAAGGGACATCAAGCAACACAAGCCACAGCAAGGATTTTAAAAAGTTACTGTGTAAAATTTGTATTAATGTAGACGCCCTAAACTAAAACAACGCTGTACACATTATGTGAATATGCTAACATCCTTCAGCAAAAACAATAATGCCAAGAAGGCGTTAAGAGAACTGGCTCTAAGCGAAACATCTACACAACTGGTTTGAATGCGGCAACTGAAGGAATCCTCGGCAGAAAACTATGCGAAGCCCTTTTAAAAGCTCTGAAAGCCGATTGTGGCGGGGAATAATGAAATGTTTGCAATCATTGGTTGAAAATGGGTTAGGCGTTTAATTCGGCAATGTGATTGAAGCGCTACGGGGCTGAGGTATAGCATGACCGATTTTTGGACAAGCTTGCGAGAAGAAGTTTCTGCTCAACACGTGTTTTATGGCTCATATTTATCAACCTTGAAATGACTTACGAAATTTTTAATGGGCTAACGAATGTTTTGATTGACATCTCAAAATTAGCTGCTCGACCTGTGTTCTATGGCGCATATGTTAATCTTGAAGTGACATTTACTGCATTTTTAATGCCGTAACGAGCGTTTTGACTGATTTATGAGGCAAAAAAATAAAAATTATCATGCAGAGAAAAAGACAAAAAAGATGGCGGGTATAAGATGTTTACAGCAACTGATATTTATAGCTAACAAGTTAGTTAATAACTAAATTAGTTGATTTTTGGACAAACCTGCGGTGTTGCCCCCTATGATTATTTTAATCAAATTTTTCAATATCATTTTAGAATTAATCAAATCAAAATATCTTGAAATTCTCAAGGTCGTTTACTGAAATTTTCCAGGTCTCACTCAATCTTTCTAGATTCTCTACAAATGCCCTTACCAGCCAAAGTTGCAAGATAACCACAATATCCACCCATGGTTTCAATGATGAAAACCCTGCGTTTAGTGCCCTGGGCCGACTGCCTGATGCGGTCGCAAATCTCCGTGATCTCATTCAGGGCAGTGTCGCAACCTAATGAAAACTCTGTACCAGGAACATTATTACTAATTGTGCTAGGAATTACAACTATGGGGATCTGGAAGGCGGGGTACTTTTCCCTCCCTTCGGCCAGCTGTAAAGCCCCCTGATATGCCTGGAAAAATGTTACCGATTAGTGTACATGGGGGGCTAACTCAGCAACGACTTGCCTCAAAGCCGCCAATAATCAGAAGGCCCTGAATTCCAAACTCGGTCAGCTTGCTTGCGACTTGCTCCAGCCGAGCTCCTGGCAAGGTGCGCTTCGTACCAATGTAAGCCCCACCGGCACCAACCCATCCAGTCACGTCAGACCAACCTAAGACATTTATTTATTTATTAAGAAAACAATTGATACAAGTAAATGTCAGCGTACATAAATCAAACAAGTAGAGACACTCATGTCTAATGAAATCTGTCTAGAGGGCCTGGGACGGTGACTTAGCGGGTATTTCCAAGCTTGACTACCAGATGGCAGAACAAAGTTCGACCAGTTACTAACTCTGCTACCAATCATGAAGTGGTAAAGTAGTGGTGCCATCTATTAGTACTATCGGAAAGTAACCCCCCGGTGCAATTCAAGGTCTTTCAAATCGGTATTTTTACATCAAAGGAACCGACAGTGAGTGTCTCTACTTGTTTGATTTATGTACGCTGTAAATGTGTTAGCAGACCCCTGACTCCGCCTACTTAGCACAAACATTTGCAGTTAGTCGCTCAATACCGTTTCTACAGAATAAAATTAGAAGTAGTCTTACCCAGAGGTTTGATATTTCCAGTGATAAGCCCTTCGACGCCATCTTGAATTCCAAGTACTGTGTCTCCTCTGTAGATTGCGTTACGGACGAAAGACCTAACTGCAGCATTCATGCCACAAGCGGGAGCGCCGATGTGCATGACAGCGAGAGTGTAGCCCTCCTATATCAATATATTCAAAAAATTATAGCCCTCTATTCGCATTCGTTTTTGGATACATAGAACGGTGTTCGTGCTAAACATATAGGTCTGTATTCTCATCACAGAGAAAAATGTAACGGTTAAGGTTAGAATTACAATTTACCTTCTTTCAAGGCATAGAAATAATCGAATGCCTTGGACTAGAAAAAGGAGACATTTTTTTATAATTTTCAAAAACTTACAGTTGCTTAATTTGATTGTAAATCCTGTCAAATTCTTATTTCTTTAATGAAATTGTATCGTGACAAAAATAGGAAATTTTATACGTTACATTGTTAGTTACACATGAGCTGAGCTGATCATCTTGGTGATCGACTGATAGCCTCAGTATATCGAACGGCGAGTGGAGGCGTGCAAGTAGAAGGTCAGTTGTTGACATCAAAGGAGGAGGAAGTTGTTTTTGTGCAACCTTGAATGTATTTTGCATTAATATATTGTGTTGCCCATCGAAGGCCCCTTTGCGTTGATTACTAATTATATTTCTGTACACATTTTCTTAAGAGCTACTGCAATATATAGTCAAATTTTTAATTAATTCTTCCACATGTGGTAGGACTGAATTAACATAAGCTAACCTAAGGTACTTTATCTCTGTCTGTAGACACAGGTACTGGCATCATTTTATAACCCTGACAGGGGTTATTTGACATTGAACTAACAGTGGCGCAGTATGTATGTTAAGTACATTGAGGAGTGGAGCGTGAGCAAGTCAAGTTTTAGTCACGTCACTACATTAACATAACGGAATCAATGTAACCTAACCTAAACGCTACTTTTAGCATTTGTTGCTTCCTATTGATGTCGTTTTCCTCTTATGTTAGGCCAGTGGCCTGTTTTAAACCACAAAGTGGTGCTGTGAGCTGGGTAGGTGGCTAGCCTTGCCCGCTGAAATTGAAGAAGAGTTCCATTGTTAACGACTATCACAAGTGTTAGCGTGGTAGCCAGGAACGGTAAGATTTTTAAAATCCTTCTAGAGTCGTCGGGAATCAAACTCGAGCCGGCCACCTAAGAATCGAGCATTTGCTCACTTCTATTGATGTGTCTACACATATCTTCTTAGAGCTGCTGCTAAATTTCTAATTAATTTTTCCACATGTGGTAGATATAACCCAATTTTCGTCAAATTAATATTAGGCATCTGCATCACATGACAAAAGTCACGTGATTTTTCAGTTTGGAGTACACACATAACCTCCAAATACGTTGGATGTGTATTGCATTCTTGCTGTAAACTGTGTAGTTGTGTTTTTTAGATTGCTATTTTGAGACGTTTTTTGTACCATATAGTGAAATAATTACTGTAAAGTACGTAGTTGTGTTCTTAGACTGTTACCCCTATGGGTATTTATCGAAGGAATTCTGTAAAAATGTACATCTTTATCTCGTAGAGATGTACTACCACAACCCACAACAATGCAAAACGGCATTCTATAAATGTATTTAGTTTTTAAAGTAAAAAAACGATCGTTAAGAATGTGCACAACACTGTTTAAAGCACCAAATACACACCTACATGTCAATGTGTGTACTCCAAACTGAATGACCTTGAAACTCTGACGTCACACGCAGATGCCTAATACCCATAACCAATCTAACCTAACATAACTGCTACTTTTAGCATTTTTAGCTCTGTATTGATGTTTCTACAATGTTTTTTTAGAGCCACTTCAATGTATTGCTAAATTTCTAATTGCTTTCAGTACTCGCCAGAGTTTTGTTATCAATAGTATGTTGGTGGCACTGTACGTTTGTCAAATTCGAGATTAGCAGGTTAGATTTTGTGTTAGTTTCTGTCAAAACTGACTGAAAACCTAACCTGCTAACCTCGAATTTGACATAGACGTACAGTGCTGCCAATATACTATTCATAACGAGACTCCGGCAAGTAGCCGGCGAGCCGCTGGCGAACGACTATGCATACGGGTGAAAGAGATTAAAGCTAAGGTAAATCTAGCCATATTAAATATATTAAGAGGAAATGTTTATAAAATGTATATAGAAAAAAAGCACGTAACAACAACATCGCTCAAGCAACGGTTTTCCAAAGCAATTTAAGAATTTCCCTGTTCACCAAGTCATCCCATGAGATATATGAAGTGTGTTGTGGTGTTAGTGATGAATAGTGGAATAATTATGTAAGACATACAGAAACAGTAACATTTTCAGAGTGGGAGACTGAAAAATATGTAGATTCAGGTATAGAACCGACATATTTTAATTTAAGTGCAGAATATAAAGTTTGTTTGCTTGTTTGTTAATGGACCGGTCTACTAGGTATCTTAGACACCGACCGCTGTGGTCATATGGTCAACATCCTACTTAGAATTTTGCCGAGACTAAGAAGTTCCAAGCAAGGAATCTTTTACATGCTACACATCGTAGTATGTAACATGGGACCCACGGCTTTACATCACTTCTAAATGATGGCATTCTGCAGAGGTTTTTATCAGCATTTTTATTTAAAAACCTCACCAGGACCGGTGATCGAACTCGCGACCTTAGATCAGTAGTCAGAATGCTTAACCACTGAGCTACACACCCTGGCAATAGTGTTAAAAAAAAAATCGAGTCACCTATGATTTTTGGAAAACAAAAAATGTCAAGTGAAGCTTCTGTCAAGAATGTAATTTGAGGTTATAATGATAATAATGAGCACATACTTCCAAAACATACCTTGAGACAGAGGAAATTTTTTTGATCACTCTTTAGCTATATGTCTAGCAAAGATAATAATGATGTTTAAATACATATTTTCATAGAGCTACTGCTACATTTTTAATAAATTTTACCACATGTGGTAGGTGTAATCCATATATATAATACAAATATATATTGCTAGTAGGGCCTCGGAACGCCGGAAAACATTACGGCGCCGACATAGTCTCACTTACAGTATAACGCGTCCCGTGCGCATGCGTGAGAATTCGAACTCCGCCTTTAGAAGCGAATTTTAAACTTGACCACTTCCCCATTGGGCGGACGACGCTGCCGCGCTTGCGAACAGCTCACCATTATACATTGAAGAGTTGGTTGTCTGTCTCGCTTCCTTCGTGAGTTTCGCACTCATAGCCGCTAGCAATATAGTAAGTATTAGATATATGGTATAACCTAATTTTGACTACATTAACATAACCTCAAACAATGTAACCTAACCTAAATGCTACTTTTAGCATTTGCTCCTTCCTATTGATGTTTATACACATATTTTCTCAGAGCTACTGCTAAATTTCTAATAAATTTTTATACATGTGGTAGGTATAACCTAATTTTGACTATATTAACATAACCCTAGACAATGTAAGCTAACCTAAATGCTACTCTTAGCATTTGCTGGTTCCTATTGATGTTTTTAAGCATATTTTCTAAGAGCTACTTCAATGGCAAACGTCTAGTAAATTGTGGACACGAGATAGGTACATACATCCAACATTCGACCGAATCAACATAACCTCATGCACTGTAACCTAACCTAACCTAATTGCTATTTGCATTTGCTGCTTCCTATTGATGATTATCTTATATATATTTCTAAAAGTCCTGACTGACTGACTCATCAACGCCCAGCCCAAACCCTTGGACCTAGAAAGCTGAAATTTTGCACAGAGGTTCCCTTTATGATGTATACAAGGAATAAGGAAGGATACTTCGAAATTCAACCCCTAAAGGGGTAAAATGGGGGTTCCAATTTTGTATGGAAAAATAATATTAAATAGACATTTCGACTTGAAACTTCGTAGGAGTACTCCTAAAAACAAATAAGCAAACACGTATTTCGTGATTTTCCGAAAATCAACCCCTTAGGGGGTGAAATGGGGTAAGTAAGCCTAAAAATCGATATGGGTGTCGTTATTGAGGTTTATTGGGACGTTGATTGCAAAAATGGCATTTATTTTTAAGTCCAAGACGGTGAACATGACATAAGGGAAGAAACGGGACGGGACGGGACTAGACTGGACGGAACGGGACGGACTGGACGGGACGGGACTGAGCGGGACGGGACTGGACGGGAAGGGAAGGGACGGAACGGGACGGGACGGGACGGGGCAAAGCGGGACGGGGCGGGGCGGGGCGGGACGGACGGGACGGAAAGGGAAGGAAAAAGATGGGATGGAAGGGGAGGGGATGGGATGGAAGAGGAGGGGCGGGACGGGACGGGAAGGGACGGGACTGGACGGGAGGGAAAGGGGCGGGACGGGACGGGAAGGGTCGAGACGGGGCGGGGTGGGGCGGAACATTATTTAATACACAAATAAGGAACCTCGCGCGAACGAAGTCGCGGGTAAAAGCTAGTATATTCTAAACGTAAATTTCATTGTGCTCTAATTTCTACTTACGACTGATATCCCTCGTTTTCAATTAAACAATTTTGACATCTAATATGAACAATTAGCTTTACTCTTTGCTTGAAATTATTAGATGCAGCAATTTGAATAATAGATTTGTTCTGGTGCAAGTAAAACTAGTACCATATATTTTTACTTCGGATTTGCTAGTAAGGTCTGGGAACGGGCGAAAATATTACGGCGTTGACATAGTCTCATTCTGAACACTACGTGTCTCGTGCGCATGCCTGAGAATTCGAACTCCGCCTTTAGAAGCGAATTTTAAACTTGACCATTTCCCCACCTCGCTGGTCGATGTTTGCGCACAGCTCACCAAGTGCATAGAAAGACGTGGTTGTCTGTCTCACTTACGCTGTGACATACCCACTTACATGCGCTAGCAATATAGTACTATTATATACAGGGTGTAAAAAAAGTCTGGAATATAGCAAATATTTCAAAAACTACCGGATATGAATTTTTCAAAATTGCCATAGGTAAAAACGGTGCATCTAGGAAGGACAAAACCGTTTCTGTAACTGTACAGGGTTAGTCAGAAAAAATACCAACTTTTGTATTTTAAATTGGACACCCTGTATATTACCGAGGAATCAAATAGTCCTTCAAAAGACAAATTCAACGACGGATTTATCTGTCAAAATGACAGATGTGGGGTGACTTAAAGAATAAGGTTTACAACAATAGACCGGTTAATATTGAAGCTTTAAAGGATCATATTAGAAATGAGATACGTCAAATTTGATGGGATACTGTCTTTAAGTTCTTGTAAGACGTTGTCAAAAGTATCCCATTGAATTTGACGTATCTCATTTCTAATATGATCCTTTAAAGCTTCAATATTAACCGGTCTATTGTTGTAAACCTTATTCTTTAAGTCACCCCACATCTGCCATTTTGACAGATAAATCCGTCAAACCCTATATTGTTGAATTTGTCTTTTGAAGGACTATTTGATTCCTCGGTAATATACAGGGTGTCCAATTTCAAATACAAAAATTACTATTTTTTCTGACTAACCCTGTACAGTTACAGAAACGGTTTTGTCCTTCCTAGATGCACCGTTTTTATCTATATAAGTCTGGCAATTTTTAAAAATTCATCTCCGGTAGTTTCTGAAATATTTGCTATATTCCAGACTTTTTTACACCCTGTATATGGATTATACACATACTGCTAAATTTGTAATTAATTTTTCCAGACGTACTAATAACCCAACTTCGACTACTTTAACATAACCTCAAATAATGTAACCTAACCTAAATCCTACGCTTAGCATTTGCTGGTTCCTATTGGTGCCTCCAAGCATATCTCGTAAGAGCTACTTCAACATTTTGTTAAGTTTCTAGTTAATTGTTGACATGCTGTAGGTATAACCTAATTTCGGCGGAATCAATATCACCTCAAGTAATAATATAACCTAACCTAAAAGCTACTTTTTGGATATTTGTTAGAACTACTGTAATACATTGCTACATTTTAAATTAATTTAAATGTGGTAGATACATCCTAATTTCAGTTAAATTAATATACCTATAAGTAATCTCACCCAACAATGCTACTTTTAGCATTTTCAGATTCCTATTGTTGTTTTTACTTATATATTCTTAGAGCTACTTCAATGTATTGTTAAATATGAAATTAATTCTTCAACATGTGGTAGATACAACCTAAATGGTAATCTTGTATTGTACGACACTACCGATGAACTACTGTTCCTAGAGTCAGTAATCTTGTAGGGAGGGAGCGCTAACAGGTCAAATACTTTACACTGTTGCCAGACCTTTGTTTGTTTACTTCTGTGCAGTTTAGGTCACCGAGAGGTAAACAAACCGATCGGCACGACTCGGGTCAGAATATGCGTACTACGTTATCACGCTACCAGACATTATTATCCGCGTGTACGGGTTTGCAGTAAAATTATTTAAAAATTGCAGTAATAACTGATAACCCCTAATATATCTTATTATTTCTAAACAATTCAAAAAGGCAAAATTCTTTCGTAACTCCTTAGATGCTCGACTTTTAATAAACTTCCATCTTCATTTAAAAATCTTAACGACAGAAAATTTAAATCAATAATAAAACAGCTACTAATTCATAATTGTTTCTACTCTGTGGATATTTTTAGACTCTATAATCTTGGATGTAACATCATAAACTTTGTGTTTATGGACTGTGATATTTTGTATTATTTATTGCAATCTAGTCAAATAAATGTATTGTTATTGTTATTATTATAATAATTGAAATAAAATTACATCTGTTGGAAAATGGAAGAGGAAGATACAGAGGTGTGTAGGGTAGAAATAAAATCTACTGTATTTGTAACTAAACCTTCAAACAGTGCTCAGTTTATTATTGAATATAAAAAAGTGGCCGACATGTAACTACAAAAATTAAAAGTAAATTGTTTATAAAAAAGCGTAGATTGTCAAAAAATAAATTGAATTGTTAATAAAACTGTGCATACATGTAACTACAAAAATTAAAGTAAATTGTTTATAAAAAAACGCGAAACGCTGTTGAATCCATACAATAGAGGTCTGGCAACGTTTTAAGGTACTTTTGATCTAAACGATCAGCTGTTCGCGCCTCCCTTCAAGATTACTGACTCTAGGAACAGTAGTTCATCGGTAGTGGCGTACAATACAAGATTACCACCTAAATTAATACATCCATAATGTAACCTAGGCTAAATGCTACTCTCAACATTTGTTACTTTGAATTTTTAATTATTTCCTCCACATGTTCCGGTTATAATCCAATTTTAGTTGAATTAATATAACCTCAAACAATGTAACCTAACCTAACTAACATTTGTTTCTTCCAACTGATGTTTTTCTGCATATTTTCTTAGAACTTTTTTCAACATATTGTCACTTTTTTAATTATTCCCTCCACAGGTTTCAGTTACAATCCAATTTTAGCTGAATTAATATAACCTCAAGCAATGTAACCTATTCTAAATAACATTTGTTTCCTCCAACTGATGTTTTTCTGCATATTTTCTTAGAACTTTTTTCAATATTTTGCCAAATTTTAATTATTTCCTCCACATGTTTCAGTTATAATCCAATTTTAGTTGAATTAATATAACCTCAAACAATGTAACCTAACCTAACTAACATTTGTTTCTTCCAACTGATGTTTTTCTGCATATTTTCTTAGAACTTTTTTCAACATATTGTCACTTTTTTAATTATTCCCTCCACAGGTTTCAGTTATAATCCAATTTTAGCTGAATTAATATAACCTCAAGCAAAGTAACCTATTCTAAATAACATTTGTTTCCTCCAACTGATGTTTTTCTGCATATTTTCTTAGAACTTTTTTCAATATTTTGCCAAATGTTTAATTATTTCCTTCACATGTTTTGAGTTATAATCCAATTTTAGCTGAATTAATATAACCTCAAGCAATGTAACCTAACCTAATTACCGCTTTTAATATTTGTTTCTTCCAACTGATGTTTTACTGTATATTTTCTTAGAACTTTTTCCAATATATTGCAAAATTTTTAATTAATTCCTCCACATGTGGCAGTTATAATCCAATTTTAACTGAATCAATATAACCTCAAGCAATGTAACCTAACCTAAATATCACTTTTAATATTTGTTTCTTCCAACTAATGTTTTTCTGTATATTTTCTTAGAACTTTTTTCAATATTCGAATGGGGCCATATTTATATAACAGTTAACATGAACAACAAAATAAAATGCTCGAGTAAGAAAGAGATGAGCATACAAAAAAATTATTTTAGTAGGCATGTTTGGTTGACATCTGTCATAATTAAATTGAGTGTCAATCCTACTAGAATATTTGCTACTATGTTTATCTCTTTCTTACTCAAGCAATATGTGTTATTTTCTTGTTTGTGTTATCTCATTGCTTTTATATATAATTTTGGCCCCATCGGTATTGCCAAATTTTTAATTAATTCTTGCACATGTGGTAGGTACCTATAACCTAACTTGGACTGAATTAACATAACCTCCAGAAATATAATCAAATTTCAGCTAAATTAATATACCCGTAAGCAATGTAACCTAACATAAATGTTACTTTCAGCAACTGTTGCTTTCTAATAATGTTTCTACATACATTTTCTTAGAGCCACTTCAATATATTACCAAATTTCTAAATAATTCGTCCACGTGTGGCAGTTACCTATAACCTAATTTCATCCAAATTAACATATCTTCAGGCAATGCAATATCCTCACTTGCATGCTACTTTCAGTATTTGTTGCTTTGCTATGACATTCCTATTTCTAAAGGAGGTGAAATTATTCTTCCACTTGTGGTATTAGGTCTTATCGAATTTAACCTGATTTAACAATGGAGTTAAAAATGGCGGAAAAGGAGGAAATTAAAATTGGACATAACAAATTATTGCCCTAATTATTAAATTTGGTTTCCTTTTTCTTCCAAGGTATTTGCTGCGACAAAATAGACAATTAGATTCATGAGAATACAGACGAACATAAAAGAAACTAAACAGCCCCACAGTCGAAAGCCATCTATGTTCAAGCCCTCTATTGTGGCAATACTGACACATCACCATGTTAGCCCAACCATATGCAGCTATCACTCTGTGCTGTAGCAAACACGATAAATATCTCCCGAGCAAGGACTGCATATGGCAGGGCAACACTGTCGATCTACAAAAGCCGCTGCCATCAGCTAAAATATCTATACACAGAGAGGTTGCAGAGAAGAGTACATGTGCAAGAGTTCGCCGAGTACTCACCGAACACCACAGACTGTCCTGCTAGTGGAAAGAAAAGTAAATTAAAACGGGTCGCACGTGTCTGTCTAAAAATCAAGCAAGCACTTCTCGAGTACCTACGCATTTACCTTTTGCAAATTTGGATTTTCACCCTGGTTGCGATAAAAGAGATTTCATTGTTAATAACCAATCAGTGATTAGGCTCGCCCAGACTCTGAATATAGCAAACCTTGGATTTCTTAGAAGCAAAGTGTTCATGCCTGTGCTTAAGGAAAGAGAGTGTATAGATATGACCGACACAAAGCGAATAGAGTGGAATAAGCAGTTGTTGTGTTTTGAACGAGTCATTGCGTCAAGATAATAGTTGCAGCTTTTACAGTTAAGAAATTTCAAGTGCTTGCTATATTTGCTACTGGTTTAATGGTTATAAATACATGCCAAAAATAGGTAATAGGTATGAAAATCGTTGCTGACTTGTAAGTTTTTTAATAAATATACTGAACTGTTTCTGTGTTTGAGTAATTTCACCAATAGATGGTGTTCATCGCAACTTTAAATTTTAATAAGCCATTCCGTATTCGGTATTCTTAACATTAATTCATTTAATTTGAACTTTTGATCTTTCATTTGATGCAAATAAACTTTCCTCCGATTCTGTTTATGATAAAGCCGAGAAATTAGGGTTATGTTTCGCCATTGTAGCAGCAGACCATTGAATTTAACTCAATTCGCGATTAGGTCTATGCCAGATTTTATACCACGTGACAAGTCATAGGCCTCTGCGCAGGGGTCGAAATTGATTATCAAATTAAAATTTAACAAAAGGTCCGTTTCGAACCTTGGAAGTTTAGGGTGAAAGTTCCGCCCTTTGCACTAAAAATTCTTACTCCAAAGTTTACAGGTAATTTTTGTTCTGAAGATTGTCAGGCCATTTTCTATCTTCCGTAATTCCGATAATTAAATAAACCTTTAGAACCGTTTCGGTACATATTTGGCGAGTCCGCCTGTATTTCAGACCCGTTTCGGCATCATAGTGTCTTTTTACAACAGCTTTTCGCATCACGCAAGGTCCTAGCCCGCACGTGGCTCTCGATTCATCACTTCATGCAGCTACGTGTCCCTTTTTATTGTAGAGTGCCTGTTTTCTAAGTTCCTTAAAATTTTGAGAAAACCGTCCCGATTTTTTTGGAAGCATTTGTCGATTTCTCTCGAACCGAGACAGCTGCAGTTAGTAAGACGCGTGGCCTTGGCGTCTCATTGGTTACTCCAGCCGTGCGTAACGGCTGCTGGACTCGTGAACGCGTCTGGTAAAAGCCCTCTTACCAAGCTAGTAATGTTAAATACTATAAATTTATGTAATAAACTGTTGCTGTGCTTCGAGCAAGCATTGTTTTCGAAACCGACCATTTAAATCTGTGCAACGAACTGTTATAAATTGCTGCGCTGCAAGCGAGCATTGTTTCCTAAATTAATCATTTACATTTATGTAAGAAACTGTTAGAAATTGCTGCGTTGTTGTAGCTTGCTATGCTATGAGCGAGCATTGTTTCCGAAATTAATCATTTAAACTCTGTGTAACGAACCTGACGATTGTGTTCTAAATCGCTTTGCTGTAAGGCATTACGATCTTGTGAATCAGACTCAAATACAAACCGCACGTCCGTGTGTTATAATTGTGGGTTTAGCAGAACCGTTTTTGGATTTGTAGTTTGACTCATCGTTACTTCGTAGTTTAGGTCCCAGCTGGGCACGTCCAGTTAAGTTGTCTTTCGCATTTTCTTACAAACTGTTACGTGCCGATTACATCGGTACCACTGCAAGTTGAAGTTAGGCAATGTGAAGTGTAATTGTACTGTCTTATGATTTTCCCTTTGTGTCTTGTACATGTTTGTTTACAGGGTGACCGAGTCACTATGTTACGATTAGTGTTGTGCCTTTGACCGGTCAACAACTTTTTGGTCAATTGACCAGCCAATAATTGACCGCTCATTTGACCATTTTAATTTTTTTAATTAACCTTTTTTTAATCAATTTTATTGATAGTTCTGTAAGTAAAGCACAACTGAAACTGAAGACTCTAATGCTGAATTTACAATTTGCACAAAGGGGTACTTCCCCAAGAAACATTGGTCGCTGTGTGAATCCCCTCGCGAAATATGTAAATCCCCTGCATTTTTGCAATTTCAGTAAATGTTTGATTAGTTACAGGCTTACAGCCAATAATAAAGACCTTCTACAAAAAAAACCGTTGATTGATAGTGTAATTTAATATAAGCAATTTTAAGGCTAAAAGAGCATTTGACAGTGAATTTGACCACACAGTTTTTGACCGTGGTCAAATTGACCGGTCAATTGACTGGTCAATTGACCAAGGCACAACACTAGTTACGATCAATGTATAGTGGGGCCCGGACGTGGCGGATGAGCATTGCAGGTAGGTTGTCGTGTTTGTCACTGCGCTGTGGCTTCCAGAAATAGTTATTTGAGTATTTTTCGCCCCGTTTGACCCTCAAGGTCCGGTTGAACGTGGGTCTCCTGATTTGGATCTTGTGGCGCCCATTTATTTGGTAACACCCTATATATAGGGTCCCGAGTGGTGTAGCTTGAACAAGCGTTCACGTTCGATCAGCAGAGTTAAGCAACGCTGTCTCTGGTCAGAACTTGGATGGGAGTTCCACGGCTGCATCTCTCGGCGCCTCGTGGCTATCACGGAAATAGGTTGGTCCCGGCGGTCATACAACATCATGACAGTCGTTAGTGGGGTTGGAAGTCCTCATAACTGCACAGCGACGCCTATAATTGGCCTAACGGCTGTTGGCTGAGTGCAACTTAAATAAATAAAATAAAATAAATAAAAATATACCGCAACACGCTTGCCCTGTGGTGTCTCGTTTTAGGACCCCGACCCCTCCCTGAGCGTATCTGAGCCGAGGCCTTCAGCTAGTTTCTTACGAGTTTCAGCGAGAGCGTGCACATTTCCCGGACTTGTCTAATTATTTGGTACTCACACAGTCGTGTGTCGATAAGTCAATTTGATACTATAACAAGATCAAGTAACATCTAACTTCATGACCACATACAGTCACCCCTCTAAACACTGTGTTTTACCTGATTCCAGTAGATTTATTATCTTCTTCTTCTATGTCTATTGCCTTATGCCTTACGGCGTTGGCTCTAGTGGAGTGTCCACCCATGTCCTTCACTTTTTCCTACATTTTATCATTTGCTTTAGTTGACTAACTGTTTTCCCCCTTTTCTTTGCCAATTCTTCTATTTTTAGTTCCATATTCTTGCTTCGTCTTCCTACCCGCTTCCCCTGTTATTTGGATTCTGCTACTTTCCTGGTTAGTGCCTCTTTCTGCATTCTCTGGACGTGTCCGAACCATTTCAGTTGTTTTCTTCTATTTTTGTTGTATGCATTGGCCAAGTCTCGCTTCTGTATGTCATGATAGGTATTGCTACTGTGTTGTAGATTGTTGTTTTGGTTTTTGTACTAATTTCCTTCTTTCCTAATATTGTTTTGTTAATTTGATAAAATACTTGTGTGGCTTTCCTAGTCCTGCTTAGGATCTCTGTGTTTGTTTTTCCATTTTCGCTTATTTTTGTTCCCAAATAATCTATTGTGGAAACTTGTAGTTCCTCTTCACCGCACTTGATATTTTTTTTTGGTCCTGTTTTCCATGAATTATCATAACTTTTGCTTTTCCTTTGTTTATTTCCATACCCATTTTTGTTATTGTCATGTCCTATTGATTTAGTGCCTTTTGTATATTTTTTCGGCTGTCTCCCATCATTATTATATCATCTGCATATAGCAGGCTCTGTAGTTGAATTGGGCACAGCGCTCTATACCCAGCTGTTATTTTGGGCATATTTTCCTTGCACATTTTCAAGATTTTGTCCATGTAAATGATAAATAACAGAGGGCTCAGGTTATCTCCCTGCTTAACTCCCCTCTGCATCTCATATTTTTTGAAGTACTTCCGTTTTATCACAACCTCTCCTGTTAGTTTTGAATACGCTTTTAATCACTCGCCTGAGCTTTTCCGTGACTTCCAATTCCTCCAGGCAGTACCATAATTTGTCCCTTGGGACTGTGTCAAATGCAGCTTTCAGGCCAATAAATACTAAATATAATTCCTTTCGTTGTTCTGTTGCATTTTCTATTACCCTTTTTACTATGCTTATAATATGATCTTGTATTTGTTTTCGTTTCATGCATGTTGCTTGTTCTTCTTCTAGTTTCATCACCACTTTGTTTCTTAGTTTGTTTTCTATTATTTTGGTATTCATTTTGAACAGCATTGAGGTTAGGCAAATGGCCCTATAATTTTCGCATTTACTCTTCTTTTCTTTTTTATATAAAGGTATAATTACACTCTTTTCCCAACCCTTAGGTATTATATTATTTGTCCAAGCTTTTTTAAATATTAGTGCTATCCATTCTATCATATCTCTTTCTCCCCATTTGATTAATTCCGGTGCTATCTCATCCTTCCATTTTGTGTCATAAAATCTTCTCTACACTTCCAGTATTTCCACTGTTTCCGTTTTGAGTGCTAAATTTTTGTCTTCTATGTTCCATATTTGCTCTTGTTTCTTACTCTTCAGTGCTCTAATTGTTTTCCAGGACTTGCCAGGACTTGTTTGTGCCATATTCCCTTTCCACTTCTCTTCCACATTCCTCCCAGATTTCAGTTTTTGCTTTTTTCACTTCCTGCTTGGCTTCACCTCTGTTTTGTATGTATTTTATTTTATCTTCTATGTTTCCGGTTATTATGTATTTTTTCCATGCTTTTTTCTTTTCTTATATTTTTGCTTTCACGTCATTGTTCCACCATCTGCTGCTTTTCTTATATTTTTGCTTTCACGTCATTGTTCCACCATCTGCTGCTTTTCTTATTTCCGTTTATTTTTCTTGCTCCACAAGTGTTTTTTGCTGTTTTTATTATTATTTCTTTGAAGTTGTTCCAAATTACTTCTAATTCCTGCTCTTTTACTTCTTCTAGTTTTTCCCCTAGCCGTATCTGTATTTCCTTGTGATATCTTTGCCTTGTTTCCAAGTTCCTTAGCTTTTCTGCCTGTATTTTCGTATACTGTTTTACAGCTTCCTTTATGATTGGTTCTTCTTCTATTTCCATTAATAATAGCTTGTGATCCGTTCCTAGTTAAGCTTGTTTTTCGACCCATACATCTTTTACTTTTCCTTCATACATTTTTGTGTATGTTATAATAGTCTATTATACTTTATGTTTTCCATCCTGTGATTCGTATGTATATTGAGGTTCTTTTCTGTGGTTGTAGAATGTATTCCCTATTTGCATATCATTTGTTACGCAAAATTCAAGAATTTGCTTTCCGTTTTGATTAATAATCTCTTCTGTTCCATACTTTCCCATGCATCTGATTGCTTTGTCTGTATCTTTTCCAATTTGTCCATTCCAATTTCCTATTACTATTAGTACTTCTCGATCTGTTTCTCTTGCTTCTTCAATTTGTTCTTGCAGTGTTTCATAGAATTCTTCTACTTTTTGTATTTCTGTGCCTTCTCCTGGTGCATATATTTGTATTATTGTTATGCTTGTTTCCAGGTTTACATCCATATAAATAATCCTAGGGTTTATTGCTTTCCAATCAACAATTTTCTTTTCTATTTCTTCGTTTGTTAATAGTGCTACTCTTTCAGTTGCTCTTTCGGTTATTTCAACTCCTGAGTGTTTTATTATATAGCCATTGTTTAAAACTATGCCCTCCGTGTTTTTTTTCTTAGTTTCACTAACTCCAAGTATGTATGTGCTCCTTTCTCTTATTTCTTCAATTATTTCTTGCTCTTTTCCATTTATTGTTTGTATGTTCCATGCGCCTATATTTATTTTTGTTTTTGTTTCTGTCCTTTGCCTATTTTTCTTTCTTCTTGTTTTTTTTGTGTTTCTTATGTTCCATGTGGTGATTTTATCTATTATTTTTTGTTTTTTATAATCTTTTCCTTTATTTGTTATAGAATTTTTCCCCCTGTTCTCATTTATTTTTTCTCTTTGTCTTATTTCTTCGCGAGTCGTCATCTGTATTTCGGTCCGGCTTCTTGTTTCTGTTACTTTTTTTTTATTCTTGTTCTTGTTTGTTGATATCGTTTGGTGTTCGTGATCTTCCGTAAGTCCTCTGCTGTTGAGGCCTTATTTCCTATACCATATCTTGTTTTCTTTCCTTTCTTCTATTTTCTTGTGAGGTGCTAGTACTGTTTGTGCCCAATATTATTTCGTTTCCTTCGTACTGTTTCCTTGGGTGAGTTTCCATTCTCCTCGTCACTCAACCTTCCTCTCTTTTTATCCTCTTTGCCTTCTTCTGTCTCCTTCGTATCTTCTTCGTCTATTTCATCTTCTCTCTGCTCTCGTGTTTGTTTATCCTTTGTTTTGCTTCTGTACTCCAGTGCCTCCTGTCATATCATTTCAATATTCCAGTGCTGTTAGTTGCTCCACCGTATAAGGTTCACTGTTGACGATTATTTTATTGTACACCAAATTTGCCCTGTAACCCTTCTCCTTAGCTTGTTTCATATGCTTCAACAATTTTTATCTGAATTTTCAACTATTATAAAACGACCAACATGGGTTTAACCCATTACCCTCCCCGAAATGATTAGCATGTAAATTATTCTTGCATACTTTTTTGATTACACTGTATTCTAGTTAATACGTTTATGGCGCCATCTTGAAGGTGAAATGTATGCAGTACTTCTTGAAATAAAGAACTTACAAGTCACGTGCGTGAAACATTTACTTCTTTAGTGCTTTGTTGGTATACCAAGTGCACATTTTGTTTATCAGAATATATAAGTAACCTTTTTATTTAAAAAGTTTCAAGATCACTAAATAGCAAAGAATATAGAGTAGAACCTTATATCACTTTCAAATTTATCAACTTATTGAAATATCTGGGAAAACTTAAAAACGATTTACTGGCACTACTGATTGTAAACATACAGTACGTAACAAACTTGTAAGAATTATAAGAGAAGCTTATCATGGCTGGCCGACTGTGACTGCCATTTAAAAACACAAGTTTCTGTTACATCTTGAAAATCAGCAGTTTAAAATTTTAACCATATCAATTTCCAACTAAAAAAAACAGTTGCAACATATAATTACAAAATCATCATTAAAGAAACAACATAAGGTTAATTAAACTGACTTGAAACTATTATAATAAAAATATTATCTATACAATCTGATAGAAAAAGAGCATCTTGTACATTGATTAACAAATTAGTTCTTCGCCGATTGACGTTAAGTTTCATTATGGGTAAAATGGCGATAATAACATAAATAATCACAAAATGGACGTTAATTCTGAACAACTGGCGAAAAAATTATCTGTTCAACATGGCAGCCTGCCTAGTTAGATAACTACTTTTTGTAATATACAGGGTGTCTCATCGACATGTGGACGCAGAATAACTCATCACTCGAGCAATACATTAAAATTCTGTTTTTTACAAGACAATAGGTAAACCTTGTGTGCACGTTTTACAAATATTTTCGTTTATACAGGGTGTTCACATGCAGAGTGTTGCACTAAACATATGTTTGTTCAAATGGAACACCCAATATATAATGGCAGTTTTGGAAAGCCACTTCAGTGCTGATCAAACTGATATGAAATTGTATGGGGCTATTTTCAATTATTCTTTCGCTAGAAGAATTGAATTGCAGAAAAGTGGCCCATTTCAGACGTATATTTCGGTCTTGGTGGATGCAGATGCCACTACAAGCATCTGACGTGGGCAACTTTTTTCAACTGATTCCCTTTAGCGAAAGAACAGTTGAAAATAGCCCGATATAATTTTATATTAATTTGATCAGCACTGAAGTGGCTTTCCAAAAATATAAGGTTTTTCCAAATTTATAAAAATAATTTTATAATGTGCACACACGGTGTTTGTCTGATTAAACTAGAATATTAATATTTTGCCTGAGTAAGGAGCCATCCTCGGTCTACACACCGTTAGGACACCCTGTATATATTTATTCTAATGCTAATAGCGTATTACTGCAACTGTATGGAAATATTCAAATAATTAGTTAGTATATAATAGTAGTGAAGACCATGCTTGTCTTTATTGAATTTCTTTGGAACATTTAAAAAATGTCCCAATTGCTTACAGTATAGCATAGAGTGTTCCAAAGATACACAAGTTAGTGTGTCATTATTAAAAAAAAAGAGTGATATATACAGAGTGAATCTGGATAGCAGAACATTGTTGTTATTTTGCTGTTTCTATCGGAATATGCATCGATAAGAAAATTATTCTTTTAAAATAGAATCAGGTTCAATTTATTATTTATATCGCGCAGCCATAAAGATACAAATGTCTCATTAGTTCTATTCTAATCTAATTTATTAAATGTTCAAAATCATCTCCATTTTGAGCTAATCAAGCTTGTCAACAAATTAAGTTTAAATTATGTTCTCTGTCTTTTCAGGAGTTGTGGGTTGAGTACTGAAAATAAGATTTATTTTTATACGACCCCACAAGATCGGCATTAACACTTTTGCAAACAACTGCCACATATATGTGACACTTGGGTTTTCGATATACACTAGCACCACACGCGTGGAGATGTTCTTCGAAGCTTTGGAATGATAGTAGCAAAATTTGGTTGGACCATTCGGTGCCAGGAGGCCCAAATATTCCAAAAATGTGTTAAAAGTAAACAGCTGGTTTTGAATTTACGTATTTTAAACTGGAAGTGAGGTTATAAAGTTATTCTAGTTACGAGTCAAGTGTTTTTTAAATAATTAAAGCATTATGCAATGAATAAAGTAAAATGTAATGTAAAAGTGTCTTATTCCAATAGCCACACAATCCTATTTGTAGTTGTATTTTACGTACACCTCAAACCATAGCACTTTCCACATTAAAACGAGTGCATCCGGGAATACATCATTCAATCCTAAACATGTGTTCACACAGTTTTGGTAAATTGAATATTCAACAAATTAACAATCACGTTCTGCTATTCAAACTCACCTTGCGTGTTAAATTTATAAAAAGCATTAAGTTTCTGCCACTTTTTGAAAAAACATGTTGGATTTATAAGTTAGAAAATGCTCCTACCAATAACACAATAAAAATAACGGCAGAAACCTCAAATCCCAAACCAACATGCACAAATGTAAAACCATCGAAACATCAAACTTACGTTGTCGCCGTTCTTTAATATTTAAAGTGGGATACAATAAAGACTAGGTTAAACAAAACCGGCTGAAAATGGGGCAGCCTACCTTTCCTTTGCCCTTGTCATCGAAAGCACCTTTAGGGGGCTTCAAGCGGGTCAACAGCTTGTAGGTCTCCAGATTGCGCTTGAAGGATTTCCCGCGCAGATCCACCGCATGCTCCCACTGCTTGTCCGCCATGGCCTAAAAGCAAGCGAGTTATTTTTGAAGTGCCATTCTGCCGCCATACCGTGGCCACAGCCTTCGTACGCTGCACACAGTCCATCAAGGGCAGACGCACGGCCTGATTTCCGTCCAGGGACACAACACAGGGCTCCATGTTCTCGGTAGCTTCCATAAGGGCCATCACGGCTTCAGCACCCATGCGACATCCCTATTCAGAAAGAACTAGTTAAAACACAATGAATTTCTCTCTTACGGTTTGGTGTTGGACCAGTAATGACTGTCAAGAATAATAAATTGAATTATAACTAAATTTAGTTATGATAAGTACTTCTTCCAGTGCCCTAGCGCAAACATTATGAACAAACTAAACTAATGGACAGGTACTTAAACAATTTATATTCCAGAAATTGCAAGAGATTAAATATGAAGCAATAAAACTAAGTAGCCTTCTCCATAAACATTTATTGTAAAATTATGGGCGGCAACATGTTTCAAAACCAAACTGGTTTTATCCTCAAGCCATAATGATCATTAATAAAAGTAGTAGTCGAAGCACATGATAAAAGTGAGGTTAGAAAAGCTCCATCCATCATGCTCGACTCGAATTTCACAACAATCCACTCATAGAACCCCTACTACTAAGAAAAGACAACTAACGACTCAAGAGAAAACAGCCAATCGACTTGCTGTAAGAATCTGAGGTGTCGCCGCTGGACGAAACCTCATCATGCCATCCCTCGCCATTCATAAGATTAGCTTATAGAATTCTTGTATTCTGATTGCTGATTAAATTACTAAATAAAAAAAAATTTTAAACATTGAAGACGAGATAGAAAATGTATTAAAAACGTATTAAAAAAACTCCGTATGCGTGAGTGGAATTTGTGAATATGCAAGACAGTTAATTCTAGGTAGCACAGTTAAAAAATAGGACGGAGCCAGCGGATCATGTTGCATAGATAAACAACTGCAACTGCAGAAATCGCCACCGCCACAAAGAGGCCTGAGTGGAAACCTATACGACAAAGGCGCCAAACCACTTGGGCAGCATCACCAAAGGTTACTGCATCTGTCATAGGAAGAAGCCGTTGTGCTAACGCCATAGAAGCACCGTTCTTGGGAGCAACCAAATGCAAATTAGTTTCTATTTAGAATCGCAATACGAAGTGAGACATTATTGCAACATCTTGGGCAACCGTGCTTAAGATAACGGGGCTTTACACGCATCCAACACGAAATGATTGCGTCATTCGATAAAGCAGTGCGTCTACTTGAATTGAACGTGCCCAGATAGCACTCGTGTTAATAGCATGTCCCTGCAACCAGCGCGTTTCAAGAATAGACAACTTCGCCGAGTGCATTTGTGCACGGAATTTAAATACATTCCGTGCTATAGGAGTTTTACTTTGCATTGACAGTTGAACATTAACACACTATTTAAGGTGTGCATTTTTTACATGTATTTTGTGAGAACAATTTTTGGAATTTAGCGCTTTCCTGTATTTTTCCGCATATGTCAAACCCAAATTCATAGTGTAGTGGTGAAGCCTCCCAATTTTAGTCCATACGATCTTTCTCTCTGCCCGTTGAAACACGCATTTTAGGACCTTTCGATTCAATTCTCCGTACGCTTGTTTTATAATACCGTCTGAGTGACGCCATTCTGCTCTTAACGCGTTTTTAATGAGTTCCTGGTTCCAGTGAGGCGACTGCATGACTTACATGTGGTTCCCCTGTGTAAACGAAATGTTCCGTGGCAACCTTATGCTATGAGTGGAATAAGAAACAAGTTAAGTCACGCCTGCGTGGTCTTATTCCGTTTCCGCGTCTCAGCCCAAAGCATCACTCAGCGGCCGACGCGCAGAACGTTCAGAGTGGGTCGTTGATTCCGGCGAGGCTTCAACCTCGTCAACAGTTGAAAGTTAGTGAAACTGTATGCTAGCCATTGTCAAGCCCCTGTGTCAAGTGTTGTGAAATGTTTAACCAATGGTTTCTTCTGTATCGTGGAGCTGGGTATATTCAATTACGCATGAAGCGGATTATTAAGTGAGAAACCTCGTTTATGTGCTAAATCACCATCGTAGTGAAGTCACGAATTGCCGTACCGCATCTACCTATCGTAAGGTGCTTCACTCTTCCCACCCCAGGGATTTAATACTGTCACACCTGCTTGAATATCGCCCCTATGCAGTTTCCTGTCGTTCTTTTCATGGCAATAGCTTGGGATGCAACCTGCAGCATCATAATTTAATTTAATAGTGTTTGTAATGCATAGCAATTTATAGTGAAGTGTTGTCTTGGCAAATTGTGCCATTGTTTGATTAAATCATGAGATGTTGAACAATACCGTCAAGTTTTATGGTTGGTATGCTATTTTGCGTTGTAAGTTCAAGTAAATATTGTTGTTGGGTCACTATTTTAGTGACTGTTGCTAATTTTGATATTGTAACATAGTTTTTTTGTGCAAAACTTAAATTTAATACTGTTTGGAATGTACCCATGTCATTTGATTGTCATTTTACCGCTGTGTTTAGTTTAAACGTCGCCATTTAACATGACTAACCCCGTTTGCATATATTTTTAACTGTAACAAGTAAACATTTTCATGTTCATTGTATTTTACATACTTTATTGTTTCAATAGTGTTCATTGTTAAGTACTTATGTTTTTCATTGGTGTTTGCATGTATATTTTGTGTATTTTGTATTAATGTACAGGAAGCCAGTCGATTGTAAGTTGATGCCATTAAAGATAGGTTCAAACCAACTGTTGTAGTCGCCGCCTCAAGCTGCGCCAAGCCAGAAGTAGGAAGGTGGAGCACTTACTTCCACGTTCAGAGTGCGTTCACCTGTGTTGCCGATTTTGTTTTCCCGATTGAGTCTGAATGTGGTGGCGCATCAATATTTTAACATCCTTTACCTCGCTTACCGGAGTGCCGCCCTAATACTAAGGTAGTAAAGAGCCTGCCCCTTCTCCCTGAGCATCCCTAAAGCCAGACCCTTGTGTTACAGCCCATCGTAACTAGGATTAGGGCTGCAAATTTGGTAAAATTTACCGATTGTGTCGGTAATAACGTTTTTGGCTGTAACAATTTTTATGTGATAACGCGAGTAGAAACAGCTTTTGCTCGTAGATAATTAAAGTATTGTTGACAGTTTCACTGTATATTTGGATGCCGTTCATTCTTGTGTTTTATGTACATGTATTCTGTTGTATTTGTGTTTTTCTTACAGATTATATCTTTTTATGTAAACTGTTGGGTTTTTATTGCTGGCAGTGTTTGCATGCAAAACAATATTAGCTTTCCCTTAGCCACACTGACGATGTTAATAGAGTCTTATATCTCTACGACTGATTAAGGTAGGGAACCCAGGGCAATATAAATTAATAGTACAGTAGGTAATAGGGCTAAGTAAATGTACTGTTACAAACTTCAATCAGGTTGTTACAATAAAAAAGCTCAAATTAGCTTTATATCTAAACAAAATCAGCGACAAGGCATCTAAATTCCAACAAATAATTAGAAAAAACTTCAGTAGTCGGTAATTGACGCTAAATTCAACTGTCTGTAAGAAAAAAAAAACGCAATACCAGTACATATCTACATCGGAAAAATTCGTGTGTAAAAAAAAGTGGCATTTTTCGTACGTACATGCGTCCGTAAAATCACATTTTATAGGGAAGTCGACGGAAAAACAATTTTACTTTTATTTGAAAATTAGTTCAACTATCCTCAGCCGTCGTAAGTCCACAACTTACCAAAATCCTATCAAAGGCCGAGGGGCTTCCACCTCTCTGCACGTGACCCAAGACAGTCACACGAGTGTCTTGCTGCAAGTTCTCGACCACAACTTTTCTGACCTGCTCGGCGGTGATGGGCTGGCCGTTTCGGTCGATGGCGCCCTCAGCCACTATGATGATGTTCAGGCGCTGCCCAGCTGTCCTTTCCTAATGGTGAAACTCAATTAGTACCTTGAGCAGAAGATGAAAAACAGACCCTCCACCTTGGAGTCACCAATTATTGTCCCAAACACAGTATCGCTTAATTTTAAAGTGTAAAGAAACTAACTCCTTGAATTTATACAAGCCTTCGATTTGTGTAGTCGGATTATTTCTTACACTCGTTTACGACGCACTTCGGAACATAAATTGTATAGTTATAGGAGCAGGTTATTTTACTGAAGGGGTTTACATGTGGTGAAAGGACGAAGAGTTGTAGGATATGATGTGAATGGAGTAGCCAGGCCTAACTACATTTTTGGCCTTTGTTTGTTCACAAATGAATACACTTCAGAGTCCAAAAGTACATTAAAAAATCAAATAAAGTACAGAGCTTTAAATACAATGAAATTGTGTCGTGTTTTGCTATACGATCTAATAACCTACTATTTGCATAAGTGCAAAACACAACGCTTGCAAGAACTCCTTGCTTGTAAACAATGTGTATTGAAACTTGACCTAATGATACCATATTAATACTGAGCGCGTAATTGTTACACATCGTGAACGAGTTTTGCAGTCTAATTTGTTTCCGCACAATTTCACCCAATTGTTATTTCATGAATGCTTCAAAGAAAGCTTTATCAAAAACAAAATTTAATGTTGAAGATTAAAAATACAATCGGTAAGATTTTTCATTGTGTAGAAAACGAAAATAGTTTTGTCTATAAGTCGTCACCATGTTAGGGGCAGTATTTGGTGCACCACCTTCTTATAGACAACAGAAACAGAAGTACAGTCACAATGCACTAACAATGAAATTGGGTTAAAGCAACGCTAACATGCTAGTTATTGGAATTTATTATACACTACAAAACTATATGTAAATACAGAGTTTATAGAAGCGATGTCTCACTCACAATTTCTACATGGCGAATTCACTTATTTGCAGGTTAAGAATGAAATAAAAGTTGCATACTAATATGCTCACTGAGCTCACAGTTTCTTTTAGATTTGAAAAGCTCAACAGTTTCTAAAAATACAAGCAAAAAACTGAAAATTTCCATTTTCAAAAATTGTCTGCCTACAAATGCTTACTAATATTTTACTCTATGTGTGTAATGTTCCATAAAAATCGCCAAAATTGCAACTAAATGCGAAGCAATACCTAAAGTATGCTATAACTAGATCTTATCCTCTTAATTCCTCTTAATTAAATGTGTTCCAATACGAAAAATACTTGCGTACATCATATTTGTGCGGCCATAGTCATCCTTTCACAAAATTTGTATAAAATGATAGCGTTATGGACACACTCAGGATTTTAAGCTTTCCCTGGTACTTAAGAAACCACTGAAAGAAGTATAAAGTTGGCACAACAATATGCAATTTTTGTGTAATTTAAGTATTTTTGTACGAGGGATGTCCGGTTACTAAGGTACAATGGCGGACAATAAATTTAAACCGGCCTGTCATTCGCTTGGCACTGTTTATGTTGGTGGCACTGTAAGTCTATGTCAAATTCGATGTTAGCAGGTTAGGTTAGTTTGTGTCAAAACTGATGCAAAACCTAACCTGCTAACCTCGAATTTGACATAGACTCACAGTGCCACCAACATAAACAGTGCCAAGCGAATAACAGGCCGGCCTAAATTTATTGTCCGCCATTGTACATTTGTGACTTACAGACTGACTACTGTATTTATAGAAATTAATAGCAGTTGTGGAGAACTTATTGGTCGGTAGCAGTGGCGAATAAAAAAAATTAATTCCCTTTATAAAGAAAAATGTGATCTTAAAACAATTCTTAGGAGAGAGACGAAGCATACATGTATAGCAGAAGCAGCTGCAATTACTAGTTATCGTATAAATACTCTACCAAAGCAGAAGTGAGTCATTCTTAGATTAATAGTAGCTACCGTGGCCTTCCCATTCGCCGGAATTCATTTCACCGGATTATTTCACTGGAAAGCTATTCGCTGGATTGTAGGGTGCGTGTCATATAACGAAATTTGGCAAAGTACTGTGTCTTGTTCTGGCCTGTTTAGGTTAATTGTAGTCTTTGATAATTATTTTCACTACCATGGCCGGTGTTGTCGACACGTTCAGCATTGTGTCCTTGATCTTGATATACAGCAAAATGCATTCCGGTCAAAAGACTTCCGGCGAATGGAAACGGAGCCATAACTACAACTACATTAATACACACTAACATGAGAAGTGTTTACTAAAGCAAAATTTTAACTAGCTCGAATAATGAGATTTTAGAAGATATTATATTTTACGATACAGTAAGATAAAGAAAAGTGTGCTAAATTTATTCTTTATAAAAGTCAGCAAATTTTATAAAAATTACGAGTCGAGAATCAAAATATCAGTAAAATGCACTGTTACAATTTGCGTTCTTGAGTGAAAATGAACTGTATGCGGTGGTATGAATCGACTGTACTTTAGTTAGCCATAAGCAATTTGTATTGTAAATATTTTAAGGTAGAATTTTGTAGGCGAAATGATCATATTAAAGTACAACAGGCGAGTATTTAGTCGGTATTTTGAACGTATCTTTCTCTGAGAAGACGGAAATATTTGAATCTCACGGAAGCGCAAGGGTAAATTTATGCAAGGTTTACCTCGTAAACCAAAAAATTGGGCGAAGCTAGATTGTTAGTACCTGATCAAAAATGCAACTGTTGCAATTCGGTCATAAAAATTAGAATTAAAACTACGTGCCGGCTGGAGCAAATTCCTTTAAGAGTTGTAAAATTTATTTTAGGTCCTTGCGAGGTGTTGACCGCTTGCCAAATTTTAGCGTGTGAAACCTACACGTTTGTAGAATATATAAAGCTATTATGAATTGTCATGTTCATATACGTAACACAAGTTCAAAATTAACAGCTGTTCTGATAGGCTTATTAGAAATTTTGAGAACGCCTACCGAGTTTTCTTGGTCAAACTGAACTTAGAATTTAGTTAGTTAATAAGTAACGGTGTTATCCTTAAGTTGTTCTGTAAACGGCAGAAAATAAATGAAAGTATTTGTACTGAAGTGTCTTATTAATTTCGCAACAGTAGCTCTAGTCTTTGTGTACAAGTATATTTTGACTAAAAGGATTGTCAGTTATCTAGCAAAAATGTGACCAAAATTCTGATTTAAATATGAATCACAATAGCACATGGGATGCTCAATACTTCTACTCAATCAAGTTTCCATTTATTACTGTTTGCTCATGCTGCATGTTACTCATGTTAGTCGAACTGAAACAATTAAACACCAAAATCACATAATTTTTCACTTATGTGGTCGTTCCTATTGACCACGACGCATTATGTAACATAGGAAAACAACCATGACGCCTTGTGGATGATTTAGAACGCTTATTAGGAACAACTTTTCAATTATTTAAATTCTATTGTAACCATCATAAAGCACACAAAGAATATAAATTTCAAGGCACGTACAAACTCTTATTAAAAACAAATTTTCTAAAAAAGTCGATTGCAAAATTGTGCGTCCTATTGCTATCTGTTAAGATAAGAGCGATACATAAAACAATCCTTTCCGACCCAAAGCAAAAGCGGTTTTGAGAGATAACAGAAGCTCGTGCTACTAATGCAGTTGGTACCTGAGATAGTTTACTACAAAGCTTAGTTGGCCAATTAGGGACGGCGGGATCTTCTGGAATGAAGACGTAGTCCGCCTCGCTGGCAAGTGCAGCCACCAGAGCTAAGTAGCTGCAACATGTTGCTGCAACTAGATTGGGCCTACCTACAGCACAAATTTGCCTACTGGCTGTCCGTGGGCCATCCGATTTAGGTTTATATGTAAAGCCAGTAGAATTGGGGGGAAAACAAGCACTACACACTACGCCATCGATGTTAGTAACGTAAAACTGAATTCAAAACTGTTAGAGTTAGAATTTATATGGGAGTTGTGTAAGTTAAAACCTGCACGGGTTGAGGTTTGTTCACAGTCTAACCTGCTTCAACTTGTCACAGAGACGCTTTTCCCAGTCGTCTGGCGGGGGAGATTCGGGGCAAAATACAAAATCAGCTTCTGAAGTCAACGCTGACACCACAGACAAATACCTACAAGAGCGCACAGCCAGTAGACAACATTAAATTGGCGAGGTCAACTCGCAAGAGGAGACCTTAGACGTTCGTCTTCCGACTTTACTTATATAAAAGACCTTACCCACAATGCCTGCCCATTACTTCCATTATAAAGGTGCGCTGGTGCGAGTACGCAGTGGAAACAATAGCATCTGTGGCTTCTATGATCCTAAAAAACTGACTTTAGATTTTTTCACAATAAAATGTGACTGGATGACTACCTATGCAGAGCACTGTCAGTTCCAATAGTCATGTCGGTACCACAGAAATCGTTGTCAATGGAACCCACCAAGCCGGCTATGTTGAGTACGCGGTATTTGGTCTTTTGGTCAGCAGTAATCTCACCTGAAAACAGTTGATGAAATAGTTTTCCAAGAAATTACATTTACCCACCCGTCTTTTGCAGTTCGTCCAAGAGCGAGGGCCATTCCTGTCTGAACAAGTTGGCGCCTGTCAGACTGCCGTCGCCTCCAATCACGACCAAGTTGGTGATGCCACGGTGCACAAGATTTTTCGCTGCTTTCAGACGTCCAGCTCGCTCTCTAAAATTAATCAGATATGATCATCAAAAGTACAAAAAAAGTGAATGTTATTTTTTTATAAAAAACAATGATTTGTCTCTTTTCGATTATGAGGAATACCACCAGGGTCAAAGACCATCATTATGGTTAATATTAAATAGTAGTGTGTATATCAAAGCACTGAAGTTGAGCTTTTTATCACAAATGTGGATTTAGCTGCCGAGGCCCATAGGGCCAAGGCAAATAAACCACATGAGGGATAAAAAGGAACTTCAGTGCCGAAGAGCACATTATGTTTTATTTGAAATCAAGAAATCGTGAAATTACATTTTAATCAAAATTTGTAGGTTATGTTAACGTCGGTTGACGTTTTATCTGTTTCGAGGTACAGTTGACGCAAATAAAAAGTAGGACAACTCTTATAACAACTTTTTTATTATACCTGCATCAGAATCGCCGTTTAAAGCACGCCTGAGCGTGCAAAAACAGGCGATTAAAGCACGCCGAGCTTTAAAGGTTGTCAAGGAAACAAGGTATATAGGTAACATATAACTTCATCGCTATCTTTATTTTGCTGACACGACTGAATGCAACAACGGACGTGGACGCGACAAAAACCTACACAATTCTCGTAACTATAGTAGCAATGTTATTATGCCCTCTCGATTTATCACGATAATAATTATTTCTAAGTTTTTAGTGCGTAATTTATTTCCAGTATTGCAGGTATAATAAAAAAATAGCGTAAAGTATTCGTGGATAACTGGTCTTTAGAACACTTGCTCTATTTCGAGCACTCCGGCTACGCCGTCGTGCTACTAATGCAAAACTGTCCTACTTTTTATTTGCCTTAACTGTACTTTAATGCCGATTTCAAATAAGTCATTTATCTCAAAATGAATAATTCATTAATAAGTAAAATGAAACCACCTGATGTTTCAACCATGTTATGCATGATGGGAGATCCAAATAGTGTGCAACAAATAGAAATTTTTAATTTTAATATGAATTTCTGTGTCAGTCTAATATTATAGAAAGTTTATGTGTCGGTATATTGTGTTACGGTTCATTTGCGCCGCCGTTCAATTTAGCATTCTATGGTATTTAGTTCGCTCTGTGGCGCATCCGTTCACGCATTTTGTAGTCGCCTACTGCGACGACCTTGTTAGGCAATAATCTTTAGGCGCACGCTTTCGTCCGTCAAACCGACATGGTGGTTTAGCATTTTGAAGAACTTCGATGGGATTTTATTAAGGCTGCCGTTAGTTTCGTTGGTTTGTGAAATGTAAGCCTTCACGGTTATGTGGTTCTGATGCCCCCAAGCTCATGTATTAGGAAAATTATTTCCTATTCATTTTGCGGATTTGGTATGCGACCACGTGTCGTCACACATGGCCTGGAATTTTCCAGGGTGAGTATTCTAAGCGGCACAGACTTCCTTTAGTTCTGTTATGTTATCGTTGGACCTTTGTTTCTCCTTTACAGCACCTAGTGCCAGCTAACTAGTGCCGAGAGTCAAGCATTTTATGCGAATAAGCCGTTCTGAGGCAGTGCTGCAGCTGTTCATTTATCGCTTCCACGGCCGCCGCTTCAGGCGATTTCGAGCCGGCTTATGTTGGACCTTCGAAGCCGATACGGGGGCTATTCTCTTGTTAACTTCTACTCTTAGCGTCGTGATGCGAATCGCATTGAGCCACCAGCTTCCGGCCGTACAAATTGATAACAAACGCTCTGGAATTGCGCTTTGCATTTCCTCCAAAACCTAGCATGAAGGATCTGCTGTTAGAGCCGCCTGCTTATTCAGCCGGTTTTGATGTGTGCAATTTATTGTTGCAGAATTGTATGTGAAAATGTGAGTATTAAATTTGTGTATTTTGCTATTTGTAATAATTTATGATCCTGATTATTGGAAATATTGTGATACATGTACATGTCTGTATTATGAATTTATACTGACATTATACTGTGATATTTGCACTATGACTTATTTGTTACTGCGACCTGTATTTGAGTTGAGCTTCTCTTTTAGATTTATTGTGCTACTTGAGTTTACGTATTCTCGTCCTAATGCCTGGATACACTTACCGATTTGTTAAAAATACCGTTGGAGCCCGTTTTGCATAATTTACAGAGCTGTACACACCGTCTCCGTAACTGCAGCAGGTCGGCCGGCAATTGTATCCAGTAGCTACATTAGGTTTTGATTTTGAGAGATTAGCCAACGATGAACCTTTTAACAATTGTACTTACAGTATCTGGTCATATTATTAAAAACAAAAACACATTGAAATCGTCATCATCTGCTTTATTCTTGACAGTTAACTGTTTCTCAAAGAGATTTAGGGTTGTTAATAAATTTCGTAGTGAGCATACATTGCCACGTGCAGCATCTATAAATAAATCTCGCAAAAGACTGAAAAATACAGTTTAAAAAATCCTGGAAAAGAAAACTTTCGATGATTGTGTTCTCTGTCCTAAATTAGCACATGGTTTGTTTCGAAAGCACATTAGGCACAAGTGAAAGCATTATAAACACAATATAAATAGTGTTGTCAATGATGGACAACATCCGCGGATGCGGAGAAATATTGATCCCATTTATTTCTACCTCATTATGTAAACACTGCAGGTTTTTTCCATTTAAAGGTACAGATATCAGGTCATCCCTGTTGCTGGTAATGCGTCGACGTCGCATTTTGCCTTACCTTGTGGCAAATACATATGACATAAATACCATACATACTTTTGCATGATTGTCCCAAGTACACTCCTAGGCATACTAAATCGCCTAGCTACTTCCCTCATTTACAAATCACAGTTTTGTAGAAGATTATTTACCATGGTCTTCTGTGTGGCGATAAATCTGCCTTTTATCCATTTATGATAGATATCAACAGACGAAAAGTGATGGTCAGTATTGTAATCAATGTAATGCAACGCTAATACAACAGTAGAAAAATATTTCTTATTTCAGTTGCATAAATGAACCTACTACACCAAGAGCCCATAACACCTGAATTACTAATCATAGCGGCAAGCACGGCAGGTATAAACCGGTTTATATTTCCCAAGTAAATGTCAAATCATGCGCAAACACCAAAAAAAAAGATTCAGTGAATCAGTTAATGAAAAAAATATTTTTAAGAAGCGTAAGTTAGTACATAGGTCATTAAGACGAAGTGCCGCCCTTTTTACGTAATGTAGTTGATGTCAATTAATTAATTACGAATTTGAATAGTTGCTACCGTCGTTAAGTTAGTTTTTATTATTTGGCGTCAAGCTTAACCATCTGTAATTAGTTTCATAGTTGCATAGTTAAGAATGCTAACCCCTTCCATTATAGTCAATTAATGTTACATGTTGCATGCGAATTTGTGTTATGGGCTGTGTTCTTTCGGTAAGAGGGTTTAGCGAGCTGTGAAGCAATTCAATAAATGTAGGTTCACCAAAGCTGTATGTTGCGTGGCCCCAGAACTGCCAAAGTCAAATTTGAAAGGTGCGTTCATCATTTCCACTTTCAAATAAGTGGTCCTGTATTCCCTGATTTTAAAAAGTGGTGGTATCTATGGCAATTAACATCTTTATTCAGATTAACAGGTCGTTGCCCTAATTAATAGTAGCGTAATGAACCCTCCCTCTCACTGAAGCTTAGCTGGCAAACTTTGTTACAGTACATCGTAACGTGGTTGGGGCAACCAATCCTTGTATTTTCCCGATTTAAGTTGTTTGTTGTAACAAACAGTTTTATGTCATAATATCGGTTTCAACTGTAATAAGATAGTTACAAAAATGTTGACAGACTATGCAACGACTAAGGCAATGATTTAGGACAGTAACAATAACATTAACAATAAAAACAAGATCAGCAGACACATAATAGTGGGCACTTGGAACACTTGCAATCTCACAGGGAAAGAGAAGGAACTAATTAGAGAATTCACTAAAGCAAATCTAAACATACTCGAACTAACAGAGACAAAACTGAAAGGTAAAGGATGTAAGGAAACACAAGGTGGTCATATTTTGTTTTACTGTGAAGTAATACAACACAACAGCTAGATCACATGCAGCATGTTCAGTGGAAAGTAACTTAAAAGACAATATAAGAAGTTATTTGTTTCGGAGCGCATTTTGAAAGTAGAAATTGACAATAATAAGCAGTTACTACCGGCCAGTCTTATAAAGACCACTAATCTGAGGTTAACTAACGTTTTGATGCGGTTTTGTTTGTTTTAACAACAAATTAAAGTTAACCTCAAATTAGTGGTATTTATAAGTGTTATAGTTCAACTTGAATCTGTAAATGAAGAATAAAAAAAATTTTATGATCTGTAAGAAACAACAGATGACACTAATGGTAACTAATCATTTTTGACGATTTTAATGGAAGAGTAACAAACCGAACAGATTCAAAACAGTGTTGGGACGCCGAAAAGTTATGTAGTAATTATAGGCCCATATCACTACTAAGTGTGCCAGGTAAACTATACGAAGCAAAACTACAAAATCAAGTAGACGATGAAGAGGGACATAAAATACTGGAGGTGCAGGCAAAATACGTTACGACCACTAATGGAGAAAACAATAGATAAAAACTATGGTTTAACTTACACCAAGCATTCAACACAATTCCAAGACAGTAACTTTAGGAAGCATTAAGAACTAGAAAGATAAATGATAACCTGAAAAATGCAATAAAAAATATGTATGCGACGTACGGCAACTACGTAAGGACTAATAACAAGTTTGGGTGTAAGACCAGAGGATGCTCCAAGTCCTTACTTATTCAATATACGGCTGGATGAGATTATTAAGAAGGAAGACAGAGAAATTGAGAAATTCTGTTGAGGCTACCGACAACTACGACACTGATTAATACTAATCTGCTGGCATACACAAACAATATGATTCTTCTAACTCACAATGAACATGACCTACAGCATAATTTGTCAATAATACACAAGCACTCAAAATTGTCTAATTTAGAAATCAATAAAAACAAGACAAAGGTTATGGTCATCGCTAAAAGACGCTGCGATACTCATATCCAAATTTAGAATAAACTAATTGAACAAGTGACTCGTTTTTAATACTATACATCGTACATTGCTAAACGAGCAAAAATTATTGATGAAGAATTGGGTACTAGAATCCAGGTAACAAATAAACTATACTATTCCTTATGTATGGAAAATTGTTCTGAATTAATACTGCGTTATTTACTATTAAAAAATGCAGTGTACAAGAGCATTAGCAGGAAAAAAACTCAAAAGAATAATTTTAGTAACTTCGTTGCTTAAAGTCCAAAATCAGGACGTTTACCTTCCCGATAGCCATTGCGCCGGGAGTTTGGCCATCTTTCTAAGTTAACAACTTTTTGTCGGTCCCATAGGTGGTCAACATAGACAGGTACCACCATATTAGGAAAAGCTACGACTTTACGAAAATTATGATGTAATATGAAATTATCTAAATATTATGTTGCAACTATTATAAAACGGTATGCAATCATTGAAATTGTGATGAAACATGAAATTAGTAGCACGTTATTTTGAAATTATTATGAAAATGCTATGAAATGATTGAAATCAGTATGAGATTCTATAAAATTATTACAAAATGCCACAAAATTACTCAAATTGGGATGAAATATTATGGAATGTTTAGAATTTATTATGAAATTCTACAGTTATTGAAATTCTATGCCATGAAATTTATCAAAATTCTGATGAAATATTATAAAACTGCTACTAAACAAGTTATTTTGAAATCCTTATAAAATGCTATGTATTATTGAAATCAGTATTAAATTAATAACAAAATGCCACGAAATTATTCCAATTGTGATGTGAAATTATCCGTTAATTAATTTGAAACTGTCATGACATGCTATGAAATTATTGAAATCAGTTGAAAATTTTATAAAATCGTACGAAATGCCATGAAATTATTGAAATTGTTATAAAATATTACACAACTATTAGCAAGTTATTTCAAAATTATTATGAAATGCTATAAAATAATTAAAATCAGTACGAGATTCTATAAAATTCTTTTACGAAATGCCACAAAATTATTCTAATTGGGATGAAATATTATGAAGTATTGACATTCTATACCATGAAATTTTCGACATTGTGATGAAATATTATGAAACTGTTTGCAAGCTATTTTGAATTTATGAAACTATGAAATTCCATAAAATAATTACGAAATGCTCAAAATTATTCAAAATTATTTTGAAACTGTTATGACATGCTATGAAATTATTGAAATCAGTAAAACATTCTTACAAAATGCCATGAAATTATTGAAATTGTTAAAACATTAGGAAACTATTAGTAAAGGTTATCTCGCAATTATTATGAAACACTATGAAAATATTGAAATTGGGATGAAATATGGAATGTTTAGTAAATTATGTTGAATTTATAATGAAATGCTACAAAGTTATTGACATTCTATGCAAGAAAATGATAGATTTTGTGATGAAATATGAAATTGTCCGCACGTTATTTTAAATTCGTTATGTAACGCTATGAAATTATTGAAACCAGTATGAAATTCTATAAAATTATTGCAAGATGCCATAGAATTACTCCAATTATGATGTGAAATTACCAGTTAATTAATTTGAAACTGTCATAACATGCTATGAAATTATTGAAATCAGTTGAAAATTTTATGAAATCGTACAAAATGCCATGAAATTATTGAAATTGTCATAAAATATTACAAAATTATTACCAAGTTATCTCAAAAATGTTATGAGACGCTATAAAATAATTTAAATCAGTACGAGATTCTATAAAATTCTTACGAAATGCCACAAAATTATTCAAATTCGGATGAAATATTAAGAAGTTATTGACATTCTATACCATGAAATTATCGAAATTATGATGAAATATTATGAAACTGTTTGCAAGTTATTTTGAAATTATGAAATGCTATAAAATTCTATAAAATAATAACGAAATGCCCAAAATTATTCAATATTAGTTTGAAACTGATATGACACCATGCTATGAAATTATTGAAATCAGTAAAAAATTCTTACGAAATGCCATGAAATTATTGAAATTGTTATGAAACATTAGGAAATTATTAGCAAAGGTTATCTCAAAATTATTCTGAAACGCTATAAAATTATTGAAATTGGGATGAAATATTATGGAATGTTTAGTAAATTATGTTGAATTTATAATGAAATGCTACAAGGTGAAATTATAGAAATTGTGATGGTAAATGAAATTCTCCGCAAGTTATTTCGAATTCGTTATGTAACGCTATGAAATTACTCCAATTATGATGTGAAATTAACAGATAATTATTTTGAAACTGTTATGACACGATATGAAATTATTGAAATCAGCCCACACACAAACACCTGTGAGTGTTTATGTGGCCCTAAATTTCTTGTTTATATTTAACCGAAATTTGTATTTTATTTATAGAAATGTACTTATTCTTAAAAAGAAGGAAATAAAATTCTATTCTATTCTAGTAAAAAATTCTATAAGAGACTTATGCAATGCCATGAAATTATTATTAAACATTACAAAATTATTAGCAAAAGTTATCTCAAAATTATTGAAATCATTACGAGATCCTATCAAATTATTTCAAATTCGAAATGCCACGAAATTATCCAAATTGGGATGAAATATTATGAAATGTTTAGTAAATTGTGATGAAATATGAAACTGTTCGCAAGTTATTTTCAATTTGTTATGTAATGCTATAAAATTATTGAAATCAGTATGACATTCTATAAAATTATTGCAAAATGCCATGTAATTACTCCAATGGTGATGTGAAATTATTAGTTAATTATTTTGAAACTGTATGACATGCTATGAAATTATTTGCAAATTATTTTGAAATTACTATCAAACATAATCAACTTATTGAAGTCACTATGAAATTTTATAAAATTATTATAAAATGCCATGAAATGTATAATGAAATGCTACAAAGTTATTGACATTCTATTCCATGAAATTATAGAAATTGTGATGATATATGAAATTGTCCGCAAGTTATTTTGAATTCGTTATGTAACGCTATGAAATTATTGAAATCAGTATGAAATTCTATAAAATTATTGCAATATGCCATGAAATTACTCCAATTATGATGTGAAATTAACAGTATATATTTTGAAACTGTTATGACACGATATGAAATTATTGAAATCAGCCCATGCACAAACACCTGTGAGTGTTTATGTGGGCCTAAATTCCTTGTTTATATTTAACAGAAATTTGTATTTTATTTATAGAAATGTACTTATTCTTAAAAAGAAAGAAATAAAGTTCTATTCTATTCTATTCTAGTAGAAAATTCTACAAGATTCTTACGAAATACCATGAAATTATTGAAATGATTATGAAACATTACGAAATTATTAGCAAAAGTTATCTCAAAATTATTGAAATCATTACGAGATCCTATCAAATTATTTCGAAATGCCACGAAATTATCCAAATTGGGATGAAATATTATGGAATGTTAGTAAATTGTGATGAAATATGAAACTGTTCGCAAGTTATTTTGAATTTGTTATGTAATGCTATAAAATTATTGAAATCAGTATGACATTCTATAAAATTATTGCAAAATGCCATGTAATTACTCCAATGGTGATGTGAAATTATTAGTTAATTATTTCGAAACTGTATGACATGCTATGAAATTATTTGCAAATTATTTTGAAATTACTATCAAACATAATCAACTTATTGAAGTCACTATGAAATTTTATAAAATTATTATAAAATGCCATGAAATTTTTAAAACTGAAATAAAATATTATGAAATGCAACCCAATAAGTTACTGATATTCTAATAAAATGATTGATATCAACATGAAACATTACGTATTACATGGGCAATTATTGAAATTGTGACAAAATATGAAATGCTATGAAATTCTTGAGATCAATATACAGTATACAGATTGAGTTTGCAATAGGTATGATTGACCAAAAATTTTCGAATTGGAATTTCATATTTTGGGATTCCGCCCTGCTTGGTGTGAAACTTATTTTTAGTTTACTTTCGATTTTTTAAAGTCAAGTAGGCCTTGACAGGAAAGCGAAAACAATTTTATTTTCAGGTAAACTACCCGTTTTGTTCATGATACGGCAAAATGTAATTAAAAAAAGTTGTTGATAATGATAAATTATGGCCCTATGCCAAATTTAAGAAAGATCTGTCGACTTATAAAAAACGGTTATTTTTTAGAAAATTGTATTTTATTGTCAGGTAAACTACCCTTTTTGTTCATGATACGGCAAAATTGTATTAATAAAAGTTGTTTACAATAAGAAATTATGATCCTGTACAAAAATTCAGCAATATCTTGCGACTTAGATTAAACCGTTATTTTTTAGATTAAACAAATTGCATTTATTAAAAATGACGGTTTAATCTAAGTCGACACAGCTTTCTGAAATTTGTTATAGGGCCATAATTTATCATTATAAACAACTTTTTTTAATACAATTTTTCTGTATCATGAACAAAAAGGGTAGTTTACCTGACAATAAAATACAATTTAAAAAAAAATAAGTTTTTTACAAGTCAACAGATCTTTCTAAAATTTGGCAAAGGGCAATAATTTATCATTATCAACAACTTTTCTTAATTAAATTTTGCCGTATCATAAACAAAAAGGGTAGTTTACCTGAAAATAAAATAGTTTTCGCTTCCCTGTCAAGGCCTACTTGTTTTTCAAAAACTGAAAATATTCTTAAAATTCGTTTCACACCAAGCAGGGCGGAATTCCAAAATATGAAATTCCAATTCAAAAATTTTTGGTCAATCATTTCTATTGTAAACTCAATCCGGGGACATACTGTATATGTATAGTCAAAATTATGCCCATTCGGAGTCACGCGACTTTTGTCTGTCACTGTTCATCTTTAGTAAAATAGATGAGATGGAGGAAATTCGAAAAAAGGCATTTTGATTACAAAAATTATTGTTTTTTAAATTTGACGTTCCTAATCTGTCAGATTATATTTTCATGTAAGTTATTGAGATATGGGTAATAAAACCTAAATTAAGCCTAAAATAGTTGAGCAGAAAACTGAAAATAAAAGGAAACCATCGGACCTGTGGTATAACGAGCAATCACAATTAATTTTGATGAAGAGTACGACAATATTAAAAATCGTGAACCAACAGTTTCATCCTCCAACGTTGTTCGCCGTGCTTCTCTTGCGTTAAATATCTCAGAGAGCACAATTTATAAATTAAAGAACGACGGGATACAGTGCGACATTATTTACTGAAAATATTTGGTATGATTTTTTAGGTTATGTTTTATAATTCTAAGTGTTGGTTTCTATATAAATAACAACTATCTATCGAGTCAATTTCAGGTGAAAATTTAATATTTTAAGTAATTATTCTTGTTTTAACCCTGATAAAGGTTTAGTAGTTTGTTTATATTGCATTTATTAAGAAGATAACAGAATATGCATGAACAAAAACTGACAAATTGACGTAAAATTTGCTATACGCAGCAGGTGTTTCTAATGTAGCAGCCAACATATCTTTATTATATTTACATTTTACAACACGTGTTTCTTTAATACGTAAAATCAGTTTAATTTCATATACGAGAAAAAACTCGTACCAACCGTGTTTTAGAAATGGGCAGATGCCATGATAACCTACAAAACGAAATGTCATTTATTACCCTAAAATTGCATTTTTACGAATCGACATACGTAAAGTCACTAGATTATCACGGGACTCCGAATGGGTATAAATATATGACTATAACACTAAAAAATTGTAACAACATGCCGTGAATTGATAGAAATTGTGATGAAATAAGAAATTACAAATTATGTTGACACTGCTGTGAAATATGAAATTATTTAAATAGCAATGAAGCTCTAAATAATAATTATAAAAAGCCTTGATGTTATTGAAATTGTAATAAAATGTATCGGTCATTCAGCAAACACAAAAACATTTTAATTGTTGGAAGTTGGCATATGCATACAATTTCTAAGCTAGGGATTCTATAATTTGTTCTACAAAGGTTTCCACATTATTGAGATCGAAGAACTCAGCGTTTCGCCCACTTTCATAGCCCCTTACGAAATTATAGCCAACTAAAGCAATTAACTGGAAACACTAAATCCATATTTACTGTTGCCAATGCACTTCCGCTACGTCAACAGACAATAAATGAGATAAACCCGACCTTGTGCATTATCAGATTTTCTTTTGTACAGCAGAGATCAACAAATCGGTGCATAAATAAACAGAAGCCGTTCCGAAGTAGAAATAATACTTCAATATGAAATTGCAACCTGCTAACACAACAATCTATTTTTAAAGTTTGCTGGTACCTCTGTAAAAACCCAAACACCGTGGTAAAAAGAGAGCTTTAGGCAATGTTTATTTATATTCAGAGTTAATATAATAAAAACTGGGTAAACCTTCTAAAATTCATATACAGCTATTTAAAAAAATGATTTTGAGCTACAACTTTGAATTTAGGTACAGCTTTCAATTCACAACTTTTGCTCTACTCTATCCTACCACAATTATAAATCTACGATGATACGGTCGATGCACTTTGCACTATGTCAACAGTCAACAAATAATAAAAGTGATAAATCTGACCTTGTGCGTATCAGCTTAATTGGCATATTAAAAGTAACCTTGATTGTTATATGTAGAATGTTAGGACATTGGCAGTTAATGAACGAACTTAAAATGGTAACCTTTAAATATGTACAAGATCAATGCTATACGTTCGTATAATGTAATTTTAAAAAATAAATTACTTTTGAATTTAAGCCAAATTGCCATACTTAAATATTTTTTTATAAATACATACTGAAGGTGACGCATTTGAAAACAATTACAAAATGTTGCGCAATTGCTCCAAATCATAGGCTTGGTACAATTTCTACCCTTTAAAGCAATTTCCACATTACCTGAAGTCTTGACATCGAGCAGATCCAATGACGGTGCCCCCAAGGTGAATTATGCTGCTTACAGCTGCCCAGTTGGCTTCCACGATATTGTGACCCCCATCCACCATGCCTGTATAAAGCCACCGATCACACTGCGTTAAACCGTAGCCATATTCTCACCTTGATAACCCTCCTTGATAAAATATACTTTGCAGCCCAAGTAGATGCCCATGCGAACCACTGCCCGTACAGCGGCATTCATGCCCTATAAAAGCCACAGAAACAAGTAATAAACAAATTATGTAACTGGGCAAACACAATTTGTACGTGAAGGCAGTTACCTGCGAGTCGCCCCCGCTGGTGAATACAGCGATGCCTTTCCCCTTGTGAGCGCCACGCTCTATAAACTTGTGCATCGTCTTTTCCGACATCTTAACCTGAAAGAGCAAAGAGGTTTCGTGAAAATAAACAAAGCTGACAATTTATCAGCAAGAATCATATGATTTTTTATTACAATAAATATAGAGTTAACCATGTGGGGTAACCATAATACGAAAAGATGTACGTAGAAAAATGGTAATAAAGTGAGCAAGTTATATTACCTGATGTACTATCAGAGATTTTTAATTTTTTAACATGCACCGATGAAATTTAAAAATATACTGAATTTGACTGTCAAGGTGACCTCTGTATTCAATTTGGGGGCAGAGGGTAAATTACAACATCCACAAAAGATGGCAGGCGCTTTGAATTTTTGAAGCATTTGAACTACTCGTTGCGAATTTCACTACTCTTGGCACGCAATTGCTGCAAATTACGTAGTGCAAATTAATTTATATAGTTGCACCAGAGAGGTTTAAATTAACTCGAATTGCGTATCGTGGTTAGTAAGAAAAATAAAGCAAGCAATTAAAGGAAATAAAGAATTATTTACTTGTTTTATAGGCGGAGAAATGCTGTAAAATCTTTTTTAAATTTTCATTTAAAAAAGTAGGCCTTTTAAAATTAATTTCAGTGCTTGAAGTGCCACTTTTTTCACTAAGTGAAAAAAAAAAGACACTGTGCTTTTAATTTAGGAATGAACGACTTTAAATAGACGTTTCCTTAGTTACCAGAATTGACCAACGCATTTGACTAAAATGGAGGCAAATAAAATTCTATACAAAATAGGATCGGACTTAAATGTTTAATGAAATTTTAAAAAATCTTATAGACAACTCGTGTTAGCGTGCTTACTTTTCACGCGTGTGGAAAAAAGTTGCATTTTAACACTGGTGGTCTAATAACTATTTTTGCAGAATGATCACGAAAGTCGCCTTCTTTAAACGAAAAATGGTGAAGACAGTATCACTTTTTTAAGGCAAAATCGTTAAATCAAGTACTTTTTTTAAATCGGCAGTAAAGTACACTTCTGTGTAATAAAATTAATCACACACGGCTTTGTTGCATTTATTAATAGCGTTCTTTTTTCGAAAGGTCTTAGTTTTGGTCTTTTAATAAAGGTGTTATTTCCAAGTTATGGTGTTTTATCATTTATTAAAACTGCTGCTATGCAATTAAAATAAATCAGAATTATACAAACTAGAATATTGTGAAAAATGGGCATGAGAAGTGTGCTTAGTTTTATTGCACAGAATTGTACCTCGAAATCGTAATTAAAATACGAGAAATCGGCAGTGAAGTAATCCATTCTTTTACGACTTTTTGCAGGCAGGGGGGCGATAAGTAAACATCAACCGACGTTAACATAACCTACAAAAGTTGGAAAAAATGTGGTAATTTCACGATTTCTCGATTTAAAAAAAAACATAATGTATTCCTCGGCATTGAAGTTCCTTTTTATCCCTCATATGGTAAAAAGCTCAACTTCAGTGTCTTGGTAATATCAATTTGACAGTTGTAAATTCCGAAGTTTTTTTCGACTAAATTTCGAGTTACAAAAGATCACTATGCAAAAACACTACGTGTACAACACGTTTGAAGTCCCTTTTTTAATTAATTTGCTTTTGCCCTGGTTAATCAAACTGCAAATTCATGAAAAAAGTATGACTTTCAAAACTAGTTGTACAAATTACTATTTTCGACCATTGACATCAAAAGTAGATTTTTTAAACTGTAATTCTGAAAAGCCGCAAAAATCGTCAGCAAACACCTTCCCTATAAGAAAAGTTTGAGTATGTAATTGTAGCTATCTGGGACACGATTTGTTCATTTACAGCTACTGTGACATGTAACGGATTAAAGAGAGATTGCTTTATCTCTCTCAATTCATTCTTCGGCGTTACAACCCTTTGTGAGTCTTAGCCTCTCCAACTATCCTGTTCCATTTTCTTCGATTTTCCGCCGTAGTGTTCCAATTTGTAATTTTTATAGTTTTTAGGTCTTGCTGCACTGCATCCCACCATCTGTCACGTGGCCTTCCTCTCGTTCTGCCATACCATTCATTCTATCATGTGTTTAAAAAAAAAACTCATTTAGGGTAGGCCTTGGAAAGAAAGATAGAAAATCTAGCCATGTATTAACTAAGTCTGTAGCTGAATGTCAGATTGCATTTTGTTTATGAAAACATCTGTCACTGTGACAGGCAAAAGTTTACACTAGATTAAGTTTAATTGTATCAAACAAACAGGAAAATAAGATGGCATGTACACAACAACAACGAGTGTAATAATCGTACCGGTCAATAAAATTTGTTTTTGTTAAGTTTTTTGTATATTTTTCGAAAAATAGTTTTTTTTTAAATTATTAATTTATTAACTATTTGCAATCTATAAAGACTTACAATAAGCAAATTTGATATATGAATATTGTGTGTTGACTAGTATACATGTGAGTTAGGGTCCAGTGACCTTAACTCAGTGTTATCTTAAAATTTAATTGTTGCTTATATCTATAATAATACTATACACATTAACTACATCTCAGAGTCTATTTGGCAGGTCAAGGGGATTTAATCTGTTAAGTCTTTGGATGTTATCACTATTGTCCAAAAGATTGATTGCTAAGACGTTAATATGATGTTCTAGTTTATTCAGATATTTTTCACTAAACTTTCTAATAGTTTCCTTAACTGTGTCCACTTTCACATCACACAATATGTCAGCATTTCTCACAAAATAAGGTGCGTCGCACATGGCACGTAGAACTTTTGATTGAAATCTTTCGATAATTTGGATGTTGGTGTTGGCTGCAGTTCCCCAGAGTTGAATACCATAAGTCCAAATTGGTTTGAACGCTACATTGTATACTAATAATTTATTTCTGAGTGACAATTTGGATTTTCTTCCCAGTAACCAGTAGTGCTTGCTGAATTTGGTGCCAAGTTGTTTTCTTTTATTCCAAATATGTGACTTCCATGTCAACCCCTTGTCAAGGTGCATTCCGAGATATTTGACCTCTGTTACTTGGGGTAATGCATTGTTGTTAATGAACACTTGTGGTACCTTGCCTCTACACTTTGTGAACGTAATGTGAAAAGATTTCGACTCATTTATTTTAACTCTCCAATTCTTGGTCCATTTTGCGATGTCATTTAAATTATTTTGTAGCGTTCTTGCGGCTATTACTGGGTCTTTATGTTTCACCAGGATTGCTTTGTCATCCGCAAAAGTAGCTGTGAAAGACTGATCATTGGTAGGCATATCAGCTGTAAAAAGGGTATACAAAAGAGGCCCGAGGACGCTTCCCTGTGGTACCCCTGATCTAATTGGATGTATTTCAGTGAGCGTTTGATCATATTTTATCTGGAAGTATCTTTCTTCTAAGTATGATTTAATTATAATATAATACGAGTGTGGTAGCGAGCTTTTCAATTTATACAGGAGGCCATCGTGCCACACCTTATCGAAAGCTTGACTCTCGTCAAGGAAGGCTGCCGTGCAGTAACTTTTTTCTTCGAAGAATTGATTTATTAAGTTGACTACGCGATGGACCTGCTGTATGGTTGAATGCTCCCTTCTAAATCCAAACTGATGTCCCGGAATCAGATTCATTTCTTCGATGATTGGTGCAAGTCTTTTGGCTAGCAATTTTTCTAATAGTTTACCAAGTATGGATAGTAAACTAATTGGCCTATAAGAAGCAGCCTCGTTGGGTGGTTTCCCAGGTTTTAATATAAGAATCACTTGAGCCACCTTCCAGAGTAACGGGAAGTACCCCAGACGCAGGACTGAATTGAATAAGATTGTAATCATAAAGAAGCCTTTGCGAGGAAGTTCTTTGATTATCTTTCCTGTTAGTTGATCAATGCCAGGGGCCTTTTTTGGATGTAGATCATTTTTAACCATATCTTTAACTTCCGTAACTGAGAAGAGCTTTGGTAGTGGTTCCAATTGATATGGTGTGTAGAGATAATTCTTTATTTCAGCGTCTTCTTCTGGTGTTAAAGAAGAGGGTAAAGGTTGAAAAACGTTGCTAAGATACTGAGCAAAAACATTTGCCTTTTCCGAGTCTGTGCGTGCCCAGCTGTTGTCTTCTTTGCGTATTGGGGGAGTTTGTTGATGCTGGTATTTGATCCTTTTTGTTGCTCTCCATAAAGCGTAATTTGTATCCATGGTAGGGCTTAAATTTTCCAAATACTCTTGAAAGCTTTCATTCTTTAAGTCTTTGATTAAACTCTTGAGTTCCGCAGATGCTTTATTATAGCGCCTTTTATCAGAAGGGTAACCATTGTTCTGCCAGATTCTCCTAAGCCTTCTTTTTTCGGCAATTTTCTTTTTGATGACCATTGGACAGCATTCCTGTTTCCTTGTGATTGGGATCTCTGGTGTCGCTTCCCTAGCTGACTCTTGAATTACTTGAGTGAAGTTCCATACTGCAGCCTCAACATCATCAGTGGTTTTGAGCGGTATTCTCATATTCAGTTTATTGTCCACTAAAGATCTAAAGTGGCACCAATCTGTTCTGTTATTAAAAAGTTTTGATGGTTTTGCTTTTTCAATAATTGTTGCACTTATTGTAGCTATAACGGGAGTGTGATCCGAGTTAAGATCCAGGCATGATGCGATGTCCTGGTACCCAGGAGCGATGCCTTTGGTCACAAAGAAATCCAGCAAGTCCGGTATTTTATTAACATCTGAGGGCCAGTATGTCGGTTCATATGTTGATAAATGATTTAGCTGTAGTTCTTGGACAACCTTATACAGTACTCTTCCCCGTCCCGGTGGAGATATACGGGAGCCCCAGAGAGTATTTTTCGCGTTATAGTCTCCGCCGGCTAGGAACCTGTTACCCAGGGAGCGAAAATAATTGATAAAACCTTCTTTGTTAGTAGGGCGATTTGGCGGGCAATACGCTGCTGAGAGAGTGAGAGGACCGTGCCAGTCTTCTATTCGAACACTAGTTGCTTGTAGGAAGTCCTCCTTGTATTTTGATAGCTCGTAATGTTTAATACTATTCTTGATCAGTATGGCCGTACCTCCCATAGCATGTCTCTCTGCTTCTGGGTGTTCTGTGGAATATATATTGTAATTTTGTATTTTGAAGTAACTTGAGCTTGTGAAATGAGTCTCTGAAACGAGTAAAACATCTATATTATGTAACTTAAGAAAAATGTCTACTTCTTGCTTGTGTTTTGAAAGTCCATCGGCATTCCATAGGGCGATTTTATATATTGGAGCCATTTTTATTATTTGACAGTTCCTCTCTTAGGAGCCTGATCTGTGTTGATAATTCATTTATTGTGTGCTGTTGTGCCAATATCGTTTGTTGCATTGATATTATGATGGAGGTTAGGTCCCCTGTTTGTTGGTCTGGTTGTTGACGAGTTAGTTGATTATATTGATGGTTTGTTGTAACATGAGGATAGGCATGACGTTTTTTCAATTGATCTGTATTATGAGGAGTGAGGGTTTTGTGTTGCATACTGGTTATCGTTTGATTCTGAGGTTGATTTTGTTGTTCTTGGTTAGGTTGTACTTGTGTCATTTGCAGTTGCGTTGTTGACTGAAATGACTGTTGTTGATTACCGGAGATAAGTATTTTACCAGCTTGACCCGGGTTTCTTCTGTTTAGGATGTCAACATAAACTTTACAGCCTTTATAATTAGCTGGGTGCGCACCACTGCATAGTACGCATTTGGCAGGTTTACCATCATTACGGTTTTTTTTACACGTGCGATAGTCATGCAGCCCTGCACATTTGACGCAGCGGGCTGGCCTAGTGCACCTGTTCCTTGTGTGGCCGTAGCACTGGCAATTTTTACACTGAGGTATCTGCGTTTTTCTTATGGATTCTTCGAATTCCACAATTGCATTTTCAATGTTTTTAATTTTGAATATGTCCTTGTTCTTTGCATTACGCTTGATGTCAATGAAGAAGAGATTTTTTTTCCTCTTAGTTTCTCGGTTGATAACATTCATAATATTTACAACTTCGTGCCCTTCCTTCAATAGTTCTTTCTTGATTAGCTCAGTCTCTGTGGAATGATGCATATTCTTTAACACGACTCTGAATGTCTTCTCCTCTTCAAGGCTATATGTGTGCCTTGCTACTTTATTTTTATCAAGAGCCTCCCTTGATACTTTATAGTCTTCTACTTTTTTTACTTGCAGTTTGACTTTGTTACCTTGCATTAATTGATAACTGTAAGCTGTTTTATCTATGTGGTTATTTACTAAATTTAGCAGAGGGTTGATTGCTGTAATATAGTGAATTATGAAAGGAGGAACTTGAATCTCTTTTTTCTCCTTTTCTGTAGTGGGTGTCGAGCTAGTCGATTGCTCTCCTACATCACGTGCAGCCGATGCCAGTGCGCCGTACCTGTCGGAGGTAGATGTTCCAGTGTTGGGCAGCTTCCTTAATTGTGAAGAAAGATCACCGCTTCTCCTTCTTTTATGTCGCCTTACTTCTTGAAACTCATTTAATGTTATGACTTCTGATTTATCACTGGCGATTGACAGGATATCATCGTTGTTAGAAGTGTTTGTCAACTGGTGCGGTGTTGTATTCATAGCATAATCTGAAGGCGCCGCCTGTTGCAGCGCTTGTGAATATGAATAACCAGAGTTTGTCAGTGCTGTACTATTTGTAACACTTTGTTGTGAGGGGTACGATTCCCACATGGGCAAATAATTAGAAGGTGTTTGTTGTATAAAAGTATTCATCTGTGTTTTATTGCCTTGTGGCATATTCCACTGTGGTATCAAAGTTTGTTGAGATTGTTGCATCTGAATTGTTTGTGGAGGCTGGGCTTGCATTTGCCATTGCATTTGAGGTTGCGAATTATACATGATGGGAGTGTTGTTATTTGTTAATTGTTGTGAATAATAGGTATTTGGATTAGCCATAAAACCGGAATTATTGTTGTACATAATGTTACGTTATGTTAAGGATTAGAGATTTAATTGAGTTTACCAGAATAACAGCTGGAGCCAGCAGATAAGCGGCACGGGTCCCGATACCGCGCCTGACCTCTGAATATCACACACGAATTTCACTGTGTCTGTACTCTTTGCTGTCCAAAACTCAACTGAAAAATAGTTTAAGGTCAAGATGTAATTTAGTTCTCTCTGACTTGTGGTAGTTCATTTGCTTCAATGGGTATATATCAAGTTACGGCAAACTTTAATTTGATCATGGCATGCTGCGAATGAGTTTTTTTTTGGAACACACGATATTATGCTTTGAACAGATTCTTCATTTGTCATTCGATGCAGATCCAGCTAAGTCTCTAAGATTTGATGAAGCATACTATGTCAGCGTTTTTAATTAGGTCATCTAGTTCCGAATTCATTCTCCTTCGATGACTTCCAAGTACTTTTTCAACACCACCGTAAATGTTTCTCAAGATTCTTCTTTCCATGCATCTTAACTGATTTTGTTAATTTATGTTATTGCCCAAGTTTCACATGCATAGGATATTAGAATGAATCAAATGTTTATGCATAGTAATTTCCGATTCTTGGGTGTATTCTCTTAGCTATCTCTTCATCCATGCTGTTTCTTGAGTTAAGTTGGGATCCAATATATACAAACTTTTTCACCTCCTCAAACTTATAGTTCCCTATTTGTAAAACCTTTGACGTATACTCTTGTTTCGATAGCGGCAAATACTAGTTTTATTTTCATTTATTCTTAATTTCATTTCGGCTGCAGTTTTTTCCAACAAAAACGTATTTGTTAGTTCATGTTGACTCCTACTCACTATAACTAAATCATCCGCGTATGCACATATTTGAACATTTTTTGTTTTCATAGTTCCTGTAATATTAGTTTTTCTGATTATCACTTCCAGTATAAGATTGAAGATTAGAGGTGATAAACAATCTCAGTGCTTTACGCCTGCATTGAAAACAAAGGTTTCTGTGTATTCTCGCTGCACTCTTAAATTGCGTTTATGCCCTTTAATGTCAATCAGCTTCTTATTTATTTCAAGTTTTCTCATGCATTCCCAATTTTATTCCGTTTCACACTGTCAAACAATAGACGAAAGTCTATAAACAGGTTATGTAGTTCGATATTGCACTCATAACATTTTTCATAAATTTGTCGCATGGGGAATATAGAGTCTGTCGTCGAACGATTCGGCCTGAAGCCATTTTGGTAGTCACCAATTAAATGATCTCTGAATTTTATTAGCCGGTTGTATAGTACACATGTAATATTTTATATGGAACGCTCAGTAGGGAAATACCGCGATAGTTATTGCACACTCCTCGTTCACCTTTTTTAAATATAAGAATCATACACTTAAATTCCATTCTTCCGGCATTTTAAAAAGATAAACCTCCATACTTTATTAACTCTCCAATAATCCCATCTTGCCTAGCTGCTTTGTTATTTTTAAATTCTTTCATTATCGCTACTACTTCTTCCAAAGTAGGACATTCTTAGTTTTGCGTTATCTGTTGTTCTTTATATCCCCCTCCCCCTTCTTCGATGTTTTCAGCTTCCAGACTGTTTAATAAGTTTTTGAAATGTTCGGTCCATCTACCTAAAGATTTCTTTCTTCTCTGACAGCTGTACTCCATTTTCAACTTTATACTTTTATGTCATTGTTTTTGTGCCCGCGTTATTATCTTTTATTTCTTTGTAAAGTGTTCTCGTTCTTTTGTGTCTGTGATGTTCTTCCATTTTCTGTATTAGCAGATTATAATATTCTTTCTTTTTTCTTACACACGTTCTTAGCCTGTTTTCCTTTGCTGCAGTTGTTAGTAATTTTTGTCTTGCCTTATTTTTTTTACTGATGACTACTCTGCAATCGTCATCAAACCAGTCGCTGTTTATTTTATGTTCTTCCCCTTTTCTTATTACCTTTACAGCAGCGGTCATACAACATCATGACAGTCGTTAGTGGGGTTGGAAGTCCTCATAACTGCACAGCGACGCCTGTAATTGGCCTAACGGCTGTTGGCTGAGTGCGAATTAAATAAATAAAGCTCTTGTATGCTTTTTTTTATTTTGTTCCATTTCTCTTGTATGGTTTCACTCATGGCTGCTCTTTCCCTATCTTTGCGTTAAAGTTGCAATTCCTCATAAAATAATTCTTTTGTGTCTTATCCGCTTCTCTAGTCGGTGCATATGCATTGATAAAAGTCATGTTAAATAATACAGGGTGATTCTTGATTTATACGCATAATTGCGAGGAATGATAGTTCGTGATGTGTAGTGATGGGCAATTAAAAAAAAGGTAGTAAAATTTTTTTTAACGGAGTTAACGAATTAATTATGTTGAGAATGGTGAACTGGTAAAATTAAATTCGAATTTACTTTGAATTGTATCTGCTACTCTCCGTCACTAGTTGTCAAACTGGAGCTTCTCTTATTCGTAAAAGAAAAATTATAGCACCTAACTTCACCAACGCAGAACTCATAGACATGATGTTAACGTACGGGGAAGTACACAAAAATGCAGTAGCTGCAGCTCGGCTTTATGCACAAACGTTCCCTCAAAGATATCATCCGGGCCGAGAAACTTTTCTACGAGTTGTCCAGTACGCACGTGTGGTGCAGCATAGATTCGACGCGCTCAGGTGTTCATCGCAAACGAAGAAAATTATTTCGAACAATTGTTGTAATACTCCAATTTAAGTTACATAATTAATTTGTTATTTCCGTTAATAAAATGCTTTTACTACATTTTTTTTAAATTATCTATCACTACACATCACGAACTATCATTTCTCACAATTATGCGTATAAATCAAGAATCACCCAGTATTTTAATCAAAATTTACAAATCCTGTCGTTTATTGGCTCAAAATACAGTACCGCTTTCTTTAGTTTATCATCAACCAAAAATCCTCTTTTTCCCTGTTTTTCCACGCCACTATACATAAGTATAAAACCATTTTTCATAATTGAACCACTCTTTTTCCACCTAATCTGTTGTAATGCCGTTACACAAACCTCCTATTTTTTAAGCAAGTCAATTATTGCATTTAATTTACCTGCTAGCAGTATAGTTCTTATGTTCAACGAAGCAAATTGCCAAATTTTTACTTCGGTTATCCTTGAATTATGTTATTTGTTATTGATTTATAGTGTTTTTTGCTCATTGCTTGCTTTGTTTTTGTGAAGACAGTTCACGTATTTTGAGCGTTCATCGCTAGTTTTTTTTTTTACATTTTCGGCTGATTCTCCGGTATTCATCTCATAGGTACCAGTTTCCCTTCCTTCTCATTCTACTTCCAGGTTTCACCATTTATGTTAATTTCTGGTATTCAATTTTTACTAAACCATTTCCGCTACGCATTTCCTTGGCCTTGAATCTTATATAAGCTTGTACCTTTCTCCAGCTTTTTGTGAGGTCACTGTCTATAAAAATGTTTGGGCCTTGTATCTTTGGTAGCTTGGATTTATTCTTTAGGATCATAAACGTCTCTTCAAAACTTTCCATTTCCATAATAAACAATTAGACTTAAACACGTTTTGAGAAGTATTTCCTTTAAAATGTGTTTGCCGTATGTATCCATTTTTATCCCTGAAATAATCAAATTATTTCTGCGCCTAGATTTATCCATTTCCTCTACTGCTAAACGAATCTCTTCCATTTCATCCTTTATTTCAACATTTTCTCTCTTCAATGCTTCATTTTCGACTTTTATCTTTTGTATCTCCTCAAAATACTTGCGTTGCTTACTTCTAACTTTATCAACCTCTGTCGTTAGATTCGTCACCATTATCATTAGCGCATCTATCTTATCCTTGCTTGCTCGTTGCCAGCTTTTACTATGTGTTCTTATTATTTTCTTACTTTTCCAAATATTTCTTCCTCGTCATCACGAGCTTCTCTCTTTATTTTTCCTTCATCCCACAGGACAGCGCGTCCCGCTGGAAGGACGCTTCGACACTTTATTATTAAGCTGGCCACAGATGCAGAGACTAGCGTGTGCATTTTTGAATGTGCACGCAAACCCCTGAAAAATGCGTGTACTCTGTATGCAATTTCCAGCTACCCGGCTCACGATTAGTTCATTTACGGCTACTATTACTCTGTAACGGATGTAAGAGTGATTGCTTTATCCCTCTCTATTGCGTATAAAATTAAAATCCTAACAAGACAAACACCAGAAACTGGAGGACCACTAATGTGTCTTGTAAATGTAATATATCCATCGAATGGTACCCAACTGCAAGAAACTTGTATAATTAGATAACTTATTTCTTCAAATATATACTACCTACTTCTAAAAACCGCAAAAAACGTCAGCAAACAACTCCTATAAGAAAAGCAGTAGTATGTAATTGTAGGTATTTGAAAGTAATTATTCTGAAAAATATAAGTTTCACCAGCTATTGTAAAACGTTCATATTAATGCTAATGGGTGCCTTAAATACAGACAAAATATAATAAAATTCAATGAATAGCCGGCGAAAGTAAAAACTTGAAAAACACTCCAGAAGCACATTAGAAGTTTTCCAGTCGATAGGGCCATTTGGATGTAGTTATTCTGAAACACATAAGCTTCACGACGATCGCTAAGCACTATGTCGGTAGCATATTGTGTCTAATGTGTGCTATAAGTACGGATAAAATAGAATAAAATGCAACGAATGGTCCATGATTGCCAAAACTCGTCTTTCTAAGCGCTACATAAATAAAAATGCAGGAACTATTTAGTAGGGAGTGTGAAAATGCGTTTCTATTAATTTACTGTAACTCGAAAAACACTCCAAAAGTACATAAGAAGTGTTCGTGCCAATGTAGCTATTTTGAAAAATATAAGCTCAACGACGACCTCTGAGCTATATTTCGGCTGCCAGCTACTATAAAACATTCATATTGTGTATAATTGGTGCTATAAGTACCGATAAAATAGAATACCATGCAACGAATGTTCCGCGATAGTAATAACAGTCTTACTAAACGCTACGTTAATTAAAATGCAGGAACTATTTAGTAGGGAATGCGGAAATATATTTATAAAAATTTACTATAACCTGAAGCACATTAGAGGTTTTCGTGTCGATATGGCCATGAGCATTTGGTTATTCTGAAAAATATAGGCTCCACGACGATCTCTGAGCGTTATTTTGGCAGCCAGCTATTATGAAACATTTATATTCTGTCTAATGGGTGCTATAAGAACGAATAACTTAGAATAACATGCAACGAATGGTCCGCGATAATAATAACGGGTCTTACTAGACGTTATTAATTAAAATGCAAGAACTATTTAGTAGGGAGTGCGGAAATGTATTCATAAAAATTTACTGTAGCGAAAAAAACACTCCAGAAGCACATTAGATGCTTTAGTGTTGATAGGGCCATTTGTATGTAGTTATACTGAAAAATATAAACTCCACGACGATCTCCCAGCGTTATTTCGGCTGGCAGCTATTATGAAACATTCATATTGTGTCTAATGGGTGCTATAAGAACGAATAACTTGGAATAACATGCAACGAATGGTCCGCGATAATAATAACGGGTCTTACTAGACGTTATATTAATTAAAATGCAAGAATTATTTAGTAGGGAGTGCGGAAATGTATTCATAAAAATTTACTGTAGCGCAAAAAACACTCCAGAAGCACATTAGATGCTTTAGTGTTGATAGGGCCATTTGTATGTAGTTATATTGAAAAATATAAACTTCACGACGATCTCCCAGCGTTATTTCGGCTGGCAGCTATTATGAAACATTCATATTGTGTCTAATGGGTGCTATAAGTACGGATACATTAGAATAACATGCAACGAATGGTCCGCGGTAGCCGTAACAAGTCTTAATAAACGCTATATTAATTAAAATGCAGTAATTATTTAGTGGGGAGTGCGGAAATGTTTTTATAAAAATATTCTGTAATTCAAAAAACGTTCCATATGCACATTAGATGTTTTCGTGTTGATATGGCCATTTGTATGTAGTTATGCTGAAAAATATAAGCTCCACGACGATCTCCGAGCATTATTTCCGCAACCAGCTATTATAACACATTTATATTGTGCCTAATGGGTGCTGTAAGTACGGATAAATAGAATAGAATGCAACAAATGGTAATCGTAACAGGTGTTATTAAACACTATATTAAATAAAACACAGGAATTATTTAGTAGGAAGTGCGACGATGTGTTCCCAATAATTTAATCTAACTCGTAAAACACTCCAGAAGCACATTAGAAGTTTCCGTGTCAATATGGCCATTTGTATGTAGTTATACTGAAAAATATATGCTCCACGACAATTCCCAGCGTTATTTCGGCTGCCAGCTATTATAAAACATTGATATTGTGTCTAATGGATGCTATAAGTAAGGATAAATTAGAATAACATGCAACAAATTGTCAGCGATTGTAGTAACAGGTCCTACTAGACGTTATATTAATTAAAATTCAGGAATTATTTAGTAGGGAGTGCGGAAATTTATTCATAAAAATTTAGTGTAACTCGAAAAACACTCCAGAAGCAAATTAGGTGTTGTCGTGTACATATGTTCATTTGTATGTAGTTATTTGAAAAATAGAAGCTCCATGGCGATCTCTGAGCGTTATTTCGGCAGCCAGCTAATATAAAACATCTATATTGTGTCTAATAGGTGCTATAGGTATGTATAAAGTTGAATGAAATCTAGCGAATGATCCGCGATAGTCGTAACAGGTGTTATTAAACACTATATTAATTAAAATACAGGAATTTATTAGGAGGGAGTGCAAAGATGTGTTCCTAATAATTTACTATAACTCGCAAAACACTCCAGAAGCAAATTAGGTGTTGTCGTGTTTATATGTCCATTTGTATGTAATTATTTTGAAAAATATAAGCTCCATGGCGATCTCTGAGCGTTATTTCGGCAGCCAGCTATTATAAAACATCCATATTGTGTCGAATGGGTGCCATAAGTATGGATAAAATTGAATGAAATCTAGCGAATGATCAGCGATAGTCGTAACAGGTGTTATTAAACACTATAGTAATGAAATACAGGCAGGGAGTGCAAATATGTGTTCCTAATAATTTACTCTAACTCGCAAACACGCCAGAAGCACATTAGAAGTTTTCGTGTCAATATGGCCATTTGTATGTAGTTATTGTCAAAAATATAAGCTCCACGACGAACTGTAAACGTTATTTCAGCTGCCCTCTATTAGAAAAAATTCAGTTGTGTTCCATGGGTGCTATAAGGGCGGATAAATTAGAATAACATGCAATAAATGGTCCGCGATAGTAATAACAGATATTACTGGACGCTATATTAATTAAAATGCAGTAATTATTTAGTAGGGAGTGCGGAAATGTATTCATAAAAGTTTACTGTAACTCAAAAAACACTCCAGAAGCACATTAGATGCTTTCGTGTTCATATCACCATTTGTATGTAGTTGTTCTAAAAAATACAAGCTCTACGACGATCACTGAGCGTTATTTCGGCAGCCGGCTACTATAAACCAGTCATATTGTGTATAATGGGTGCTATAAGTACGGATAAAATAGAATAACATGCAACGAATGTTCCGCGATAGTAGTAACAGTTTTACTAAGAGCTAAGTTAATTAAAAAAAAAGGAATTATTTAGTAGTTAGTTCGGAAATCTATTTATAAAAATATATTATAACTTGAAAAGCACATTAGAAGTTTTCGTGTCGATATGGCCATTTGTGTGTTGTTATTCTGAAAAGTATAAGCTCCACGACGATCTCTGAGCGCTATTTCGGCAGCCAGCTATTATAAAACATTTATATTGTGTTTAATGGGTGCTATAAGTACGGGTAAAGTAGAATAAACTGCAAGGAATAGTCCGCGATAGTAGTAACAGGTGTTATTAAACACTATATTAATTAAAATACAGGAATTATTTAGTAGGGAGTACGACGATGTGTTCCCAATAATTTACTCTAATACGTAAAACACTCCAGAAGCACATTGGAGATTTTCGTGTCAATATCGACATTTACAGGTAGTTATACTAAAACATATAAACTCCAACGAAGATCTCCTAGCGTTATTTCAGCAGCCAGCTATTATAAATCAATCATATTGTGTCTAATGGATGCTATAAGTACCGATAATTTAGAATAACATGCAACGAATGGTCCGCGATAGTAATAACGGGTCTTACTTGACGTTATATTTATTAAATTGCAGTAATTATTTAGTAGAAAGTGCGGAAATGTATTCATAAAAAATTACTATAACTCGAAAAACACTCCAGAAGCAAATTAAATGTTTTCGTTTTTTTATGGCCATTTGTATGTAGTTATTTTCTAACGATTAAGCTCCATGACGATCTGTGAGCGTTATTTCGGCAGCCAGCTATTATAAAACATCAATATTGTGTCTAATGGGTGCTGTACGTATGGATAAAATTGAATGAATCTAACAAATGGTCCGCGATAGTCGTAACAGGTGTTATTAAACACTATATTAATTAAAATACAGGAATTAATGAGTAGGAAGTGCGCAATGCCTTCCTAATAACTTACTCTAACTCGCAAAACACCCCAGAAGCACATTAGAAGTTTTCGTGTCAACATGGCCATTTGTATGTAGTTCTCATGAAAAATATATGCTTTACGACTTACTCTCAGCGTTATTTCGGCTACAAGCTATTATAAAACATTCATATTGTATCTAAAGGGTGCATCGGTACGGATAATTAGAATAAAATCCAAGGAATGGTCCGCGACAGTCGTAACAAGTCTTACTAACCGCTATATTAATTAAAATGTATTTATAAAATTTACTGTAACTCGAAAAACACTCCAGAGGAACATTAGATGCTTTCGTGTTGATATGGCAATTTGTATGTATTTATTTTGAAAAATATTAGCTCCACGAAGATCACTGAACGTTATTTCGTCAGCCAGCTATCATAAAACATTCATATTGAGTCTAATGGATGCAATAAGTACGGATAAATTAGAATAACATGCAACGAATGGTCAGCGATAAGAGTAACAGGTCTTACTAAGCCCCATATTATTTAAACTGAAGGAACTATTTAGTAGGGAGTGCGGAAATGTATTCATAAACATTTACTGTAACACGAAAAACACTCAGCAGAACATTAGATGCTTTTGTGTTATATGGCCATTTGTATGTAGTTATTCTGAACATGTAAGCTTCACGACGATCTCCGACCGTTATTTCAGAAGTCAGCTATTATAAAGCATTTATATTGTGTCTAATAGGTGCTATAGGTGTGCTGAGCTGATACAAGTCCAAGAAGGAGTGGAGGTCCCGATTTGTTTCATATCAGGATTCTGAAGGGTTACGAGACCAGGTACACAATCGCTGAGAAGAAGATGTTGGCTATTATATTCGCTATCAACAAATTAAAATTTTACCTGACAGGAAACAAGTTTTACATTGAGACAGATAATTCAGCAATATCATTCCTTAAAAGCAAAACGTTCCATAACGATCGATTATACAGATGGACATTGTACTTGCAACAGTACGATTTCGAAATAAGACAGACCAGGGAACACGAATGTGGTAGCGGATTTCTTAAGCACGAAGGACGCAGCAAAGAGTAAACGACATAAACAATTATTGATAGGGATTGAAAAAATTTATCAACAGGGAAGATTTTCGAAGAAGGATTTATTAGCCAAACAAGAAAATTTAGAACTCCAACCAATTCGAAATTTAGTGCAAGATAGTCCAAACCAAGTATATAAAGGTTTTAAAATAGTAGAAGGTCTATTGGTAAAATTATTGGGTGGAAAGGAATTAATAGTATTATGCAGAGAAGATGTAGTCAATGTGGTAAAAGAAATTCATCAAACTTTCGGACACTGTGGGTGATGAAAAACATGGTTGATGTTTCGAGAATGTTTCTACACCAAGAACGATATCAAATTCATTAAGCACTTCACAAATTGTTGCAAGTTTTGCCAATTGGCCAAGGAAAATAATCATACGAATCAGAACGTAATCAAGAGTATAAGAGTCAACGAACCATTGGAGCTAGTTGCGATCGATTATTTGGGAAATTTGGTACCGGGACAGTATGGGTACCGACACATTCTAATCATGGTGGACGTGTTTTCAAAGTATATTAAACTTTACCCTGCGAAACATAGCAACACAGAACATGTGATTAAATCTGTCGAAAAGCTTCAAGAAGAAGTGGGGGCTCCAAAGAAGATATTAGCTGACAACGCAAGCTATTTTAGGAATGCAACAATGATTAACAACCTGGAACAGAAAGGGATCAAAGCATATTTCTGCCGCATACGACACCCGCAATCCAACGTAGCAGAGCGGTACATAAAAGAAACAATAAAGTATTTGAAAATAATGACCCATGAGCATCATAATAAATGGGTGCAATACTTGCCAAAGGTAGAGGACTTTAAAAATAAGGCCAGTAACTTTATGCAAAGGCGTAGTACCAGCAAGACCATGGAGGCAGGAAGAGGATGCGACAGAAGTTATAGAGCTATTGGAGAAGATCAGACAACGGGTTAAGAAGATACAGGATCGTTACGAAGAAAAGCATAACAAAAGGATAAAGAAACGCATGAAATTTAGAATCGGAGATCTAGTAATCATCAAGAAACTTACGAGTAGTGCAAAATTTCTGAACGCTTGCGAAGGGCCATACCGAATACACAAGATGTTTAGTAATGGAAATACGTATGAATTAATCAACGAAGTGGATAATAAAATCAGAGGACGCTTCCATATTTCGACAATATACCCATACTTAGGTAGTATAGGGTACATTAGTGTTAAACAAATGTTGAGCCACACTCAGTAAGTTAGATTAGTTTAGATTAGAATAGGTATTAGATTAGATTAGGCATTAGATATAATAACTGAATTTGCGATAAGCTAAAAATTAAACTAGGCTGATTAAAAGAGAGATTTGATTTATGTAATTGAAATTTGTGACAATTAAAATGACAACGCATGCAAATCGACGTATGATATGAAATAAAGCTCATGCGTAGTAATTTTAATCATCAAAAATTTGGGGAAACATGCGATGGTATTAAGCCCTACAAACTAATGGGCATTTTATTAAAGCTCAGGTTGAGGTATTTTATATAACTGCAAGGCTAACTTTTGAATTTAATAGATTGAATGCATTGTAAAATAAAATTTAAAATATGAGGTTTGTGCCGAACTATTAATTACAAAATGGTTTGCAAAAGCACTAAATTCAAAGAAAGTTAAACAGTGAAATATTTGTCAGGGTTTTAAAAGAAAGGTAGGAAAAGCTAATGAACGTTGCAACGAGCAGCTAAGAAAGCTGAAATTAAGGCATTTGATGGAAAATTGTAAAAATCAACAAGCCAGGGTTAATAAAATCAAGAATAGCACACAGCAGATGAACTTAAAATTTGTGTGGAAAAGAAGACATGTAAAATCAAGCGACGCCTTGGTGAAGGAAGTACTTTCATAAATTTAATCAGTGCAGTGACTTATGTGAACAGTTTAAAGCAAATTAACAAACGTGCAGTGACGCAAAGACTTGATTAACTAATTATAAATGTGGACCATAATGTTAGAATAAGTATTTGTAAATAAGTTGTAGATTTTAGGCAAAGTTATATTTATAAGTAAGCATTTTGAACTTGATTCACATCAGTTTTTATTTAAGATTAAAACTAGCAATTGTTTATAGCGGATATTAAAGAGAACAATTGAATAAGTATTAGAATTGACAGGTTGTAAAATGTACTCCTGAATAAAGTTAATTTTCATGTTATAAACCAATTTTTTTACAATAAAAACTATACCGGCCAATTCAGTGCAATTTCGTGGTCGTGTGGTGCTATTTTCATCAAAATCCAACACCTCAAGTTGTAAAGTTCTTCGAAGCACGAGCACCATAACCTAACATCGGAGCCAGTCTATTTGGATCTATGCTTGGAGGCCTGCAAGCCGAGACAGGCCAGAGGAGAAGACTGCAGAGCAGAAAGCAGCCCGTGGAGGACGTGATCAACGAGTGGCAGCAGTATCAGGCCCATAGCAGCCCGACAACGAGACCATCGTCGCCTTCGAGCCGCGATAAGAACGGCAACGACAGGTACTGTCTACGTCTAAAAAATAAGCTAAGTGAGCACCGGGAAGTTTATGCATGTGCACCAATAGTCTTACACAAGGCAATAAAAGCCGTATTCATCGCTGTAAAATTAATCCAGACCGCAAATTAGCCCAACTCCATAATTTGGGGTTATGTGACAGTTGGATCCTGAAAAGACGCCAGTTGAAACAATTGATGCTTGGATATGGACCCCCTTTTAACAAATGCTAGAAAAACAAATGATGTAAATGCCGCGAAATAGCCTAATTCAAATATTTACCGGTGGAACTGTGATAAATTTTCACTTTATTTTAAATTCACGATCGCAATTGTCAGCGGAACCATTTTGATTTAACGTATGACCAACTTTCGAATATTTGCTTGTGCGCAGTAGTACAAAGTTGAAATACAGATCCGTATTCAGTTAAATTAAGAATTAGACATTCAGCCCAACTGAACCTAACCGAGAGAAAGGGTAATTGCTTACCGAAATTTTTAAGCTAGCCATAATGATTGTTATTACTTGCAGATAGATAAAAATCAACAGGGCATATAACCATTTATTTCAATGAGTTAGTAAATTACAACTCCTTTTAATCGTCTGAGTGCCTGCCACTTCTCCATGGTTTCTACATTTCCATCTATTGACAAGAACAACTCCAACTATAGTGCTGATCACAACAACGGCTACAGCGATCCGTATACCAATTCCAGCAACATTTGGTCCTGATAAAATAAAAATTGTTAGCTGATTATTAATATGTACCCTTTCTTATTTTAGTTTCTTTTTTATCCCCTCAGTCCAACAAGGTCCCAGTTTATTTTCTTCTCTATTTTTACTGTACATAAGAATTATATCAAACGAATAAAATATGGTACCAGAATTGTACAGAGGTAAATAAGAAAAAAAATGTTCATCGGTCTGGAAATTTATTAAAAATATAAAATCTGCAAATAAATCATTACTACAAATTATTCCAAGAACTGAATAGAAAGATTACTATAAAGTTGGAAAAAATTTGCCACTAGTGTAAAGTAGAAACTCAGAAACTAACTGTGGAAGATGAATATAAAGAACTGAAGGAAAAAATGAGAAGAAGACCGAGTGGAAATATTTGATATATATATAAAAAGACAGAGTGATTTAAATGCGATAACTATACGGGCATAACTGTAACACCTGTCATAGCAGATAAACTTCATTAAAAATAATAATTAACGATCAATATCCAGAATGGCAATTTGAAAAAAAGAAAGAGAAAAAGACTAAGAAAAACATGTGGAGAAAGGATGAGTAAGACAATCAACGAACGAAACCTTAAAGCTGAGGAATTTTATAACCACGAAGAATGGAAAAAGTTTGGAAATCGGAAAATGATGCCAGACGTTATAAACCTATGCATATATGCAGTATATAAAATACATACTTAACCCGTTAGGACGCACGCGTGGGTAAAAAATACCCCAGCGCTGAAAAAAACCTTAATAAAATCTAAAATCTTTTTTGCACACGCTTCCTGTCCTAGGTATCTCTCGAGTAGATTCTCCAAAGTACAAATGCATCGTATTTATGCTTTTGATATCAGTTACAATCTAGCTGTAACGGGATAATATGTTATGGGGTAAATTTTACCATCGCGCGCGTCGACTTTAAAAGTCGTGAAAAGTGAATAATTAGAAATAATAATGGAATCACGTCCTTTTACTTCGAAATGGGCATTTAAACAACCTCTGGCAGAAGCCGATTTGGAAAAGATTGTAAATGAAATGTCACACACCGAAGATCATGTACCGTCAAGTGATGATTCAGAAATAGATGAAAACGTGAATTTTAAGAAATAAAAAGACGTTTTAATATATATAATATTATTATTTTGCTCTTAATGATCCATTAATATGTTTTACTACTACATAGTGCAATATTATTTTCTTTACACAGCAATTTCATTGATAATATGTTATGGGGTAAATTTTACCCCGCGCGCGTCCATACGTCACAAATTAGCACTCGCGTCCTGACGGGTTAAGTTACCGTCTAGTACAGATTATGTGACGTCCAGGGCCGTAACTAGGCAAACTTTTGTTGTAGGTAAGCCAACATTTTTGCGCCCCTCAGTACACTAACGATATATTGCTATGGTTTTAAGCCCTACCAATCAACTCTGTTAGCATAGCCAAATTAATGGACATTTGATATGTTTTTCGGACTTTTTCCACTGTCTAGGGTGTAAATGGGCATTTCATGAAAGCTCAGAGTGAGATATTTTATATAACTGCAAAACTAAAACTTGAATTTGCCAGAATGAATACATTTGTAATGAGATGCCAGTAATTGCAGAATAATTATTTAATAAACGCAATAAGCCAAGCTTAATTTCAACAGGGATCTAAGTTGAATGTAAGTTCAGTTAATTGATTAGGTTTGTGCTAAGGTAAATGCCAAGCCGAATAAAATTTATTAATTACAAGATGGATCGCAAACGCAAGGGAATCAAGCGTAGAATTCAGGTACAGTTCAATAGTGAAATCCAGTTAGGGTTTTATGAGAAAAATAATTGAAATATTGATAAGCTTATGAACATGCAACGAGCAGATAAGAATGAAGGCATTAAAGCATTTGGTGGAAACCGTAAGAATCAAAAGGCAAGGATTATAGAAAGTGCAGAAAAGAAGACAGCATATGAATTTAAAAATTTGTGGAAAATAAAACAGTGAATCCAAAGGAAGCCCGTGCAGTAAATGCGCGAATTAAATACTCTAATCAGTGCAGTGACATGTGAATATTTAAACGCAAATTAAAAAGACGTGCAGTGACAAATAGATACGCAAAATTAGTATAAATGTAAACAATTATTATAGATGTAATATTAGTGTACAAAATCCTAGTTTTAAGTAGAATTGATTGTTAAAAGTCAGTATTTTGAACCATGTTAACATCCGTAATTAATTTGAAACTAACTAGCTTTTGTTTATAACAAAAAAGAAGACAAATGAATAAATTAATGGCTTGACGTGTGAAATTGTGCTCTGTATTAAAATAAAAATTTCTGATATTAAAAGTAAAAATACATGTATGAAACTTTACCAGAGTGTTGAGCAAATGTTTGTGCCCATGTGGTATTATTTTTATCAAAATCCGTCACCAAAAATTGTTGAGGTCTCCGATGTTGTGTGACATAACCTCGATCCGAAGCAGCCTTAGTTCTGACAGCTACGAGGAGGTCGACCAGTCTAGCCAGCACATTGGAGAAGACATCAGTGCCACTCAGCAGTCTGTGGGGTACGTGCCTGTGTTCCAACAGCAGGATCCGACCCATAGCGGCCCCGCAACAAGGTCAGAGTAGGTACGAACCCTCCGATTTGAAAACGACTAGTGCAGGTACTGTTCATTCTAAAACTAATTAAGTGAGCGCCGGGAAATTCATGCATGCATAAGAAGAGCAATACTCAAGGCAATCCAGGCCAGTTTCATCGCCGTACGAGTGATTCCAGTATGCCAAAAAGCCCAAACTCCATTATTTAAGGTTATCCGTTGGTGAGATTTAGACCGACGCCAAAATAAACAATTGGGAGATAGAAGCGAGCCCCATAAACAAATTCTAGAACCAATGAGGATTAATGCCGCGAAAACCAACTAATTTAAATAGTTACCAATAGAACTGTGATCGATTTCATTTGTTTTGTTTATTCAATTAGAGGCGATCTTGCAAACGGAGTCTATTTTGGCTTATATTTGACCCAATTTTAGTTTCGATTGTGCGCAGTTAATCGTATGCGGAGACAGATCCGTATTTAATAATTTTAATAAATTATGCATTCAGGGTGGACCCAACCGAGATGAGTCTTAGCTTTATCGATTTGAGCTAGCGTATTATTAGATTAATTGCAGATAAATAAAATATTATAAAGGGCATACAACTATTTATTTTTATCTATCAATTTACAAGTAACTTTTAATCAACCTAAGATTTGATAACACGAATACGAAAAATATTTGCGTGGTACCCTTATTTAAAAATTAAATTAATAACATATTACAACACTAATTAGACATACCATTGCAATATGTGGCAGAAAATACTAATGTTACTGTATGACTTTAACATTTATCTCCGGATATATGAAGTAACGTATTTAAAACAAACAGGTAAATATTCAAAAATAAATGAAACATTTTTAATCAAAAGTTCTAAAACAACTGCATGTTAAAATAACAAAACGTGACACAAATAAAATAAGAACAGAAAACAAGATTATAAATTACAATTCCGTAGAACATTTTATAAATCCTTATATACATATAACCGTGTGGTGTACCTTCTTCTGTGTGTCATCTTTTCATCGGCACCAATCGGGGGCATTTCGCCCATAATCGGAACGCCGCTGCGTTGTTTATAACGCAACGATAAGCATATGCATTTATCAGCGAACGCGAGTTCGAATCCTATTGGCAGCATTGTTTTTAATTTTTAAATTCATGTAATCATTACCTAGTGTTTCGGCATTCTTAGCAGCATTAAGATTGCCTATTTTGTAGATAATTTTGAAGACTCTTCAACTGTAATTCGATCTAGCAAAAGTTGTTTTTTTTTGCAGCGCGCTTTCTGTATTAAAGACATTGAAAACATTTTCTATTATAACTTTTTTATGTACAATTCAATTTTAAAAATGCAGAAATTATTTCAATTATAATAAGACCACGCAAAAGCTAATAAAGGCATGTCAATATGTTAAAATAATACAATGTTAACAAATAATTACATATTATTGTGCTTAGTAACATATGAACATAGATTAAGTTACTATACTCACAGCCACACTGTCACACCTTCTGGTAGTAATTAATATATTTAAAACGTGAAGCTTTTTCTGTGAACTCCTAGTATGAGCCTTGCATCAGGTCGATTTCGGTAATATTTTTTTTTAAAAGCTGCCACCGTATAGGGTAGCAAAAGTGTCTTAAATTGGACGAATTCTAGCGGGCAAGTGATTGTAGTGGAACAGGTAAGCTCTCGAAATCGGTCTGTGGTGTTCTGCTGATTGTTCCAATGGGTCACTGTACCAGCGATGAACCCAAAGCAGTGAATGTATATGCAATATGTGCAATCATTGGACTCGCTCCAACAGTTGTTTAAAATTTAAGTTAGCTTCTCGCCACTGCTGTATTACATTCAGTTTTAAAAATGCAAATTATTATTATAATTAGAATAAGACCACCTATACGGTGGGCTAAAAAGCTAGTAATTCTAATAGTGTGATTGATATAGGTGTGAGTCATAAAACAAACGCCATTAGAAACTGGTAGACATATAACATCCTCTTTGGAAATTGCACAAAGCAATGTAATGTATCACCCAGATTGGGTATAATTCGCATTATTATACTTAGCACTATTTAGCCTAAAATCGTTAATATTACTAATTAATTTGTTTGTAAAAACGCTCATTTTTTTTTTCATTAGTATGAAAGATTTTTTTTCCATTGCCATTTTGGCTCCCCTTGCCGCTTGCGCCAGTAGGCGGGGGCCTACTCGGCGTATACCTAGTTACGGCCCTGCTGACGTTCACCAATATTTGTGCTGATGCTTCTAGACTGGTTTTTCCATATAAAAGTCGTGCATAGCACGTCCATAACCCTTTGTCAGATAATTTTACATTGGTGATGGTTATACCACAGTCCCCGTATTCATAACCGTCTCCATAGTAGCTGATACTGTAAACGTATAATGTTAATAATACAGACTTTCAGGTAGATTTTATACATACGTGCTAGAGTTTTGGCGGTTTGGTATGTAGTAAGATCTACCTGTAGGTGAAACAAATCGACAGTATAGGAGCGGATGGCCGCCTGATTCGCAGAGAAGATGCGCATTGTTATTAGCATCGACTTCTACCCTTTCAGGAAACGTTAGTATCTCTGCTATGGCTACCTGTAACAAGCAAAATAAGCAAGTTTGCAGCTAAGATTCTTTATACAAATACCTCGACAGTTATGAGTTCGTCGCTCAAACCCGTTTCTCGTGCAAATGAGCAAATCCAGTTTCCTTTATCAGTAGATACAGCTTCGTCTACTGTTAACAAGCATCTACCTAAAGTTGATTCCGCCCTTTTGTCGCCAGTAACAATGGTACCGTTCGGTGCTCTTATGCTGCAGTAAGGAGAAGCATATGGAACTTCACATGTTATGGAAAACGACCTTCCCAGCTGGGTTGAAATTTTTTTATATTTTGGGTATTCAGGCACTGCGGAACAATAGATTAACAGATATCGCTGTAAATTTAATAAAATTCTGATAATATACAGTGTGTTTCACTTTACATGGAAGCACCCCTGTATTTTCTTTGTTTTTGTATGAATCGATTTGAATTTTTTACCAGTTGTAGAACTCACCAAGATGCATCTATTCATGTCCTTGAGCGCAAATGACGTTGTTAGCCTGGCCTACTACGATCAAGAATATGGGTCGCATTGTCAATATTTTGCATCGCGTTAGAGTTACAGCAAAAATTTATTAAGAAAAGTTGTTTAGAATCAAAAGAGTACCCCAGATACCGATTTTCGTTTAATAATTCGAATTTTTAATTTTTATCCATAAATTTGTCAAAGTCCCAAATTTCAACTTTTAATTTGATCTCAAATGGTGCCATGGAGAAACAACATTTTTATTATTGTTGCAAACGTCATTAGCTTTTAATAATAGCTGAATTACGTTTAACTGTTGCTGATAAAGTAGAAATAATTAGAATTACTGGTGAAAATGCAAGATCCAATAGAGAAGTAGCTAGAATATTTAATGGAAAGCATCCAGGGAGTGCACTTATTTATCCTGGCACTTAGTTTCTGACGATGCAAGCAGCGCCCAATTTTCGATGGTGCAATAGTTACATTTAATGCCATATCTCTTAATACTACTACGAAGATTAGCGTCATAAGCCGCCAAAATCATTTTCTCCAAGGGATGCTTTCGAACTATTCTTCTTGGTCTGGGCTTAACAACATTTCCAGTTAAATGAAAAACTTGATTAATTTTTGAAACAGTTCCAGGATAAATAGGTGCGTGCCCTGAATGCCTTCCATTAAATATTCTAGCTACTTCTCTATTGGATCTTGCATTTTTACAAGTAATTCTAATTATTTCTACTTTATCAGCAACAGTTAAACGTAATTCAGCTATTATTAAAAGCTAATGACGTTTGCAACAATAATAAAAATGTTGTTTCTCCATGGCACCATTTGATACCAAATTAAAAGTTGAAATTTGGGACTTTGACAAATTTATGGATAAAAATTAAAAATTCGAATTATTAAACGAAAATCGGTATCTGGGGTACTCTTTTGATTCCAAACAACTTTTCTTAATAAATTTTTGCTGTAACTCTAACGCGATGCAAAATATTGACAATGCGACCTATGTTCTTGATCGTAGTAGGCCAGGCTAACAACGTCATTTGCGCTCAAGGACATAAATACATGCCTCTTGGTGAGTTGTGCAACTGGTAAAAAATTCAAATCGATTCATACAAAAACAAAGAAAATACAGGGGTGCTTCCATGTAAAGTGAAACACACTGTACTAACACCCGTATTCATAGTCGTTCGCCAGCGGATCGCCGGCGACTCGCCGGAGTTTCGTTATGAATAGTATGTTGGCGGCACTGTACGTCTATGTCAAATTCGAGGTGATCAGGTAGGTTTTCAGTCAGTTTTGACAGAAACTGACACAAAATCTAACCTGCTAACCTCGAATTTGACATAGACGTACAGTGCCGCCAACATACTATTCATAACGAAACTCTGGCGAGTCGCCGGCGATCCGCTGGCGAACGACTATGAATACGGGCGTGAGTCACGTGTAGAAATTAATCTTCTACAATTTATGGCGCTTTTGGCAGATACGTATAGTCACAGCTAATTAGTGTAAGTGTTTCATTCTTGTTACAATAAAAAATATTATAAAATACTGAGCCTTGGTGGGCCAGAGATAGTTTTCATTAACATTTGTAAGGTAAATTATTGCCATAAATATGAGTTTGGAGGGGTTAATTTTGCAGGACGATAAAAGAGTCACCACAACATTTCAAAAATGCGTCATTACCACTCAAACAGCAGTAGTAGCAAGAAAACGTGAATGTACCAAGTTAGATATAAAAAGAAGAAAATGAAAAAGAAGAACTCAACAGCGGGCGTGTCTCCAGGTGGTGGATAGAGGGATTCCTCACCGTTTGGTTGGTAGTGTGAAATGAACAGGTATCTCAGCGTCTGTACATAGATTAACCGGTTACAAACAGAATCTGCATCGAGAAGATCGACTGAAACAAGCTAAACAGAAAATCATTCCAGTATATTTTTTCATTATGAATCACAATAAGTGTGTCTAGATGTTTTGACAGAAAAGAAAGCAAAAAAGAACTGCTGTACCTACCCACAAAAGTTTTACACAAACAATTATATTACGACAACCACTGTAGATCAGGGTTATTACCAAAGACAATTTTGTTTGTAACGAACTTTGAAACGAACATTTGGCTGCTCTTGCCCGAATTGTTTATTTTGATACACAAACATACACACATACAGATACACAAACACATCAAACATTTAAATGTTTAAACTGATTGATGGTCACTGGAACAAAGTTCTAGTTGGTTCTATGAACTTAAATTCACACATATGGTTACAATAAGACCGAATTTAGATAAAATGCAAGAGCAAAAATTACAATCAGATTTATTGCCTTAGATTATTACACTCTTGCTAATTTTGCCAGTGACTTTCAAAAGTCTGCACAAGATCATTGCGATTTTTTTTACTAAGCGATTAATTTTTAGTGCAATGTACTGCTACTGAGGTCAGTAGACACCCATTTAATTTAATAAAATTGTTTATAAATCACCCTGTATAGTCAGTTTATATCTTGTTACGGTATAATCTTAATGAATCGACATTGCATGTATTCAACGTCAAAGAGCGGGTTAGGTTTAGAAGGGTTTGCCGGTTTCCTAAAAGACACAGATCTAAAAATGTCTCGAAGCAGATGGTCGGCTTCTGTTACCCTCAACTAGCTTACTCGGGAAGGCGTGGTTCGACAAACTTAACGAAACCGACAGGGGTTATCCTATTCTAATCCCTAACAATTCAATTCATAAATGGGGAAAATGCTCGGAGCGCCACTTGTTTTTAAACAGAGAATTGCTAACGCAGCGAAAACAAGAAATACCGCGTAGCTATGAAGAAGTCCTCCAGGTTGCTTTACACCACTCCAGCGTCACTCGTCAGCTGCATCGACGCCGGATGCAAACGTAGGGTGGCCACAAAAATCGAAGTCACTTACCTTCGATGGCCACCGCTCTGGAAGCTAATAACAAAATACAAAACACCCCTGATCTTAAGGGCTTACGCGTTCTATCGCATGCTCTGGTCTTTACATGAAATTACACTCGGCTAAAGCCGTCTTTAGTTGAAGACTCAATAGGTTCACACATTTAAATCAAACCAATAATTAATTTAGTCAATAATGAAATTTAATGATTTAAATTTTAGTACATCAAGCCAAAAGTCGGCTATCAAAAAGGTGACACCCTAGTTGAGGTCAAAAGGGGATCCCACGCAAGAACTAACTTAGTCTAAACAGAGTTACAAAGAATAAACAACTAAAATATTGGCAGGAGTAAAGCTTCCGCCTTCAATGATCAACTGACATAATTAAAATACAAAGACGTGCGCAAAGTTCGTTACTCCGCACACTGCGCAACAACAAATGATAATAACACACCCGGCACTGGATAAGCGTAACAGAAATAGTTAACAATGTACAATTTTACCTTAGCCCAGGCATGGTAGATTATTGGAAGTCCAAGCCTCGGTGATACTGCGAAGGACGCCGGAGTGGTGATTGCTTCCTGCAGTGTAGAACAAGGTAGACCCAAGGGTTGTGGAACGGTAGACCGCGGTCCAAAAGAGGGCAGAGGAAATTCACAATGAATGCGGCCCCCCCCCCCGGGAACTAAAGAAAACTCGAGATCTTCTGAACGTAGCAAAATTTGCAAAAAGCAGACGTTTCCCCACTCACTATGGGAAAACTACGTGGGCTTCATAGGGCGTCTTGTACTAGATGTGCAACCATGTGCAAAATAACTCCGTTCCCGACTCTTGGGTTGAGTTAAACGAATATTAAGACGCCGCCCAAAAAGAAATTCGTCCGCCGAACACACAACGTCCCGCGGTGCTCGTTGCTAAGATGACAAAAGATATTCTTAAACGTTCCTCACAACAAGGTTTGGCAAGAGGGATTCACTAAGTTCATCACAAAGTCTTTAACACAGCTCCCCCCGACGGCAGCGACGGTGCCACCCTCGGGGGCGCGAACATTCACATAGGTCTTGATGGCTCAAGTACTCGTTACGAATTTCCAGTTCAAATTCGACTCGGCGAGAAGAACACGACAAAAAAGAGTTTAGAACTCCGAAACCACTAATTTTAAATGCATAATTCCCTAAGGAGTTATCAATTTTTATTTCCCTTACACAAAGCTTGGTGCAACTACACGCAGCATGATGTCATAGCTGAATTGGCAAAATAAGCAAAGTTTCCAGAAGCCCCGGAAGGCGAAAACAAGATAAGGGTTCCAATGCACTTACTAAGCCACGCACGGAAAATTTACGAGCTTAAGTATCAATTACCAGCGCGGCTCTTAAAAAATACCAAGAACTAAATTTAGGTTCTGAAATCGATGTTTAAATGTGTGACAACAAAGAATTCAGTAAGCCTTATTTTGAAAGCTTAATTACATTAGGCAGAAACTGCAATACAAAACGGTCTTGACCAGATAACAAAGAATAGCTTATCGCTGTAATTCGAAGAAATGTAAACGGGACTGGAATGCTTTTAATAACTAACGCGGTTGCCAAAGACTATTTACGGGGCAAATTCATTTAGAAGCTGCAGACCAAAAACATGTGAATATACGTTCAACTAAATTTTGCGCCAGGGTCGGCTTAAGTAGAATTTGAAGTCGCACAATCTTACACTTGCTTTCTAATAACACTTATTATTGAATTAAACGCAAGAATGACTTAATGACGTCAAAACCATTTAACAATCTATATGATTGTCCATTGACAATTACATTCAATCATTCTAACCTGGCGTAGTAGAGGGTGCGTGAGTACGGGTCTGTTGTAGTGCTTCCATCTATCAATTTTACGAGTTTAGCGTTCCATATGGATTATTTCAATCTCTCACTGAACATTATAACCAGATTATGGTTATTACGCTGGTATGTGTTCTCAATACTCTACTATAAAGCCCGGACTCTTACAGAAGACACCATGAAACACCTATAAGCATTTGAGTACTGGTGTTACAGACGCATACTAAGAATTTCATTGACCCACCATGTGACAAACAAAATAGTATTACAACGACTAAATAAGGAAAAATAAATCCTCAAACATGTAAAAATAACGAAAGTTGTATATTTCGGACACATACTACAAGGAAAACTCGAAGGCAAGAGAGGACCTGGCGGCAGGAAAATTTCATGGCTAACGCACTTCATCAAAACCAAATAATATAGGCCATAATGATCGCAAACATCCACTGAGGTTGAGGTACCTGAAGAAGAGGAAGAAGAATGGATCATTTGAACAACGCGGGGGACTTAAGGAGTTATCAGAGGGCTTAGCCCAAAGTAGCACGTTTATAAACGACTCCCAGTAAATTTCGTTTGTGGCGAGTCAAATAAAGTGGTTGAAGCCATGCAGTAAATAAAATTTCCCGCATATATGTGTTTGTATGCAGCAATCTAATTTTTACACTTTAAAGGGGTTCAAAACACCCGTGTGCGGAGTTAGTACACAATTACGACACCTCCAAACGGACGACAGCCAGCAACCAAGGACTTCACTGCTACATTCGTGGAAAATTTTATGACACCGTTTAATATGGGTGGCCTAAGGCTACGTTCTAGCTCCCTGGCATCGAGCATAAGGTAAGTCCAGGGTGTGTTTGCAGTTTGAACGATATGCGTTCGCTTCAGGCTGTGTTGTCAAGATCGCAGGAGCGTAAAGAAATGCGCTTAATAGACATTTAAATGCATAAGCAAAGCGAAGCCGGGTTTTTATGCACGAAATCTTAATGGCGGATTTCGATGCAGTTTAATATTCGTTAATTAAAAACAGTTACTCCAGTACCTCTTTAATGTTATTTAAATGTAAATGTATTGAAGATATAGTTATGCTGCAATTGTGTGCTTTGTAGCGTGTAGCCACAAGCAATAACGCGTCAATAAATTATTTCTATTCAAAACTAATGTGTTTAGGAATGACCATTTGTTTTCAGCACCGAGTTGCAAGACAGCTTTTTGTTTCAGCACTAGTTGAGACAAAGCATTTCCTCTTTTTCTTAGATCAAGTGAATATCTGTCACATTTAAATATTTCAATCCAGAAAGTTACCTCGTCGAAGAGCTTGAAGAACCAAGAAAACACGTGTGGTTTTAAATTATATTTTTTATTAGCATTCCGGTTTCAGCGTTTCAGCTCGGAATTACACGAAAGCCCGGTGCTAAAACGCAGAAAAACGAGGACTTCGAGACGCTGAGGCAAGCAGCCAATTTAATGTTTCCATGTCATAAGAACGAAGGAGTGTTGTGAGAATAGAAAGAGATGCCTATAAGCAATGCCCCGGACAAATGTAGGGAAGAAAAGTTGACAAACGCCGAATTTGAAGGGTATGGGTTTACCTATACCCTACGCTTAAAGGTAAAAAGACGAGAGTGCGAGCCGAGGGCCCCGAGCCGTCGAAGTTACTTTGGGCCGCCGTTTAGAATGTAAAAAAAAACTTCATGTATTAACAGTTAACCAATCATTCGGATTGAAGTACGGATGTAAATTAGATCTCGCTTTAGTTTCTTTTAATCATTATAAACGCGTGTGCATTTCTCGCTAAAGCTGAGTTACACGGAGACCTGTTTAAGTCTGCATAAACCTGGAAGCCCGTCTTCAATTTGGTTGTTCGAGTTATTTCAAAAATCGTCTGCGGAGGAGATGCTTTACGACTCCTGTCTTTTATTTATACGTATCCAAGCCACCATGAACTGCTATTTGGGTTTGCTACTTTAGTCAAAGCTGATTTGGGAGAAACCAGTTCCTCTTAGAATTCCCTTGAGAGCAACTTTCTCAGCCTAAGGCACCTGTACTTTATTTTTAAGTGCTAGTTTTTCTCAGTAACGTACATAAGTTAAAGGGTGGCGCTTTATTCGTTGTCATATGATTCAGTTTGAATTCGTAATACCAGTATAATGTGTTCTGATTTAGTTCGAACTTTGTACAGGCGAGGTTAGATTTCTTGATGTCAAACTCCTTCTCTTTATTTACAAGGGGAGGGGGTTCTATATTTATTGTGCTGTTATGCTTACTTGTTCTGTTTCGATTTTAGATCCCGTTGACGATTAATTAATTGATAATAATTAATAATGTTCTATGTGTTGCATGCCGTGACCATTTGTATTTACACTCTACCTTTCCTGTTATTCAGCACCAGTTATTTAAACGTGTAATGAACCTCATTTATTAAGCTACATTTTTGTTTCCTTCAGTGAAAGTATTATTCTTATAAGCAATAACGGAACGCGCTCTTGAAGCGTGTTAGATTCAAAAGTTGTGGTTAGCTATTGACGGGATAGTTGTTAAGGAATCGGAAAAAATGCGCTCGCACAGCTACAGCAATTAGGTATTTAATTTAAAAAAAATAAGCTTTCACGTAAGTATCGTTTGCATCAGAGCCCACTGCTTCAAGAGTAACGAAGTAAATTCATGCGACTTTTCGAATAACTTAAGACCTTCCCAACCGCCGGCGCCGAGCTAGTTGAGGACATTCAAAGTCTTAATACCATTGCCTTCCAACGTAAACCAAAAATCCCTATTATACCGCAACAAAAGTAAAAATGTCATGTGTTCTGAGCTAGCTAGGTGAACAACAAGAATATTAATCTACAAAGATACTAAGGCGTACGAGACGTTTTATTTCAATTTAACTCTCTACTTGTTTAAATTTGCTGACTTGATGAACTAAATTATGCGTATAATCTAATGAATTCTGCACTAGTTTTAGTAATATTACAGTGTGGACCTTGCAGTCCCCAACAATAATATAAAATAATTTTAGGTTAAGAAGTACAGAAACTATCGAATAGGTTTAGCTAATGGAATCTATGATTCTTTTAGTATAACCGCTTCCATTAAACTATTCTATTTATAAATGTGCAAAATGTATAGTAATGGCTGCAATGCAACACATGCTGATGCATCGCTGCCGCATTTGTCGAGAATTACGCAAATCTGGTCGACTATAGAGAGTGACTAATAGAACATTCCACAATTAGCAGCAGATCGTCTTACAGTATAATCGGAACTATACGAGAACACCAGACCGCACTTATCACACTTTGGTTTAAGTTGAGAGGCAGCGGTATTAAGCCCCCGCTATTCCGAAACTATCATATCAATAATTGCCAGGGCGGCACCTTGAAGATTCAACCCGTAGCTGTTTGAGTCTACTATACTAGGTCCACGGTCAAAGCAGCGGGATCTGGTGCGTGGGAGCTTAATTTCTTTTCAGCTAAAAACATAATTGCTTTCGCTGTTTGAGTTCAAATTTTCCTTACACTTTCTTGACAACTGTTCAGCAATAGCTTTACACAACTTTTGAATCTAGTGAGCTTTAAGAGCGCGCTCGTATTGTTAAGCGAATTGTACTTTCACTCAAAGAAGCAAAAAATGTAGCGTAACGAATGAGGTTTATTACGTAGCGTAACGAATGAGGTTTATTACACTCTTAAATGCCAGCGGATGAATAACAGAAACTGTAAATACAAATAATCACAAATTATAAAATTGAAGTTTATAGTCAACGTTGTTCAAACACTTAAGCACAAGAAATTAATAACACACGAAAAAATAATTCAGACTGAATTATATCACACCGCTAAAAGCGGCACAAAATTGAAAGCAACAAACAATAACGTTAAATCAAGTCAATAACTACTTGTGCGAGCGCACAATAATTTATTCACATCACTGGGGAAAGCTCACAATCCGGTAAATCATAGTAAAATTTAATACAGTTGCCTTTGGTAGGGAAAGTTGATCTCAAGGGGATGTCAAATAGGGCTATTTCTCGCAACTTAACCTAACTGAATTAGAGGACGCAAATTACAGCTGTTTTGACGACCCTGGACGCTAGATGCGCACTCTCCGAAAAACGCCTGCTTGCTTTCAAACGCAGCACTCAAGTCAGTATAAAAGAGCACAAGTACGGCACTGCAATTGGTAGAAGCTTGCACAAATGTGTTCTAGGATCCCTCAAACTTGGCCGGTTTCGAGCGCCTTGAGGCGCCCGAAACGACACTATCACAAAACACGTCTTGATTGTTAAAGCTGAGCATCAAATTTAGAGTTCGTTTAACCCTCTTTTCTCATCTATCCGTGATTCCGTTTGTAACCGTTTCTTTTTATTTTAACGATGCTCTATTGCTCTCATCGCGTAAGAACACCAAACACACATGTGTTTTCTAACATTTCAACGAGCGGTAGTAAGGCTGGATTCGGAATACTAATAAAAAACGTAAAACTACGAAATAACAATCGTATGTCAGTGTAACTAATGCAAGTACAAAAATTTCAATTTACATAAGAACTATAGAATGTATAAAATCATATAGGAGGATCAAAATAGAAGATCATTTATCACAACGTGCAAACAACTATTATTAAAAAATGTTTGCTGTATTTACTTACGTGTGTAATCCTAAAATGAGTTTGTCTAGATACATTTATTACACGTAGATCGTCGAATTAATATTATAACCTTACTTGGCACTTCAGCGGTCCTAATGAGGGCGCCTTCTTCTTCTGAATTTCTCAAAAGAATTTCACATTTCCAGTCTCCTCTCTCATACTGCTGCAGTGGTTTTTCGATCTGTAAAAGTAAGGTGCAGCTGTTGCTTTGCTTAAAGTTAAACATTTCAGTTTCTTATTATTTATATTACCTCAAGCGAACAGATGCCTTGCTCGAGATCAGTGCCGAGTGCCAAGTAGCGGTCTGTGGCAAACGTAGGACGAACGTTGTAAGTGCGTTGGTTAGGGGCTGTCATTTTGCAGTACCATGCAGGGTTGCCTTGAAAATTTGCCATGCGACATCCAATGTTCAAATAGTCGTCGGACTCTGTTTGCCATGTCTCCACAAAAGCAAAATCTGGTTTTAAAAATTTGGTTATGTTTATGTTGTAACTAACTATGTAATGTCGTTGTTGCCATTTATAGTAAATAATTTTAATAGACGAAAATTAAGAATAAAATAACATTGTAGACTATGTAGCATATAAATTGTATTAACTAGTAACAATTATGTTCGTGCAGTAATACCAATAGGTAACAAGATATGCAGAAAGTAGCAATCTGACATAACATTGTTAAAATTAAAAAAAAACAGATTTGATCAACCCTTTGCATGCTCAAATACTACGAGTAGTTGTGAAGCTAGGCATTTTTGACCAAAACTTTCATTATCGTAAAAATAGTCTCATATTCAAAAAGGAGAACTAATCTGGTAATTTGAAAAAAGAGTAAAGATCTTTTCAAAACGATAGATCCAGTATATGACACTATCTTATAAGTCTCCAACTTTGAAAAAATGTTTAATTTTAAACTGTATTGGTCTTGTTTCCAATTTCAGACATTTGCAGCTTTAGCTCATAACGCAGTTTTTCTTACTTTTTCCAATTACGTCCAGCGTATATTCCAAACCTTTCATTGCGTTTTTATCTTGACAAAAACACTTCCACTGGCCGACGTGTTCCATTAAAAGATTGTCGACTTCCAAGGTACAATTTCTGTTGCTAACAATCGTCCCAGCAGGATTAATAAGTGTGCAAAAATCATCAACGCAGTCATGGCCACATTTTATGACAGCGCGAGTACCCAGAGTTTCCTCTTGAACGAAGTCACGAGTATCGCTCCGGCCTGTAATGTAAACAAATGGTATAACAGTTGACATTTGCAAAATCCGTGCTTACTCTGATCAACCAGTGTAATGAAGGATGCTCTGTAAGATAACCCGTTCTCGGCGGCAGCTGTCAGAGTCCAATTTGCGAAGTTCTCTCCCTCATACGAAACGTTTACAAGCCTGAAACCGCAGACGCCCTCTCCTAAACTCTTTAGCCTCTTTGTTGCCTCTTCGTTGTTCTTTTAAAATAAACAATATCAGTTCTGGCACACCTCTAGTTATACGTTGCCTTACATTGGGGGTTTGAGGTGATTGCAGGTTCAGGTCTAGTTCGATATTCCAAGCTTGTAGTTTGCACGATATTAAATTGATATCGTTTAGTATTAAGTGATTGTAGAAGCTACCACCTTCCATTACCTGCATTTGGATTGATACTGTAGAAGCCCTATCTGTAAACACATGTTCAAGGGTTAGATTACACATCTGTTTCATTTTCAGTGGGATAACAAATATTTGTGAGTAGGACGATAATAAGAAAATAATTTTAGTAAGTAAGTTATGCAAATCTAAAGTATTTTAATGCGATAAGCTTGAAGACAAGGTTAGTTCTCTTTGACTGTTCGTCGTCTAAGAATTATAGGCAAAATTAGCTTCTATCATTCGATTACATTACATCTATGGTTGTAACAACTGCTCAGTGTTACTTTAGATGTTATTTTCAAATGTTTATCAATAGCATCCACCAGCGATAGGTAAGTAGAAAGATTGAGGCGGCACGGAGACATATTCGTTCAAAAACCGTTTTGTGGAACTAGCAAAGCCACGTAGCGGAAAAGGTACGAGGTACAAAAATAGCAAAAACGCCTCTAAAATATTCACCAGCGAATACTAACAAGCTTTTCGACCTTCAAAAGTCCGATTCGAAACGAACAACTGGTCCCGTAACTCTTAGAAAGACGGCATAAACCAAAAATTACCAATAGAAACTAGGGTATGTGATGTAGCGATGCGCAGCAAACTAAAGTTTTTGTAATTTCTTGAACATGTGGCGACAAGTTCTGAAATAGGAGCAAGAATTCTCAAGACAACTATGAATTGTATACAAGTGTATAAATCAAGAAAACTAGAAAGAAGGAAACGTAACTCAAGTGGAGGGGGTGTCCTGAAAAATGTCGAACAGAAAATGGCCGACCACAAGTTCAATGCAACCCGTGAAACAGATGATTCGAGGTTATGTTGCTTTGACATTGATTTTGATATCGGATGATGTCAATAAATAATGTAGGCTATTAAATATTTCAGTTGCTCGCTTCCATTCTCTATTGATTGTCCGCTTTTGTTGAACTCCGCATATACACACGAGATATAATTAATCATCTGTTGCACGGGTTGCATATAACCTGTTGTCAGTCATTTAGCGATTCATTCCCTCCACTCAATTTTCATCAAATTAGGTTTCTTTCTAGTCTTCTTGGTATACATATTAGAAGCAACAAAAACTGTAGTATATTTCAGAAGATATCTGTTGGAGACACGAACTGCAGTCTGCAAATTTTCGTACTAAACTTGCTACGCACTTGGGGCGAAGTCCGTGACACATATCAGGACGGTACTAAAATTATTTTAAACTTACGGAAAAAACTGACATCGAAGGTTGAGGAGTAAACAACACGATTAACATTAGAGCCCGTTAAGTTCCAGATCTTGGGTCCCATGCTGTCGACGTTATCAACAGCTATTTGGCAAAGACCCATGTATCCTAAGGGTCTGATTATATTGTAATCAGCTTTTTCCTGCGAAATATTTCTATAGCGACCTGTAGAATAATTGGTATTTTTGTGGAGAAACCTCATAACTATCCAAGGGATTTTGCAAATTTACTAGCACATCTGTCTGACGGTTGACAAAGCCAGAAGGACCACTAACATCAAAGGAACCGCTGGCTCCTGTATCAGTTTGGTAGGAACAATTTGTAATTGCATCGTCAAGAAGATCTTCCACTATTCCGAATTGGTAAGTCTCACCTTCAACCGCTTCTATGGGTTTGTTGGGAGGTAAGTTATGGTATGCATCTAAAAAATAGTTCATACACAAGAGCCTACACCTTTAACGTCCTTACCTGAACCAATTATAAAATAGAGAATTAGAACAGACTCACATATGCATAACCTCACCTTTCTCATGGTTCCAGAAAACGTGCAAATGCCTTATTGGGATGAGCTGTTATACTCGTACTTATAACCTTGACCAGCAATCAAGTAGACATTCAAAAGATATGTTGCAAATATCTATTGTCCACAGTTGATATGAATCTATTTGAATATAAAGTATTCAGGTGGTCACAATGTTATCAATTGTAAGTGTTTCAAAATGAATTTACATGACGCATTATTGACTTACCTTAATCTATAGTAATTATGAAACAGAGAAAATTGGAAATTAGGAGATTAATTTAATGTAGGTACTGATATAATTCACCTCTCTATGTGATAATTTTTGATGAAGGCATTGCCATCATTCTGTTTATTATACTACCGTTACTAGCGTTTAATATTTTGGGCAAAATGCAAAACTTTCTGTCTAATTTTCGCCCATGTTTCATTTACCTCTAGATATCTTGCTAACATAGACGAGACAAGTTATTGGCCTTATGGATAAATACAGTAAAATCTAGACTTGTGTCATTAATTAATTTGTTTATAAATATATGTTCAATGACTGATATTCATATTTCATATGCCAAAAGATTAAATATTAAAATGCCGATAAAACTCAAACCATAGTATTTTTTGCGTAAATATAGAAAAATGCAATAAAAACTGAGGTGGATGATAACTATGTCTAAATGCGTTCCCCAAGACCTTATTGACAAGGTTCTTTGGGTAATATTAAAGTACTTGCGTAAATATTATTTATTTACTAGCAACATGGTATTGTACATTTTCGTCATATATACAAAATATGAAAAGCTACTCATAACTCCCAAGGGACTTTTCAAATTATTTCTCCCTTAAACTCATGACAAGCATGCAACTATAGACAACGCCTTAGCAACCATACACTGAGGCAATCCTTGATACTACTTACATATTCTAATTTTAAATGTTATTATGACATTTTGAAATTTCATACTATTTTTACTAATATGCTAGTAAATAAAATATTGTATGCACCAAGGGAGATATTCATCTTCTTTACCTTCGGTTGACTTACAGACATCGGGCCAGAGGCCCTCGGTCTGCAACACATGTCAACCTCAGGAAAAAACATATTCATATCTCCCTTAATGCATAAATATCTTTTTTATCTACTCCAGTGGTATAAGTAACTCATTACGTCACTCATTTGACACTATTTTCGTTAGGTAATGAACCTCATTACACCACTCAATTATGCAGTGGTTTCATTACCTAACTGAGTGGCGTAATGGCTTTATTACCTAACTGAAATAGTGTCAAATAAATGACATAATGACATTTGCCTGCTAAAATATTTTTTAAAATGACAGATCTGACATTTCTCTTCATGTACTTTTCTCAATTTTGAGCAGTCGTAGATAAAATTTTGTACAATACCTGTGTGAATATACTTTTGTGCTTACACATACGTATATTAATGATGCTCTTATCTCACTTGTATAGTAAATAACTATTATGTATTTCTAATCGATTACTCAAGTGGATGTCCTTCTAAAAAATACTGCTCTACCTTATCAATAGAACAGGAATACATTTGAAAACGTTTTCGATGTAGCTTTCTCTCACACATAAACCATTTTGCGCTGTTTAATCTGTAAGTAGATCTCAACGCGCTTAAGCTTGTGAGATAAGCCTTATTTTAAGTGCAATGCTTCAAGCTTCAAGTTTCACCTTGAACACATTTTGCCCTAAAATAGAATCTTGCTTTTGTAGAAATGTATAGGGCTCCATCCCTACGCTGATATTCTTAGAAGGGAAATGAGAAACAAAAATGATTACTGCTCTACGTCAACCCATCAATAATATCGCAAAAGGAATGGTGGTTTCAGAAGAAGAGACCAATGGTGAAAATGAAGAAAATGGCAAGAACATCTTACTAGAGTTGATCCAGAACGATTAATGAAAAAGTCGAGACGCCATCATCGCCAAACGAGGCTTCTTTATAAATAAAACTATAAAGAAATGGCAGCTTTCTGAATGAAGAAGATGATGATGATAAAAACTGTACACATATATTAATTTCCAACAACAAAAGATGCGTTATACAAGGAAGCCAACAAGTTTCGGGTTAGTAATAGTAACTTTGTATTTTTTCAAACATCGGTACTTAGTACTGTTTGCGACATTTATTACAGATAAAGTGTTACACATTTTTTTATCTATAAAAAAGAGGATTTATATTTCGTACCTGTTCAAATATATATTTTAAACAAAAGTTTAAACTAAGGTAATGACGTGTGAAAATATTGAGGTCATGCGAAAGTCAGGTTGGTTATTTCAAATATAATAATAGTATGGCCTTATTTTTAACTGACCTACTTATTAACTAAAAACAAAATGGCCTCCACATGACCTCAGAACCTCCAGCCACAAAAATTAAGTAGTAAGATCTTGTAGTTCTTTGAGGTACTGATGTTGATTATTGTATTAATTTTTGTTTTCATATATAATGCAACTAATGGGTTCTTGATTATCTTGTTTACACGAGATATATTGTTTGGCAATCATGCGAGTCCGAAGGACCAGCATGATTGCCTAAAACAATATATCGAATGGAAACAGAAATGATTTGATAATCAAGACGACACGAATTGCATTCGGCTAGATTATATCACGAGTCAGTAAACAACGTTTGAATAGTGTATTTTAAATATTAATAGTACAGTTAATGTGATTGTTATGACAATAACAACAGGTAACGTGATGTTTGTGAAGGCGTGTGATTATCACCTGTTAATCAGGAAGGTATGTGTTTATCAGTTGCTATGTACATTATCAAAAGTTAGTACATAGGCAACTATGCATTTTGTCGTTTTTCATTGGTTGATGTTAGAGGGAGTGGTATAATCATTAAAATATTACTTGATCAATCTTGCGTCTTTTTAAAGTTTATTATTATAAAGACTGCAGTCGCAATGAACACATGACTCATGTTATTAATAACACTGCAGCAATACGTAAAATAACTTTTATAGGTGGCGCTGATGTACATTTTCTTCCACTTCCAAGCTCGCATGATCTGGATTTGTGTAAGATCGTGGAGCAGAACCCCTGCTGATAACAGTCTCACTATTGTTGCTGCTGGTATCGCTACTGTATGTCTCCCGACGACCTCTGGAGGTACCTACCACCTCACTGTGCTCTCTGCGTCTCCATCTTCGCATTGCTATGACTAAGAATTAAGCCAGTAATTTACCGTTACAATAAAAAAGCATAATCACCATCCATTAAATATGGAGTGACGTTCAACAATATCCGCCCTGATATTTCAGGTTCTTCCTGCTCTGTAAACAGGCGTGTAACGCAAGTCCAGAACCCCTGGTCTGAGCGTTGAACGTTTGCTATGATTATCCCACAGTCTCCATGTTCTAAACCCTGTCCATGGTAGCTTATCCTGAAAATATATTTAAATGGACATGGTTTATGTAATAGTGTCTTATACATACGTGCTGGAATTTTGGTGGTTCCCCACGTGGTACGATTCACCAGTTGGCGAAACGAATCGACAATAGAGGAGTGGACGGTTACCAGAGTTGCAGTTCAACACGGCATCATCACCAATGTCGAGTTCTATACTGCTGGGATATGAGAGTGCTTCAGCTATGGTAACCTTTAATTTCAAAATGAGCCACGCTATAATCAATACGCTGAATTGCCTACCTCCACAAATATTTCATCATCGGCTTCACCGATTTCCCTTGCAAACGAACATGTCCATGTTCCGTTATGATCAATGTGCGCAACGTCTATGGTTACAGAGCATTTGCCCAAGGTCACATCAGTAGCTCTGTCACCGAAATGTACGGTGCCATTAGGCTGCTTTATATGGCAATACACAGACGAGTAGGGGATTTCACATGATACTTCAAATGGTTTCCCTTGTTGCGTTGAAACTCTCAACAGTTTAGGATAATCTGGGACTAAATTAGAAATGTAAATTTTTATATTTCAGTGTTTGCTTTGGTAGATTTACTAACGTTTGTAAACTAACCGCAAGTTTTAAATCTCATACAGTCTGCTAAATCGCAATATCTTTATTTGGACGGTAGCGTGATTCTACTTACGTTGTGCAGAGCCGACACTTAAGTAAATGCCTACTGGATCTCTGTGCGTCAGTTTAATTTCACATCGCCACCACCCTGTCTCAAAAGCCAGCAGTGGTTTCGCAATCTAAGAAATGCAAATTACCTTTCTGAAAACGTTCAGGAAATATTTTACCTTCAACGAACAAACTGCTTTGTTGAAATCGGTCCCAATTGGAAGATATCGATCTGTAGCAACTCCAGTTTTTATGTTGAATGTATTGCCATTGGGAGCAGTCATGCTGCAATGTTCAACTCGTGTTCGTTCATGGTTAACTATTCGGCAGCCTAGATTCACATACTCACTGGTTTCGTTCTGCCAGGATTCCACGTATTCGGGATCTGCAGGTTTGTGGTTTTGTTACTAATAGCAATGTTGATGGGGTAATGCCTAGACAACGTCAAGATATGTCTAGGAAAATTACCCTTTAATTCGAAATTAAAACAAACTAAACTTCCGTTCGGTTACATTAACAGCTAAGAGCAGGCTAAAAGTGATGCAAAAGGCAATAGGAATAAGTTTTAAGGATCACATTAGAAACGAAGAAGAACCAAACTTACAGATATTGTTCAAAGGATCTTACACCCTGTTACATTATAGATTGCCGATATTGAATCGGAACATGCACTCGTACTAACTCAGTGGTAACTTACCTTCAAAACTAATAGATCTAAATTTATCGGGGCGCCAAATGACTCAGGCCCATGTTCCCACGTTTATTAGAGCGAAAAACCCATTAAATTGCTCAAAGGTAACAACACACAATATAATCAATGAAACCTACAGTTGGAAAAATCGTATAATGATTTAAATAAGTAATTGATCAACAATAGGGGAGAACAAAATCGATTGCAATTACTGGCATCAACGAACAATAAACAATGCTATATCATATAATTAATACAATACCACATAATTAGTTATCACAATTTTAATAGTTCCAACCTGAAGCAGTGTGCGTGGAAACACAGCCCTTACTGAGTAAATATATGCTAATTTCCAAACAGGATTAATTTAAACTTTAAAATAGCCAAAGCAGTTAATTTCGAAGCAAACCGTAAACTGAATAAATGCTATTACGTTACTGCGTTCCACACTTAGTAATTTAAGTTCATATCGCGAATAACCCCACATTCAGATAGCTGCCTGATAACTGTAATACACTATGATATGCTGGGATCGCTTTTCCCAGCCAACAAACTTGATATAGGCGATATTTAGAGGAAACAAAAGTAAAGTGGTGTAACCATCCACTCAGCTAGTTTTTGGCATACAAGGCGACGTTAGCTATTCCTGAATTAAACTCACTCAGCTCTGAGCTGACACTAAATTTACACGCACATAAAAATACAATTTGATAAAAAAAATGGTAAAGCCGTTAGCAGTGAAGTCGATTGCATAAATTTAGGCAGATTAAATAAACATAAAGCCGTTAGGCTCAAACCCCAAACTGGACATAATCTGCACATGCAGCACGAGGTGGAAGAGACGTGAATTCTAGCTGCTTCTCCCGGCACGGAAGGCGGACACGGTAGGCTACTCGGCCAATGCTCGTCAAATTCAGGAGCACCGAGGTTAATTCCACTCGGAAGCTGCAGCCAGCCGGCTACGCTAAAGGCTTTCCACGCTAATCGAACAGCTTGGCCCGTAGGGTAAAGGCTATATATATTAATTACAAATTAACCACCAACGAATAAAATGCCTTACTAGAAAAATCTGCCTACACAGCCTCAAAATATGCCAAAAACATGCCTTAATCGACTGTCCTGCATTAGTCTGACATAGCTAGCAATCCCGAAAAGCTCAACAAACCATCTCAGAAAAGTTTAAACCGCTCGAGAAAGATTTGACACAAAACTCAAACCAACGAAAAACGTCTCTGTGAAATTTCTGCTGACAGGAAATGACGCCCAACTATATCGCCATCTAGCGACAAATCATCGCACTTGGCGGATAGATTGCAGTTTCGTAGGAAACTGTATTAAAAAGAAAACTGCATTCGACAAATTGCAAAACCAGTTGCCTATTCGGTCGGCGTTTCTCTCTCCGTGGAGATTGCTAAATTAATGGACAATAAATTACTCTCAACCCGAAGTGGAAATGGGACATGTGGCAAAACAGGATCACACCCGATAAACAAATAAATTGATAAACTGGCGAGCAAGAAGATCAACGAGGAATGTAGGAAGACCACAAAAACGATGGGCAGATGACTTGAACAAGACAGCCAGATGAAAATGGTTTCAGGTGGCGCAATACAAGAACAAATAAAAATCAATGGAAGAGACCTACACCCAGGAGTGGATTGATATGGGCTGAAAAGGAGAACTTTCATTATTACCTTCTCTAACAAGTTCAACCTTGTACTCGATGCTTTCCATTGCATTCATGTTTCCACTGTAGCATCTCCATACTCCTATGTGTTCAATAGAAACGCTGGCGATTTTATACTTGCAGTCCTTTGTATATACAGTTGCATTGCGAGGATCAAACAGTGTGCAAAACTGTTGAGTAATTGCTTGACCGCACTGTAGAGTGAATTCGGTTCCCATGACAACGCTCTTTGTCCAGTATATAGTGTCGCTGAATACTGTGAATAAATTGCTTTTACATTAAGGTATTTTACAGTGTTTTAGAGATTACTGTTAACGCGCGTGCTGAAGGTCTCTCGGTATCGTGTTTCGTTGTCATCTGCAGCGGTTAATGTCCATTTTTCTGGCCATATCCCCTCTTTTGTCATATTGAAAACACTCAGGCCGCAGAGTCCTCGCCCAAGCTTTTCACTCGTTGCGTAAGTTCGTCGTTTCGCTGAAGTCGAAGAAAATAGTACATGGAAAGGTATTTTCGTCTAAGTCCAAGCTTACCGCAGAGTATGGATATATGAAGACGTTAGGGGTCTCGGGAGTTTTCAAATTCAAGTCTAACTCAGTTTCTCCTACCTTAACCTTGCACGATGTTAATGTCAAGTTGCTCGGAAGCGTTAGATGATTGTAAAAGTTCGTGTTTTCTAGGATATCGACCAAGTATTCTAATATTGGAGCTTTGTCTAAAAGCAAATTAGATGTATATTAGGGTTTAAACAAGGTGACTGCTGATACATTTACGGTCACATTGCACACATTACTACCACTAAGTGTATCTGTATCTGTAGCAGAAATAAAAACAGCTTACAAAGAAACATCACATTAAAAATGAGGTTTGTTTCAGTATGCTTCTCATTATTCCAATCGAGCGCTGTTGCTGTTATATTCCAAACCTTAGGTCCTGTTTTGTCGACTTTAGAAACGGTTATCTGACAAAGGCCTTGATCCCCTAAATGTTTTATGTCGTTGTTATATACTCCAGTCTGGAAAACTTAATTTAGATTTTTGGAACCAAAGTTCGATTGAAACCAACCTCATCATATTCTGTCTGGCTGAGCAGAGTTTTCTTCTGTGCTTTCTGTTTTGGAAACTGCAAACCCACATCAAAGGAACCTTCTATTCCGGTGTCCGTGGTGTAAGAGCATCTTATAATGGGAAAATCGCCGAAATCTTCTTCCAATCCAAAAGTGTAACTGTCCTGATCAACCACCTCTATGTTTCTGTTAGGGGGTAAGTACTGGTATGCCTCTAGAAGAAACGATATTATTTTTTTTTAATTAGCAATTAATCATTAAAATGCACCTAAATTGTTTACTAAGTACACAATTAGGAATCCACTGAAAAACAGTGCAAGAGCCTTCATAATTTCGATGTTGCAGCAGCAGCGCAAACGTAAATGTCTTTTCGAAAGGACTAAAGTGAGCTGATATTTATAACCTCGGGCGATAAGTGGTCGATGAGACAGTTAAAGATACTATTTGCAACTTACATTGTTATTGATAAGCCATTGAATAGTAATAAATAGCATGTGCACTTAATTAAAGCTGTTAAATGTGTTATCTTGCAACAAATGCGAATAATTTAAAAAGTCATGGTGGAATAAGTACGTCTCCTGAAGTGGGTGCAAAGTAATATTTTTTCTTGGAATTCAAATTTTAAGGTTTCCATAAGAATAAAAAATATCCAGCAAGGAAATCGCATCCTTGAAAATTTCCTAAATTCTTAAAGAAAATAAATCAACTATTTATGAAATATCTGTATAATAATTATAAAAACGGCAATAAAAGCCGAAAATGCCTATAAAAGTTTAACTGAAGTAAAAAAACATCATGTCAAACTCAGTAATTATTAATGCCGTGGAAAGATTGTTTGTTTCGATAAATAATAATCATACAGCTTCGTTTTTAACATTAAATTTACTATCTCGAATTTTGGATATGCAACTAACCCATTTTGTTAATGTTCACTTTGCTGAATTAAAAGAAACTACAAAGAAAAAGCATATTAAGGTTAAAAGAGACTCAATTTTCCAAATATAAACTAGGCTGCTTTTTCTAAATCTCTATTAACATATGAACGTAGCTAATATAACTGATAAGATAAGTTTTTTCAAGTTTTGGAAATGTAACTGAAGGCTAAAACGGGTCTTGCCCTCATCCTATCTGACTGTAATCAATAATAGTTTGATACGTAAGCAATTTGTAAGTTTGTGCTTCGTAATAGTCAGTTGTAAGTAAATCCAATTAAGTTTAGAACTGCTCCTAAAGTTCGGGAGTTTGCATCCTCCGCAAACCACATAATTCTTAGTGTGCGTATTTTTCGATCTATGCCGAAAGTGAGGTGTTTTTACCACAAAAAGATGTTTGGACACTTAAGGTGGGCAGTTAGCTTATTCGCATTGCCAAGTTTTTCCAATGCCAAACAAAGTGAATTTAGTGCACCCATTGAAGCCATCGTTTAGACGCGTGACTTCAAGCGTCAACCTAGAGCGTGCGTATTGTAGTGCAGGACGCGGAAATATATTTCAAGACGACGGACTTTTATGCATCAAATATTTTCATATTAAAGACAGTTATTCTGATAATCCTTGAATGTTATATAAATGCAAATATACAACAGATTCAGTGATTTAATAGTTAATTTTATTTGAGTTGTAAATGCTTGTAGAAACTAGCTGTTCCGCATTTAAAACATTCCTAATTATAACCGATGTATTTAGGAATAGCCATTTAGTTTAGCAGTGAGCAAATTTACTTTTATTTGATTAGAAGCTTGGGGCATATGTGTTTACTGTTACGATTTAGATTGGTCAGATTGTGAGTGATGTGAGTTCTATTGGGATAAACCTTACCCTGCCAGTTTTGGCAAAGCTTGACTCTGTCAGATATGCAAGAAAATTAACATCGATTTATGTTCTTATGCTATCGACATCTGTCAAAGTTGATGGCATCAGTCTCATTATTGTTAAGTTCGTGCAGAGATCTACACGAAATCTTGTATTTTATAACAAAAGGAAGTTAAAGGGCACGAAAATTACAATAAGAGAAGATTTGATCAGGGACAGGGTGGTTCTCCTCAAGAATGCCATTAAAGCAATTAGTAACTCCAACCTATGGACGGCCTCAGGTAAAATTATGGTCAAGCAAAAATCTGGAGGCATAAAGAAAATTACTACAGAAGCGCAGCTAAATGCAATAATTTAACTAAATATGTTAATCTAACGCAGTGAGACAATCTCGGACTGAATAGCTTGAAACCTACTATCGTTGGAATTGACTGCGAGGTGATAGATTATTTTGGTGAGTTGTATCGGTTTCTTTTTTTGATAATTGAATTTTGAGTTTATCAGTTTACATTTCTTATATTACTCGTACCAATTTTAGAAATTTAATATTTTTGTAGAGTGAATAATATGTTTTAGTAACAGGAATTAATTTATTATCAATGAAAACAATGCAGGCAACTGCATGTTATTATTAAAATAATTTAATTTATTGACACTTATTAAGGAGTTAGGTATCCAGGATAGAATTATGAGTTTGTTTTTGTTATTTTATCTTTTATTAATGTTAGTTGTACTTAGCTTGTTATAGGCTAGATTATACTACAGCCATGGTAAACAAAGAGCTGAAGGTGGCGCAGGGTAGGTATATGGTTATGATCTGATATCTATCTCTGAGACATGGCTGAGTGGCAGAGTAAGTGATGAGGATATAGCTATTAATGGATATATTTTAATACGCTAGGACAGGATTACACGTGGAGGAGGAGTCGTTATTTATATATGTAGTGACATTAACTTTTCGTCAATTCATTCTAATAACACTATCGAAGAGTTGTGAATTACCATTAACAATAATCGTGGCGCAGTGCTGAATGTAGGTGTGGTTTACAGACCTACTGGTCAGCCGTATAAAGAGTTCTTGTCTGAACTACAAAATTCTTATCTAGAATGGATGTCTTTATCGGAAAACATTTTGTGCTTAAACATTTATTAATGTTGACAGACTAATTGAAATAAAACAATTGACCTTCTTGCAATTAATGCTCTTTATATTTCGAATCTGTTATCTAGTCCTTAGATTTAGAGGAGCTTATAACTGAGCCTACCAGAATAACTCTTACGACGGCTACCTTGCTTGACGTCGTTATTACTTCTGATAAAAAAGCAATATTATATTTCGGTGTTGTTGAACTTGGAATATCTGATCATGATTTAATATACTGTGTAGTTAATTGTGCGGTTCCTCGTGTCCAACCAATAATTAAAACTTATTAGAGACCTGAAGTACATCGATTTAGAGAGTTTCAAGACTGATTTTGAGACGCTGCCCCTACATAATATTTTCAAAATTAATAGTTATTGACGATAAAGTATATTATGATAAAAAATTAGTGACATTTGATTTTTAAGTGAGTTATAGCTAAATTCATAAATTAGGAAGTATTCCATGGAAATACTAGATGAAAATAATTTTTGATCATACTATATTATTTCTAAATCAAAACATTATAAAAAATTTTAAACGGTATCCACCACTTAAACAAAGTAAAATTAATAAGTCTGAAGCCCCTTAGTTAACTAATAATGTTAACATTTTAATGTCATTAAGGGATAAAGCTTGATATCGCAGGTCGAAAAAACTTCAGCACTGATAATATTACAAATCTGTAACAAACCTTACAAATTTTGCTACTTAAAAAGGAAAAACAAGCATTTTACAGATTCAGTGCAAATTAATTTTTCGGGAAAGAAATTGTGGAATAAGCTTAAATTTTTAAATATAGCCACACCGAAATATGTCAATATTCCTTTGACGTGTGATGTAAATAAAGTAAACTATTATTTTATTAATAGTATCCCTAAACAAAATATTTCGAGAGGTGATATAATTAATTACTACACTATTAACAATAAAATAAATACTTCTGTTAAATTTATTTTCATAATTTATTTATTTATTTCGCACTCAGCCAACAGCCGTTAGGCCAATTATAGGCGTCGCTGTGCAATTATGGGGACTTCCAACCCCACTAACGACTGTCATGATGTTGTTATGACCGCCGGCACCAACTATTTGCGTGACAGCCGTATCACGAGGCGTCGAGAGATACAGCCGTGGAACTCCCATCCAAGTTCTGACCAGAAAGAGCGTTGCTTAACTCTGCTGATCGAACGTGGACGCTTGTTCACGCTACACCAGCCGGGACCTGTAGATAATGTAGACATTGGTGTAGTTGCTGGTATAATTCAAAATATTTCATTTAAAACAATCGGCTCTGATCAAATATACATAGTTATGATTAAAATGTGCTGTCCCCACATTATACCGTACATTACTCATAATATCAATTACTGAGTATTTGAAAATATTTTCCCATTAACTTGGAAACATGCACTCGTAATGTGGCTGCCTAAGATACAGCAACCTTAGAATTTTAAGGATTTACGGCCGATGAGCATCCTTCCTACATTTTAAAAAAATTTGGAGAAAGTTATGAGTATGCAAATTAGGTACTAACTCAGGGCTTCAAGGGGTTATTCAATCAGGCTTTCGTCCAAATCATAGCTGCACTACTGCACTTCTTAAAGTGGAGGATGATATTTTAAAGGCGTCGAATGAGAGAAAGGTTATTGTATTGGTCTTGCTAGATTATAGCAAAGCTTTCGATACCATTAACTATAGAGCAATTTTGAGCTTTCTATTTGTAATAGTCTACCTATTAATAAGAGTGTGCCTCAAGGCTCTATACTTGGCCCTCTATTATTTTTTTATATACAGTAAATCTTGATAGTTCTATGCATTTCTGCAGCACGTACATGTATGCTGATGACACTCAGGTATACTATTCTTTTAATCCTATTGAAGTTGATTTAGCAATAGCTCCCATAAATGATGACTTGAATAGAATTTTTCAATTTTCCATTAAGCATTCCCTTATTCTCAACCCTAACAAATCTGCCGTTGCTCTGAACTGAACTCCTCGCCCAATTGCTTCGATGCAGTCAAGGAAAGAATTACATCGTGTGGAAGTATACGCAATTTCGCTCGTCGTCATTCTTAATGCTGCTCATTTTTGAGCCTGTCTACGAAGCTGAATTCCCGGTAAATCTTTGAATGTTCGCTCATAGTACTTTCGCCCGCTAGAACATGTGTAAATTACAGCCAATTTTGAATATAACTTCAATTCTTGGGGATTGTTTTGTTAACATTGTTTGGAATCTGACCTTGATCTAGAACCCGCTTAAATATATTTTATAAATGTGATCATAAGAGAGTTATCGATAGAAAAGTATAATTTTATTTTGTAAATCAAAGTGCAGTTCCGGGTATTCTCAAAGTAGGTTAAGCTCTACAAAGATTACGAAGGTAGGTCTGTATCTTCCGGCTGGGCACGCATATAATTTTCTGATGTAAATCCCCAGTATATCACGAACAGACAGATATCAGGTGGCGCCGAACACAAATAACACAAATTTATTGTATCTTTCGAGGTACAATTTGTTTTGACTATCGCAAGCAAGCCTCTGCTCTTTCAGTCCAAGACTCATATCTTCCCACCGAGCTAGTTCGAGCAACCTCTAGGCATGTTATCTAGCGTAAACGGAGTTTCACCTGTAACATAAAGTTAACAAGCGTAGACGCTTGCTTGTGCTTACAGAATTTAAGAAATGTCGTTGTCTATTTTATTACACTGTGAATTTAACTATTGTTGTTAGCAGTGTGAATAATTCGTTTCTTCTGAAAAGAAATAAATGAGTAGAATATTAATATTTGAAAGAACACGCCTTCTGTTGGCCTCTGTAAAATGTAACAAATATATTAAAGCCCATTATCAGTCCTGACCTCTCTAATAGATCTAAGAACACCCTGATTTATTTTAGCTGCTTTTAGTATTGAAGATTGTATGTATTTATACTCACGTATTTGGAAAATATAACTAAGTCCTGGTGTTGGTATGCGCTTTTGCATAATAACAAAAACAATTAAAATATTAAGATTGATAAGCACAAAACACTTGCTCACGCTTATAAGATTTAATTATGTTGTTTTTTATCTAAATTGCAATATAAATGTTATTATGGCTAATAACGTAGATACGCTTTTTAATAATAAGATATAAAAATAATTACAAAATCAATGCAAAAGCAAACCGTAAATACTTTCTCCTGTAACATTTGCTCAAATGGAAATGTTTCCGACAAATAATTTTAATTATTTTTAATTTGCATATCACCACCTTGTTACAGTTTATCCATGCCTCGATCCCTTATACGTTCTATGATTTAGGTGGGAATCATGCAAAATGAGGCGCCATGGAACTAGCGTTTACGATGCAGTCATGATTTCTCCCACTGCGCTCTTCTCAGCAAGTTTTCTCGATGAAATAAAAAAATAACTTGAGTCCTCCTACTTCCAGCAGAAGAAGCAAGCTCCAGCCAGAGAAGGCTTTGAAGCGCTCGCTAGCGAAGTCGCGAAGCCGCAATCGATCTCCACGTAAAAATTGAATTCCAGCCTGGTAACTTGCAAATCGTTTCTCACCTACTCCAAACCTTCTTCTCGACTAGGGAAACCTGTCCTGAATACGCACCGGCGCGGCGCGGCGCTGGATTAGTGACGTGTCTAATCACTGTCCAAACCTTCCCGTAAGATTTAGGTGACGCCGTCTCGGCGCACTAGCTATAATTTCCTAATATAGCAGTAGGAAATCTACTTTTTTAAAACTCTGTGTTAGTCCGTAGTGTCTAGATTACACCGTTTCGATGCACAAGCCACATTTCCCCGACTTTCCCTTACCTCGTAGGCGCCTTGTCGGTGCACTAGATATGTATCTTCCTAAAAGCCTTGCATATTAAACTAGAACGCTATAGAACTTAACCAGGATACGTCGTCAGCTATCCCGAAGGGCCGCGTAGAAGCATTATTCGCCTGCAAAGCTAACGCAACAACCCTCGGCGAAACTATAGGAGTCCAAGTTTAAAGCTCGTACTATTCAAAAGCAATATGCAGACGTCCAGGTGACGAAAGCGTACAAACTTGCGCAATTCAGTTCGCCTGTGGTTCTGGGGACAATTAATCGCCCTTATAAATTCACCAATAAACCCGTATGACAAAAAATTCAGGCACAAATGTAACTTTTGTTTTAATTTAACGATAAAAGCCACCATTTTAAGTCCATTGCAGGCGAGGTTCAGTCGGACAACGCCACCTGTTGACAAGTAGCGGAACCTTCCGGAGTCATGAGGAATGCAGCCAAGCTAGGCGCAAGCAGGTCAATAAAAAATTATTTATATTTACGTCAAGGTTAGATTTAAAAACAGCAATGCTGAATCTCGTCTTGTGATTTTATATTTATGAATAAAAGACATATTATTATTATTATTATTATTATTATTATTATTATTATTATTATTATTATTATTAAAATCCGTTGACAAATTGGGGAATATTATGCATACTCTACTAACAGATATATTGTGTTTTGCCAAGAATTATTATGAGTTCTAACCTTAGATCAATAAACGTTTCTATTTTGACTGATTTCTGTGAGTGTTGTTCACGGACCTTGGGCAGAAATATCCAGGGACACAGAATGTAATAGGGAAAAGTAATCATAAACCACCCCGTTGTTAGCCTATTCTTATTGCTTAAAATTAGTAATATAAATTATTTAACTCTTGTGATACAATGATTTTGATAAGGAATTCTACTGTCCTTGTAAGTTATGCTGTGACTAGGGATTACAATAAATCAAATATTATCATTTACAAGTGCTACGAGCTGCTTGTTAAAGTCTAAAGAAATAAAAAATAAGGGGTCCTGTCCAATATTAGTATTTCTTACGTATTCCTAAATTTTGAAAGTGCCGATATAGTTATTTGCGATGAAAAAAGGTGTTGACATACTGTCTGAAACGGAGAGCCTGTTATTTCTTTTATATTGTAATTATGCTGCTGCTTCTAATTAGGTAGTAGATGCATGTCAGATGTAGAACTTCTGGTCCGAAACAGAGACATGCATAGGATCCATAATGACATCTACAACAAAAAATCGCGCAGATAACTCTAAAACCAAGCGAATCTTACGGCGGAAATGAGAACGTTACGCACAATTACTGCAGAGACACTAAGAGATAGAGTGAGGGCTAAATCTATCCGTAGGAATTGCCTGTCAAACTTAAGACAGCATTATATACACCACCAGTGGCGTAGCCAGAGTTGGCCCTTGGGGGGGGATATACAATAATAAAATTATATAGTAACTGTTTACTTACGTTTTTTATAGATTGCATGGAAAAAAGTGCAAATATTAAAGAATATTTTTAGAATGGTAGTCGTTATTCAACAAAAACCATTACAAAACCAAATCTAAGTGCCGTGTTTTTTTGGTCAGTTTGTCAAATATTTCATCTACTTCAACTAGTATTTCCCGGTGTATCGCCAACATTGCTAAACCGTTAAGATTTTTCGAAGCATACTATACGCACAAGTGTTCCCGCCCCACTTCTTTCAAAACATCTGACATTCCAGTACGCAAAGTGACAATTGGTATAAAATCACGGTTTTTCCATCGATCGACATGCAACCGTGGATGGTTTATGTAATACTTATACTAGTATTTATTTTTGTAGAAGGTACAGGTCGATGTGGTTTCTTATATTTTGTTACAAAACATGCAGATGAGTTTATATTGCAAGATTTTAAATGGAAATAATATGGTCAAACTTGAAAAAATTGGATTTCGACAAGCAATAGTAACTAATGTAAATTGCTTGATCCTAAAACATTCTAACAGCCGTATTCATAGTCGTTGCCGGCGAGTCGCCGGAGTTTCGTTATGAATAGTAGGTATGTTGGCGGCACTGTACGTCTATGTCAAATTCGAGGTTAGCAGGTTAGATTTTGTGTCAATTTCTGTCAAAACTTCCGCTGGCGAACGACTATGCATACGGGTGTAAGATTTCTAATTTTGTCAGCTTCTGAATTTTTATAGTTGCAGCCATTTTTTTAAGTTTTTGACTCTTGGGGGGGGGGATATATCCCCCATATCCCCCCCCGTGGCTACGCCACTGTACACCACGAAAAAGTCCAAAAAAGAAGGATACCAGAAAGACCATAGGTATAAAAAATGGAAATCTGGCAATGCATATCGTCGGATGATCGAAATAACAGGTCTCAAGACCTAAATTTAAACGACGAAGAAGAAGAAACTTGTCTTGCACTCAAATTCCAAAGTGGGGTAAAATAAAATACTTTAATTCCAATAACTACGCTGTCTTACAGTTTCAAATCTCGATTACGCAAAAACAGTTAATCGTATGAAAAACTTTAAAAGATACCTTTGTTGCAGACAATCTCTTAAAGTTTAAACTATTATAGACGTTTTTTGTTATAAAATCGATAGAAATAGAAGTATTCGCTAAAAACAATTTTCTTAACTTTTTCGCGCCCTGTCTAGCTTTAAGCACGCCATCTATCGATGGGGACCTTTAACATAATATTTAGAAGGCAATAAGCTACGTCTATGCCGAAACTCAGCTGGGTTGTTTCTTCTGGAATGAAGTTAATGCTCTTAAACTATAATAAGAAGGTAAAAATCTGTAGATTTTTAGCAACAATCAGAATATCGTAGATTTTTTTAAAAATTCATAGATCTATTGATAAATTCGTATATTTGACAAAGTTCATGCAGTTAGCATTTCACGAAACTCTTGATTTTTAATGTTTCTTGTCTTGATCTTGCCTTTAATAAAATAACATCGAGACAAGACTACTAACTTAAAATTAAGAGAAGATTATTTAGATACACTTATTTTCAAAAAATACAAATTATGCAGAATTTAGAATTCCTTATTGAACAGGTTTTGATATTAAAGCGATAAAATATTGACCGCTACAACCACTAGTACTGGCGCTATTCATAGCAGTAGTACCTTTTTTATACGCAATGCATATTACAAACATGAAGACTATGTACTAGAGCTATGCAAAATAATCGATTAATAGATTAATCGATTAATCGGTACGTCGTGTAAGGATAATTTTTAAAGTTAGTGTTTTTCCGCTTTTGTATTCCAAATACTAATACTTTTCCCGCTTCAAAGCAGGACCCAAACTGACAGATTAGCTGTTTTTTAAAACTCAGTTTTCTTCATTTCAAATACTGGCGTCTTTCGACTCATTTTATTATATCTTGGGCAACGCTTTATTCAAATTTACATATGGTCGCTTGCCGTATAATTGACGCCTCATGCTTTTTAACTCCAGAGCGTCGGCCATTTCATACAGTCATGGCCTTGTTTGCCGGGTGCAATAATTACGCTTTCGTGCAAGTCAAAGAGAGAGCCAGATAAGTAACGCAGGCGCGGGTTTCTTCACCTTCAGCATTCACCCGCCTGAGTTCAAGAAGGTAACAAGTGATCGTTGGTTCCACTCTGAAGTAGACCTTTGGCGTCCGACGATCAATGTCGAAATGAGTGGGCGTCATTGATCGAGTTTTGGTCTTTTAAGAGACGTTTTGTGTAGTTATTAGCTGGGAAATGCCCGTATGGTAAGGTCGGCATCTTCGCTTGACGCCTTGGGGTGGATAATTAATTGGAAACTCTTTTGTGCTAATCGTTGCAAAAGGAGTTACGTGTACCATACCGCACCCTTGCCTGTTGATAACGCAAAACTTAAATTCATAAGAGATGCGTACGGAATTTGAAGTGTATTATAACCTCACAAAATATGCAAATCTATTACACTGTCAGTTGCTATTTTGTATGGTGGTATTAATACCCAACTTAAAAGTTTCATAGGTATCCTTGATAAATTTATATTTTGTTAATACAATACAAGGTAGTCCATATTAATTGCAGGAAATTTCACCAGCGTTGGGATTTTTGAGTTGTTTGAGCAGAGAGTGAACCAAGTCACGTGTGTGTATATGTCTTGTGTGTAGTCTTATTACTCTACCTCACAGACTAGTATCCCAACATCGAATAGTCACCTGGCAAGACACCAATCTAGTGGCCTGCGGAAAAAGGTCGGTTTATCCATGAATTGGAACTGAGGATTTATTTATTCTAAGCTCAGCATTCCATATACTGCTCCACGAAGTATCCCAGTATCCCAATGAACAAATTAATGTAAACGGTTTAGATAAGTCTGGGTTTTTAAATGATTCCCAACAAAGATACCGTGCAATGCTAAAGTATACGTTCAAACTGTAACCTTTTCATATTCACGAACTGATGTTTTAGCATTGCCGTCACGGAATCTATACACACAATATTTACATATGTTTTCTTAGTAAATTTTCTTGGCATGATACTAATTGTGACACAAGCTCTTTACAAGTCGGAAAACATAGCGGAGAATAATGTAGCTTTGAGAGATTGGTTAGATACTTATGTAACACACGACTTTTAGAATTAGACCGTATCATTATTGAGATTGAAGAAACTCAACGTTTCGTCTACTTTCATAAGGTAAGCACAAGAGTACGGTAACTTAACTTGTAAACCACGCCAGAGGCGAAACCCAACGTTTGAACTACACCAGAAACTCTTCTAACCGTCTGAAAGAGAAAGGTGACATTGATGGGTAAGTGCCGTCGCGTTTGAGTGAAGAAGGCGGTGGGTAGGGTTTAGCAATTAGTGATTATATAGAAGGAAAACGAAAGCCTTCATCTCAATTGAAATTATTAGAATGTTTGTAAATCACAATCGCGTCGTAAATCTGTTTGCTAAAGAAGAATCGAGTTTGTAAATACTAAAAATTATATCGAAAAGAATCTTATGGCCGGTATCGCGTTGGTATTCGGCGATGGAAAATGATGAAACAAAACCCGACTTGAGGCAACTTTGATGTTCAAAAATACAATTTTTGACTGAACGTCCTGTTTTACTAATGGATACAGCATTACAAAAGCTATAAACACCTTTAAATGGCATGTTTTATCATTTATCTTTTGGTGAAAAAAAATCTGTGACATTTTGCTCGAAGGTTTGAATGGTGCTTTGATCTTTCGTTTTTGGAGAAACTTCCGACGCGATCGGTGACTTGATGGATATAGGGAAGAAAGACTATCGCTGCGGGAGAATCGGTATTCGGATGCTTGGGTAGCTGAGGATAAAGATGTCAATTGATGGCAGACTGTATATCTCTAGTACGGTAATCGTTGTTCCTAAAAGCTTTCGGCATATGATTCAGTTCAGCGTGGATATTATCGGGTTGGGATATGAAACAAACGAATTGATGACGAAAAGTTTTTACTTTGGATAATACTGAGAATCAGTATGTCGGCAAGCTTGAGTGGATTTGCGATATACAGAATGACTAAGTTTGCTACTGTGTTAGCGAGAAATATATACGTCTAAGAAAGGATGAAAGCCGTTACTTTCTATCTCCACAGAGAAGTTAATGTCTGGATGTTGACTATTTTCAGATGGTTTAAGAAAACGGTTGATGTGTTTTACCATGTGGTAAAATGATAAAGGTATCGTCAACGTATCGAAATCAGACCTTGGGTTTCAATTGCAAAGATTCTACAGGGTGTCCCCGAAAGATCTGTACAAAATAATAACACATATTTCTGAGGCTAGAATACGACGATTTAACCCAACTTACCTCTATTTAAAGTTGCTTCATTTAGCCGCTAGAGGGCTATAAAAATAATTAACTTTTTTAAATTATAATCATTACCATTTTTTTTTCTTAATAGTTACTTTAATTTAGAAGATATTTCCTCTCTTACAAAATTTTAGTTGGGTGAACGGTTTAGCCACAAAAAAATATTTTATAAATCCCTACAAGCCTAGTGTTAAGTTACAATTACTGATTCAGGCTTGTAGAGATACCGTTTACCGTTTACCCAACTAAAATTTTGAAAGAGAGGAAATAGCTTATAAATTAAAGTAGCTATCCACAAAAAAACATTGGTAGTGATTATACAGGGGGTTAAAACAATATGGATTGATAATTTATTGTGACAAAGTTTTTAAACGCCCTGTAATTTTGGAAATTAATGTTTATTCCACAAAAAGCTGTAGTTTACTGGTACAAACTCATGGCCAAAAACTGAATAAAATATAACAAAGATTTTTCGACTAACTTAAAAAAAAAATTAAAAGCTAATCATTTTTGAAGACCTCTAGCGGCTAAACGACGCAACTTTGAATAGAGGTAAGTTGGGTTAAATTGTTTTATTTTGGCCTCAGGAATATGTGTTATTATTTTGTACAGACCTTTCGGGGACAACCTGTAGAACCACGGTTTTGAAAGCTTCCACAAATATACTGGCAACTTAAACAAGAACTTCAAACAATTCAAAATCACTTTAATAATTTTACAGATAAAAAGGTAATCATTCATTTTCTACAAACTAAAATAATGCAGAATGCAGAATTGAGAACTAAGGTACATAAAAGGTTAACTAATATAATTAATTTACTGATTAATAAAAATCAAAAAGTTTCCAAGATAGACAACCCATATAGCACTAATATAGCAAACAACCAAATTAACAATAAAGTAACGATTTTTGATTATACTAATGAATTCATTTATAATATTACTGATGTAAATATTCCAAACAATGTTAAAAATATTTTAAAACTAGGTCCAAAACTTAACTATTATAATCCAAAAAACAAACTTCCCATAGAAAATGTAATATGTAACATCGAAAATTGTATCACGAATTTAACTCAAACAGACCAACACTCAATACGTGCTAATATTTGTAACATTTTAACCAACTTTAAAAACAAAAAAAACATACATCAAAATTTAAATGTTTCACAAATACAAAGCAATAACGAACTTTCTAAAAATATAAATAAAACTACTATTTTTTTAAATAACAATTAATTATAACAACCGCATGTAAAACTAAAAAACTGTAATTATGAAAAAAACTGACTACCATAATAAAATGACAGATTTGTTAAGTGATGAAAACACATACAAAAATGAATTAAAAGACCCTACATTCACAATAAAAAATAAAAACAACAAATTAGTCAAAAATTTACTAGATAACAACCTTATAGATAATATAACATACAAAAATTTTATTTCTCATAATGGTCTTCTATCTAAAATATATGGACTACCTAAATGGCATAAAGATAATATACCCTTAAGACCTATTGTTGCATCATATATGAGCCCTACCTATATCTATATCTTTAAAAAATCTTAACAAATGTTACATCACTTAACAAATTTAGCATAAAAGACTCTTGAAATATTTCAAAGACCACATTGATAACAAAAAGCTTAACCAAAACCACAAACTATTTTCACAGGATGTTGTTTCACTATATACCAACATACCAGTTAATCTTGCTTTAAATTCTATTGAAAACAACTGGAATCGAATTAAAAAGTACACAAACATTCCACACAGTTGATTTCGTTCAAAATACTACCTATTTTACTTACAATAATACAATTTACACAAATACGTTTGGTTATGCTATGGGTTTCCCTATTTCCTTCACCATCGCCAATCTTGTATTGGAGGAAATAGAAACCACGATTTTTCTTTTTATTTAAGATACGTAGACGACATCATAATAGCTACTGATTCAGTTAATAAACAAAATTTCTTTAGTCTTTTCAACAATGTACACCCAAGATTAAAATTTACACAATAATGCCTCCATAAACTTTCTTGACCTAACATTAGTCAGACAAGCTAATGGAAATATATTAACGAATTCGTTTCGAAAAAACATAAAAACTAATAAATATTTAAATTTTAATTCTTATACCACAACTAAATACAAAAAAGTGTAATTAACAATTTATTCGACCGGGCAATCAAACGATCTTCAAAACAATTTTATAAAAAAAACTTAGAAATCATTACAAATATCTTAATCATAAATGAATATACAATTTATTTTATTGAAGAACAAATTAAAAATCGAATTAATATAATTAACGATTGCAATAAAATTAATCAATCAATAGATCTACAAACAAATTGCTTGAGCAAAGAATTTAATAATTCAAACATTTCTAACCAAAAAAATATATTTCCATTAACTATATCCCAAAACTTTCTGAAAAAATTGAAAAAGAACTTAATAAATACAACTTCATAACAACATTTAACAACCAGTCCCGAGTGGTGTAGCTGAACAAGCGTCCACGTTCGATCAGCAGAGTTAAGCAATGCTGTCTCTGGTCAGAACTTGGATGGGAGTTCCACGGCTGCATCTCTCGGCGCCTCGTGGTACGGCTATCACGGAAAAAAGTTGGTTCCGGCGGTCATACAACATCATGACAGTCGTTAGTGGGGTTGGAAGTCCTCATAACTGCACAGCGACCCCTATAATTGGCCTAACGGCTGTTGGCTGAGTGCGAATTAAATAAATTGAATAAATAAATAAATAAAACCACATTACGTTAGGTAAAAAGTTTGTCACGAATTTAAAAGACAAGACTGAAAATAATATGCAATCAAAACATGTTTATCAAATTAACTGTAATAATTGCAACTCCATCTACATAGGACGAACAAAACAGCTATTAAAGAACAGAATTCATCAACACAAATACTCAATTAGAATTAACTAGCAGTCCAGTGAGACAAATGTCTCATTTAATAAAACAAAAAAGACCGTTTTGCAAATAGAACGCGTATTCACCACACGTACGTATATGACGTCATTGTTGGTAGCAAACTACCAGTCGCATTCGCCTTGATAAAATTTGCCTAGAATCTAACCTAAAAAGTTCGTATTAGGATAATTAAGTAAATAATTAGTGTTAGAGACTGAAATTCGGTTCCTGACCTGACATGACCATTCCAAACATATAACTTTAATAACTTTTTTCTCTATCTCTTAAGGTTTGGCTGCTGAAACACCGTCCCGGACGGACACGTCTATTAGATAAAGGATAACTGATCTCCTTCTAATGTGCCCTCTAAAAGTATACAAACCTGCAGAAGGTTCACATTCTCCGGCTAGCTCACTTCTCGGCAACAATTTAAATAAAATGTGGGTTCGTATTTTCACTTCATACATATGGGTAAGGTTCAATAAAATACAAAGTGGGCGCCAGCAATTTAATAATTGCATTTAACTAACATAACATAGGTATATATTTATATTTACAAATGGAAAATCGGAAATGTATATTCTGTACCTTTTAAATTATATATTAAACCATAGGTACATAATTAGAATTAAACAATTGAATGAAATGTTTTAAATCCGATCTTAAGTATAATCGGAGAGCTCTCCCTGGTTATAAAATATAGGTTGTTAAAAACTATATATCTAATTAGCTGTTATAATTAAAATTTAGTATAACAAATGTTCAAAATTCATACTGATAAGCAGTAATGTTTACATGCAAATCGGTAGTGACAGTTTAGAGTTATTTAGCAAGATTTAAGGTGTATTGACAATGAGGTAAGTCAAAAAAACCAGTTAGATAAGGACAGGGGTTTATAGTTGAAGTTTTAGGAGCTTCCGCTGCGCAGAAAGCCACATCTGTGCACTGCAGTGTCGAGCAATAACTGCACCGTACTTACTGGGTCAACTTGAGGTAGGAAGCTAATAAAGGCCAGCCAAGGGGGCAGAGGCTCCTTGAGGGAGTTGCAGATGGTGCACCAGGTCCAAGAAGGTAGATGGACGGCAATGGTACCTCAACCAGTTTGAGCAGTGCGGTATACCAAATAAGATAGAGGATTACTCTGCGATGCTGAACTGGTGGAAGACATCCAGGTAAACAAGGCTCTTTGGGGGAATAGCTGAGAGCGCACCAGGTCCGATTAGACGAAGGGGTGGTGTCGGAACCTCAATCCGTCGAGCAGAGTGGTATAAAAAAAAAGCTAGACAAGCATTCACAGGTAAGACGCTGGATTAAATAATTAGAATTGCACCTACCAGCTAAGTGAGCTGCCTTTCTTAAGAAACGTCGCACCATGTGCTTCGGAAAATGTCAGAAATAACGGTCACTTCAATATCACTTTATTATGCCGATTATTTCCTAATTTATGCACATAATATAACAACTGTATGTTGCAGGATGACGGCAGAAATATTTAAATTTCACAAAGCCTCGAGTCAAGATGCCATACCTCGACGATGGTACAGGCAAGAATCCTCCATATCCAAAAATTCAGGAAAAAGGCTTTTTTATAACATTTTCAAAAATCCCTAAATCAGAATGTCAAACCTTAAAGAGGAGTTATGTGTGTATGCAACCTTTGAAGCAAGATGGGTTGCATACTTGTTAAGGGAAATTATTGTATGTGTAAATGCAACATTTTGAATATATTAAATAATAAATCTTGTAGCTAATTACACTGGAATGCTACACTATCCCTTCACAAGAAAAAAGAAAAGAAAAAGACAACGTCTCAGATACCAGAATATTCCATTTCATAAAACCCAACCAAAAGATGTTATCCTTCAACTAAAAGAACTATAAGTAAGCTAACTTAGAGACCTAGAATACTATGCTAAACTACTTATATCTAATCTACTGGGACAACACAAGTTACTCAGTCCGTCGCTGCGAGGTGGAAAAGCTGCGCCGGTGGACTAAATAATCGTAAGTACACAAATACTTATTAACTAACCCTTTCAAAATAAACAAAGAAAATGATTAAAGGATATATAATGCTATGCTGTAAGGAAGCACTTAAGTTACTTTACCTAATCATAATTGCCCAAAAGAATCTCGTAAGATGAAATTCCATCACAAAGTTCCTGTGCCAGAAATAAACCATTTCTGCAAATTCAAGGGAAATGCAAGGAACTAGCTTTAGACGCATAGTCTATATTAAAAAGCTCATAATGATCTTGCCTGACCTGCACACGTCTTGAAGCTATCTAAACTTCTAATAACGTATCATATTCACGTTACTGGATCATTCCATCACATTGGACAGAGTATTTACCCAAAAAAAAAAAATTACTGCACCACATAGGGTACAGCAGAGAAGTGCTATGCCACAACTCTGACAATTAGACGGAAAAGTAGAATAGGTAACTAATCAAATCCATCAAAAGTACCACACCTACAGCGAATAATGAAATTAATACCTTCACCAAAAATATCTATATACAAGAAACTGATTAAGAGTCGTCGTCGGGAAAATTAAATTCGTTATCAGTACCGGGTTTTAAATCTTTTATATGCCACACCCCTAAGTTTTTACCATTTAAATCAACTAAACGATATGTTACAGTACCTGTTACTTCGGCAATTTTGGCTTTAACATATTTAGGAGCTAACTTCCGAGCAAAACCTTTGGAGGCATCTGACAAAACTGGATTGCGTTTCCACACTATTTCACCTTTCTTAAAATGTAAGGCCCTTTTCCTTAAATTATAGTAATGTTTATTACGCTCATAAGCTTTGTTCAATTTTGCAATGACTTCATTGTAAAGGGGAGAAAGTTCATTGACATCCTTCACCAATTGTTCTCGGGTGTCTAAAGATATATCTGCCTTTTTCAGATTCGCTAGGCGACCATAATAATCACCATGAGCGGGAACAGTCCTACCGAAATTAAGGAAAGAGGGGGTATAACCCGTAACTTCATGGACAGCATTCCTAATTGCATGGGCTATTTTAAAAATCTGAGCGTCCCAAAGTCTATGATTTTCTTGCACGTATGAGCGAATAGCAGTGGTGATAATCCTATTCGTACGCTCCACAGGATTCACTTGAGCATGGTAAGACGCATTATACCACACCTTCTGAACCTTATATTTTTCCACTAGTTTTAGAAAAGCTCCACCAATAAATTGGGGTCCGTTATCACACATGATGATTTGTGGTACACCAAACATTAGGAAGACATCGTTTTCGAGAAACCTAACGATAGAAGAGGCAGTTGCCTTCCTAAGAGGTTGAACTTGCACGAATTTGGTGAACCAATCGGTCACAACCAAGATAGAAGTGTAACCTTTTGTGGATCTAGGTAAAGGACCAATCAAATCTATTGATACTAGTTGAAAAGGATATTTGATTTTTTTTTGATTTCCCATGAAACCAGGTCGAAGTTGTGAAGAAGATTTACTGGCTTGACAAACATCACACTTCAGTACATATTTAGCGACGTCAGCTTTCATTTTGGGCCAATAGTAAATCTCTGAAAGTTTATGGAGTGTTTTGAATGAACCAAGATGGCTTGAGGTGGGTTCATTGTGAAATTGGTGAAGAAGATCTAGTCGTTTTGTTTTAGGAACTACTATTTTCCATTCAACAAGGTTAGATGTAATGTTGTGTTTATTGTGAACATATTTGTGGAGAATTCCATCCTCGATTCGCCAAGAAGGATATTTAATGGGGTCACGTGTGATTTTAATGATCATGTTCCTATACCAAGGACAAAATTCTGTCTCTCCAAACGTTATAGTATTAATATTAACAACAGGGATAGGAGCTCTAGATAATGCATCCGGGACAACATTATATTTCCCTTTCCGATGTTCAATGTCAAAACTGTATTGCGACATTCTAGCCGTCCAACGAGCTAATCTACCTGTTGGCGATTGAAGTTTGTGTAACCACAAAAGAGCATGATGATCAGTGATAATTTTAAAATGTGTTAGTTCAATGTAAGGACGATACTTCTCTATCCCAAACAAGCAGGCTAAGCATTCTTTCTCGGTTATAGAGTAATTCTGTTCAGCGCTAGTTAAGGACCGACTGGCGTAAGCAATGACTTTTTCATTTGAACCTTCCCCTTGCACTAAAATTGCTCCTAACCCAACATCACTAGCATCACACTGAATAATGAACGGTTTAGTGAAATCTGGGCTAGTTAAGATAGGTGCTGAAACTAATAAACCTTTCAGTTCTTGGAACGCAGATTCTGCACGATCATTCCACTTAATGACTTTCTTTTTTTGATGGCCCTTAATGAGTTCTAATATCGGGGATACGATTGTTGAAAAATTTGGAACAAACCTTCTGTACCAGCTGGCCATTCCTAAAAATCTTTTAACCTCCGTGGAAGTTTTAGGAGTAGGAAAAGAAACGATAGCTTCGACTTTAGAAGGATCGGTACGTAAACCATCCCTGTCAACCAAGAAACCTAAATAAGTTAGAGAAGGTCTACAAAATTCACACTTATCGAGGTTTATAGTTAGCCCTGCATCCTTTAAATGATTATAAACTTTGTTTAGGGTGTCCAAGTGTTCAGAAAAAGTTTTTGAAGCGATGATAATATCGTCCATGTATACAAATACGCTATCTAACTCAGGACCAAAAATGTTATCCATTAATCTCTGTAACGTTTGGGGACTATTGTTAAGGCCGAAGGGAAGAACAGTAAATTCAAATAGTCCTCTACTTGGAACTGTAAAAGCGGTCTTCTCACAACTGTTCTTGGAAAGTGGTACCTGCCAAAATGCCTTTTGAAGGTCGATGGAACTTAAAAACCTTGCGTCCTGTAGCCTATCAAGAATACCATTTACATATGGTAAAGGGTAAGCATCCCTTTTGGTAAGTTTATTTAATTGACGACCGTCAAAACAAAATCTTAAGGATCCATCTTTCTTTTTTACCATTACAATCGGAGAATTCCAAGGTGAGAAAGATTTTTGAATCACCCCCAACTCTAACATTGTATCAACCTCTTTATTTACAGCATCCAGCATTACAGGTGACATAGGATAGTATCTCTGCTTAATCGGTTTTGCATCTCCAGTATCTATATTATGGACGACCATATGGGTGCGACCAAGTTTAGGACCACTTATACTATGAAATTTATTAATGACGACTTCCAAATTTCGAATTTGTTCACCAGACAGGTCCTCTTTTGCAAGAATATATTTAAATGAATTATTTAAGCTAGAAACATGGAATTGGTCTGATTTGAAATCTGTGATAATGTTAAACAAATAACAGCTATCAACACCAAGGGTAAGTGGAGCTGAGATAGTGTTCGAAACTAAACAGTTAATAACTCTAGTTACATTATCGATCGTTACAGGTAAATCTACTAACCCTAGGATGGATTGATAGTTCCCATCAGCTGTTTGAAGTTTCATATCAGAATTAGATGTACTAGTCAATGGCAAATTAAATTTATTTAACAAAAATAATCCCTGCTTGCCTATTATTGTCTGGTTAGCACCAGAATCCAGAAGAGCTAACAATGGAATATTCTTAATTTGTACTTTGATAAAGGGTCGATTATCCCTGTGGCAGTGAGAAAACATGGACTGAACTTGAGGGTATTTATAAAAGTGTGCAACAGCCTTCAACCACTCTTTCCACTTTAAAGTTTCAGCCTGCAAAATCTCGGGACTTAAGCGTCGTGGGCTGCAGACGAGGCTTGTCCTTGCGGGTTTTTTTGAACGTTACGAGTACATTTGGGACAATTACTAAAATTGACATTTGGAGTTCCACAAACGTAACAGAAAAATGTACGCTCCTTTTCACATCGATGGTAAGTGTGTCCTTTTTGTTGACAATTCCAACAAGTTACATTAGAGGAGGTCCTTGCAAAGTTCATGGATTTAAAACTATTTTTGTTAAAAGGAAAAGATTTCTTAGGTGCTTTATCAGAAGTGGTAGACGAGTGAACCTGACGTTTTAATTGACTAGTAGGTTTATAAGCCAAGTCTGGTTCTAAAGGAGAACTAGTAGATGAGAAATTAGGTCGAAACTTCTTATTTCTATTCTTCGTTTCTTCTAACTCTCGACAATATTCAGTTAAGGAGTTTATAGTAAGAACTTGAATTAACGCTAAATGATTGCTATAATATGGTTGTAGGTTTTTCCGAATATATCTTAATTGTACTTCTTCTGGTGGGACAGAGCTTAATCTATTGAAAAGGTTAATCATAACGGCTATGAAGATATGAGGACGTTCATCAACACCTTGTATACGAGAACGAATTTCCTCCCAAAGCGCATCATCATAGTCGCTAGGTAAGTAATGTTTTTTCAATAAATCTACTATCTCTTTCCAACTGCTAATTCTATTTCGAATAGACCGAAACCAAATTAATGCCTGATCATCAAACAAATCTATTGCCTCTAAAAATAATTGTTCGTATGTTAAGTTTCTTGCTACTCTCAATTCTTCAACTCTTTCTATGAATGAATTAACACCCTGATTAGCATTGTTACCTGAAAATTTCAGATTCCATTTGGAAACTCTTACAGAACTTGATGAGACTTCCGTCCGATGGCTACAAGTAGGAATTTGGGATAGATTTAATTCTTTTAATCGATTTGCAAAACGCTCGACAGGCTCTGAAATATCAAATTCGACCTTTCTACTGCTATGATGTGGGGAACTATGAGAAGCTTGAAAGATGGGATCCAATGGAGCTTCAGAAGTCATATTAATTCGAGGAAGATCTATACTACTGCTAGGAATTGGTTGTTCTGATTGTTGAATTATTGATATTACATCATTATGGTGTATCTCTTCACCATCAGCTACTTCCGAAAGAGATACTGACAATTCTAACAATTGGTCTTTTAGGTGAGTCCACTTAAGCTTAGTATCATCATCTAATAACATAGAGATATAATCTAATCGACGGTCTATGTGCTCTAGTTTAGTAGTTAATCTGTCAAATTCAGTAGACAAGGGTTTATTTTCAAAAGTCTGGGCCAAAGTTCGAAGATATGCCAACCTATGTTCGCAAAAATCTAACTCCTGAGGAACGTTAAATGTGACAAGTTGGTAAGAAGAACTTAGAGTTGAGTCACGCTTCTCTAAATTTAATTGTGTTCTTAATAACTTACGTTTTTCATCGACATTACGATTTGCAGGGTCCAAGTTACGAGTGGTTAACTCCCAATCTAACTCATCAGAAACCAAACAATTCACTTTCATCATCATGGAGGCAATTTGTAAGAACACACCAAAAATTATTACTTAAGAACCGTTAACCCTTATGAAAAGTGAAAATATCAAAAATTTTGAAAACTTATAACGTTTACTGAGCCAAGTTGTATGTAATTTCTAGTCAACCGAACCGAAAGAAGGCCTTGACCGTTGGGTGCCAATTTATGTGTGCCCTCTAAAAGTATACAAACCTGCAGAAGGTTCACATTCTCCGGCTAGCTCACTTCTCGGCAACAATTTAAATAAAATGTGGGTTCGTATTTTCACTTCATACATATGGGTAAGGTTCAATAAAATACAAAGTGGGCGCCAGCAATTTAATAATTGCATTTAACTAACATAACATAGGTATATATTTATATTTACAAATGGAAAATCGGAAATGTATATTCTGTACCTTTTAAATTATATATTAAACCATAGGTACATAATTAGAATTAAACAATTGAATGAAATGTTTTAAATCCGATCTTAAGTATAATCGGAGAGCTCTCCCTGGTTATAAAATATAGGTTGTTAAAAACTATATATCTAATTAGCTGTTATAATTAAAATTTAGTATAACAAATGTTCAAAATTCATACTGATAAGCAGTAATGTTTACATGCAAATCGGTAGTGACAGTTTAGAGTTATTTAGCAAGATTTAAGGTGTATTGACAATGAGGTAAGTCAAAAAAACCAGTTAGATAAGGACAGGGGTTTATAGTTGAAGTTTTAGGAGCTTCCGCTGCGCAGAAAGCCACATCTGTGCACTGCAGTGTCGAGCAATAACTGCACCGTACTTACTGGGTCAACTTGAGGTAGGAAGCTAATAAAGGCCAGCCAAGGGGGCAGAGGCTCCTTGAGGGAGTTGCAGATGGTGCACCAGGTCCAAGAAGGTAGATGGACGGCAATGGTACCTCAACCAGTTTGAGCAGTGCGGTATACCAAATAAGATAGAGGATTACTCTGCGATGCTGAACTGGTGGAAGACATCCAGGTAAACAAGGCTCTTTGGGGGAATAGCTGAGAGCGCACCAGGTCCGATTAGACGAAGGGGTGGTGTCGGAACCTCAATCCGTCGAGCAGAGTGGTATAAAAAAAAAGCTAGACAAGCATTCACAGGTAAGACGCTGGATTAAATAATTAGAATTGCACCTACCAGCTAAGTGAGCTGCCTTTCTTAAGAAACGTCGCACCATGTGCTTCGGAAAATGTCAGAAATAACGGTCACTTCAATATCACTTTATTATGCCGATTATTTCCTAATTTATGCACATAATATAACAACTGTATGTTGCAGGATGACGGCAGAAATATTTAAATTTCACAAAGCCTCGAGTCAAGATGCCATACCTCGACGATGGTACAGGCAAGAATCCTCCATATCCAAAAATTCAGGAAAAAGGCTTTTTTATAACATTTCAAAAATCCCTAAATCAGAATGTCAAACCTTAAAGAGGAGTTATGTGTGTATGCAACCTTTGAAGCAAGATGGGTTGCATACTTGTTAAGGGAAATTATTGTATGTGTAAATGCAACATTTTGAATATATTAAATAATAAATCTTGTAGCTAATTACACTGGAATGCTACACTAATAAAAAAACTGCATTGACTGACCACGCCAATGAATCGCTACATAAATTCAATTTTAATGCACCTAAGACCTTACATAAAGAAAATAATCTAAAAAAAGTCTATGCTTGGAGATGATCGAAATACAAAAAAGCCCCATTGAAATTAATTATAGAACTGATATCGATAACCTAAGTTCTATTTATCATAATTTGTTTAAATAACATTTTTGTATACTTGAACCAAATATTTTATGCTTATATTCATGCTATTATCTTTAAAACCAACTTTTCAATTAAATCAAAATTTAACTTAATACTTCTCTGCCCATGTCACCTGCACTTTCGAACTTTCTACACTTTTGGGCATTGACTGATAACTTAAATACGTGAACGGCCTTGCAAGCCCCTTTACCAAATTTCATTTGCATTCTGCTTTCAGAACAGCTAAGCTTTCTGATTTTTAATTACATCCAAGTATGGATTGTACATGAATAATAACTGCCTTTATTAATTATTAACTTGTAAAAAAACTTTGAAAATGTCGTGAAGAAATTTTCCAAAAATCCTTATACTCTTAATCATGTAAGTACACATGTTAAAGGAAACCCTAATTTGTTCGCTAATCCTCTTTTTTCTATTTTCAGAATGTAATAAACTTTTAAATTGTAATGAATACATAAATTACTGAAGTAGCCACCAAACATGGCGAAACGTTTAATAATTTTAAATTTTCTTCAACTTTAAATTAAAGTATGTTTCACGACTATATGATTTTTATTTATCATCAAAAATCATACATATCAAACAATTTGGACTAATCTTCTCCTAAATTACTTCTCATATATTGGCAACGACATGTGAAATAGTTGCACCCATAGCCGCACCAGAGATCAAATTGGGTCTCGTTTCATCTTCAGCCATCGCTAAATACCAACGCGATACCGGCTATACTACAATTTTCGATTAAACATCTATTATCTACAAACTCCATTCTTAATAATAATAATCTCTTTCCGATCGTTAAAAGACTTTCGCCTCTGGAGCGGTTTACACATTAAGTTACAGTAATCTTTTGTTGCATGAGTAGACGAAACGTTGAATTATTCAATCTCAATGATGACGTGGTTCAGTCACGGAAGTCGTTCGTTACGCAATGACAGTGGGCGTCGAAGTATATGAAATCGACATAGTTGGGTAGTAGTTTCTCGCAGAATACTTTATTACTTTGACCATAAGCATCTTCAACAATAAGCCAAATTAACGTGCTGCAATACTATAATTTATTCTGATAATTGAGAGGTGCCCTTGATAAATTTTCTTTTTGCTCATACGATAGTTTTGCACTTTTAATGTCAAGTAGCTATTGACTCTCTTTCTCCTTCTCTCTCCTCTCTCTCTCTCTCTCTCTCTCCCTCTCTCTCTCCTTTCTTTCTCTCTCTCTCTCTCTCTCTCATTGACGCTCTCCTCAGAGACGTTGCGTTGAGCAGACTGTCAAATGCTTGACACTGGAGGTTGGTCACTTCGCAGTCCCAGTTAGAAGTTAAGTAAGTTTCTCATTCATTTGTAGTTTTAATTGATAACTCGTTGATAAAGCTGGCAGATTGTCCCTCCAAACTTTAGATAGTTAATATTTTTAATTTTGCAGATGCCAATCACTTTACTTTTGAGAAATAAATATGTGCATAGGAACAATTCTCGCTCCGAGAATAGCTAAAAAAGCGGTTATCATCATCGCGAGTGATGCCCGTCGATCACGGCCAAGATCATATTAAGTTATCGCGATAAAATGAGTCAGATTACAGTTCAAGTGCGAACTTCAAATGAAGCATTGTTAATACAACAAAATAGTGTATTGTTTGAAAAGAATTATAAGCGCACAATGAGTAGATACTTTACAACAACTGGAAATCAACGAAGGACGCAAGAGTGGATGCCATATACAGGGCGGACCAACTGCAACTCCAACTACATGAAATACAAGAAATGTATAACGAACTGAGCACAAAATACTCGGAGATTGAAAATAAACTGTCGAACAACAACATTGAAAAACGACAGTTGAATACCATATCGATGAGGAGAAACGAGCGCGGGAAATAGTTTGGATTCGTGTACTAATGAATCATTTATTAAGCTCAAAGGAACAAAGTAGGTACATCACACCAGACATCCTGAAAATGCAGCCAAAGGTGGTAGTGTCGTCGTAATCAAGGAATCAATTAAGCATCATCAGGAGATGGGATATAAAACAAAAGATTTTCAAGCTATCTCTGTAAATACTAAAACTAAAACATGCAAGATCATTGTCGCGGCAGTTTACTGTCCACCTAGACTCTCAAAAAAGAACAATATTTGACTTCTTAGGTAGTTACGAATATAGATTTATCATTGCAGACGACTTTAATGCCAAGCACGTCCGTTGGGGATCTAGGTTAACATCTGAAAAAGAAGAACTCCTACAAACAGACAACCAACTAAAACGCAAAACAATATCCACGGGCAAGCCGACATACTGGCTTTCAGACCTCAATAAAATTCCAAATCTAATTGATTTCTTCATAACTAGAAATATATCAGTAAACTATATACATGTGGAAAAGGCTTGTGATATGAATTCAGACCATTCGTCGATTCTTCTCACCCTAAGCAATAGCATTATAAAAAAGGAAAAGTGGACGTAACTACCTCCCTGGACTTTCCCATACTGGAAACTGTTCATATCGTCTTTATTCAACAGTCTTTACAACATATCAAAATTTCAACTCGATGACTCACGTCTTCACCGTGATAAGCGTTTACACTTTCACGTAAATTGCGGGTAAATATAAAAGAACTAGTGAGTCACCCGAACTACGTTTCGGTTCGCAAAATTAAGAGAGATTCATTAATATAAATTTAAAAAAAAGATGCATCGACGGGATCGAACCCGGGGCTCCCGCGTGATAGGCCAGCACGCTTACCGCAGAACCACACTCTCCTGTTTGAATAATGCGCGCACCTGAGCTAATAGTAGACAGCGATAGGCGCTCCGCTCTGCTGCCTAGAGGAGTTAATTAAATTATACTGCTGCCTAGAGAAGTTAATTAAATAAGTCTGAAAATTAGCAAACTTTTAAGTCATCGTACAACTTAATCGGTCCAGTATCTTCGGAGGAGATAGCGAACAAACATAGTTACACGCAAACAAAGAGAGCTACGATTTTATGTTATAAGATGTGTAGTTCAAAACGTGACCACCGAGCTTCTGTAGATGGCGCCAAGTGGACAAGCCGCCAATGTGCTATTATGTATTATTTTCCTCAAAACGGCTGTAGCACCGAGGTGAAATTTTCTAAGTACCTGGAAATTATATTTTCTAGGGCATACAAAATCGATTTTTTACTTCCTTTTACTACTATAAAGGAAGTATTGGATTCACCCCAAAAATTCGAAATTGAGTTTTCAACGGATCTTCACGTTTTAGAGTCCCCTGATCCCAAAAAACATATTTTTTTTCATTGGTCTGTCTGTCTGTCTGTCTGTGTGTCTGTGTGTCTGTCTGTGTGTGTGTCTGTGAACAGAATATCTCAAAAACGAAAAGAGGTATGGCATTGAAACTTCATATATAAGTTTTGTGTACTATGTAGATGAGACAGCAAGCTGTTGAAGAAAATCGCATAACCGGAAGTAGGTGTTTACTCTTGTGATTTTTCAGTTTTTATCGATTTTTTCAAAAACGGCTCTTAACGATTTTTTTTAAACTTTACATTTTTCTTACATTTTTAATGTGTATTGATGTGAGATAGGTGATTTTCCAGTTGAATACTTCTAAAGTGGGTTTCTTTTGTTTTTTTTTTATTTTTTTTATTAACTCCTATTTTAAATAAAACACTCGGTATATTATTACATTTTTGAATTCACCTTAAAATTCTAGAGAAAATTTGTCTCTTCAACTAACACTCGATTTTGTAACGTTTTTGTAGAATTTGTAATTTTTGAAAATTTTTAACAAATGGTTAAAAATTTAAAATGAAATTTTTGACTAATTATAAGATCACTGTAAAAGGAAGTTGTGTGAGTGTATCACACCAGATTTTTTATTTTCGTGGAAAAAGATTCTTTGACGCAAAAATATAACAACCGTTAGAATAAAAAAATTATTTTTCAAAAATAGAGGGGGGAGGGGGCCGGTGCGCTTACATATATCCACGAGTGTAATATTTTTTTGCATATTCATATGCTCCATTATGCACTGAGCAATTCAGTGAAAACCCCAGCTACCTATCTTCTTTTGTTTATTAATTAAAGGGGTTTAAATTTTCAAACTTCAAAGCTTCGTAGAGGGCGCCACAGATAATTCATGAGATTCTTTATAAAACAAATCGATAGCCCTTTTCGGGGTCTATCAGTGTATGAAGTTTAAACAAATTCCTGTGGGCAGTTTTTGAGAAATGATTTTTAGAAAATTTCCAAAATTTTGAAAATTTGTAATTTAGGCCCCTTAATATTTTTCAAAACACTTTTTATATCACCTCATGTTAGCCTTCATATACTATTCAGAAAACAAAAATCAATTAACCCGATTTATCCGTTTTTGAGTAATAGGGCGTTAAACTCAAAATTTTCAAAAAATCATAGCGCCCTTCATTTTAAACCTAGCGAGATCGGCAAAAAACTAACAGATTTGTCTTACGACCCTCTATCGTTATCCGCGATAAAATTTTCAAAATTTTAATCACGAAAACAGTCGTACCAAAAAAACATGCGTAACTTCCGCTTCCGGTTTCTGATTTTTTTGAAAAGCTTATTTTGTCGATGAATTTTCGATACACCCCCGCATTCCAAAGCGCATCAAAATCGGAGCAATACTTTCGGCTGTAGGAGCGTCAACCACCCACACACCCACACACACACACACACACACACCCACACACAGACAGACATTTTTTAAAAACCACTTTTTTGGGTTCCTAGAGGCCCAAAACGGATATTTCTGTGAAAATCTCGATTTCCAAAATTTTCATGATTCCAAGACTTCCCTATACCTATGGGTATGGGAAAGTAAAAAGTGTCCGAGATGCACTAATAGACTAACTGATTGGCACCGCTTCAAACTTCAACACAAGGAAACTCTGGATTTTTCAGTCCCATTAAAAAATTAAGATCAGGTAGACAATGAAGCTGAAACATTTGTTAGTGTTATCCAACAGGTTGCATGGATGTGATATATATCCGTTGAATTGTAGCTATCAGTAAGGTGTGATACGTGAAAAATTGCATGTGCAACACGAGAGAAAAGTATTTTTCCGTGCTCGGAAAGTCTTTAATCGCAGCGTTGGCGTCGCCTTGATTAAAAACCTCTCGCCTTGCATGAAAAAACTACACTCTTTTCAACTTGAACAATATGCTATTTTTGAACAACTAATACTTCTAAAACTCGGCAGATGATGTCAAAAAACACCGCTCGTATTATTATAGGTAATCGGGACTCGTTCATGCAGGTTTTTTGTGTTTGTAATTAAAATTCTGTAAATACAATAACCAGGATCTGTAAAATTGCAGTTGTTAGATGCTTAACCTATTAGGTCACTTCTGAATAAACAAACCTCTCAAATTCCACAAATATAGTCATGTAGTCATTCTATTAGAAATGCTGTATTATGTAACGGTTGTCAAAGAACCGATCGCTACCTTTTAATCCCACCTAGTGTAACGTATCTGCTCTGGCGTTACAAAAATGTAACACAATGGGGATAACTATTCTTTATATCCCCAGTTACATTGGGCTGAGAATAGATCTATGCTTGCGCCATGGTACTATGGGTTTCCGGGTGGTGTAGCTTGAACAAGCGTCCACGTTCGATCAGAAGAGTTAAGCAACGCTCTTTCTGATCAGAACTTGGGTGGGAGTTCTACGGCTGCTTCTCTCGGCGCCTCGCGATACGGCTGTCACGAAAATAGTTGGTCCCGGATGTCATAATAATATCATGACAGTCGTTAGTGGGGTTGGAAGTCCCTATAAAATGTACAGCGACGCTACGTAAAGGTAGTCGAAAATAAACGTCTACTAATACTCATATACAACATAATAAAGTAATGAGTATACCAAAATATCTATTTATGTATAAGTGTAATTATTTTTTCGTAGCGATCTCAACCAATCAGAAGGTTGGATTTAGTTAAGTTATTTTGTATAACTTCGATTATACAAAATCGATTATACTAGAGTAAATTCACTAGGCAACGCAATACATAACCTTTGTCAACTTGATGTGGTTTTCATGGAGATGGCTTTCAACTTTCAACAAATCGGGCTGCCAATAAAATATTTATTTGATCCTAATACTTATTAAAATTTACTCAAAAAATTATCAAATCGAATACAATGCGTACTTCGAACAGGTTATACGTCTCAAACATCCTGCACAATAATAAAAGAGTGTCAGTTTGACAGGTTAAATAGTTCGACCGCGTCAGTTCTCGACATATAACCCGATAATATCGAAGTACTTATAGTCATACTTCTGATTATATTTTTCTGGGTGAACGGTTAAACGCCTAAGGCCTGCTGCAACCCATGTCGCTCGAGAGACTCGACTGGTGGCTTATAGGTGATATTGCGAGCCTGGTTTCGTCTCCTGTAAAGGTTTTAAAGGTGACTAAGCTTTTAAGCCTTGGAACAAAACAAACATTACCGGTGTCAATAACTGCTGTGTTGAATTAAAAATAATTGGTCGTTATTCGGTGATAGAAGTGCTTCAGAGTTCGTGAATTTCGAAGGTGAGCTCACCTATGTAAACAATATGCTACGATAATGTTGTAACGAGCGATTTCTGGTTTGTTTTATTCCAGCTGCTGCTTTGTGAATTCGTGTCTACAGTAAACTTCTGGTATTATACGGCGGGCCGCCAGGAAGCCGGATAATTCATGTAGTGTTCAACGCCAGAGACTTGTAACTTTCCTTGAGGATTTCGCGTTATAGTTTACAAGGTGGTCAGAATATGCTACTAGGAAGATGGACACGTTACTTGAACCAGCGCCGGTGTCCAAATTTGTGGGTTAGGTAAAAACTCATCACTTAAACCGGCGCCAAGCGTACTTGGTTTAATATTACTTTATTAGACAATCATAGAAAAGAAATACAGGAAATTTATTTTTAACTTGTTATTATTACCTGAGAAGCAAGAAAATGGAGATATATTTTAGGAGGACGAGATATATATCATTCGACTCAGCTTGAAGAGTAGATTCCAAAAATATATAGAAACCGGAAATCGGATTTCTTTTCCGAGGTCGACTTCCGGTCAATTTTTTTTTAACTTTTAACTTTTTCCTTTATAGCTCCTGCAGTTTTTGAGATATTTAGCTCAAATTTGGAATACAGGTTACGCTGCAGGGCTTACATCATTGAGCATATCAAATGGTTGTGAGAATCTACAGGGAGATATTTTTTCAGGGGTCATGCTTCCTTTTCTCCCCCTGAACTTTTTTGCGGTGCGCCGCTGTTAGATTCTAAAATACAAATTGAGTTTTCTGTTTTGCTTAGAATCTTTTTGTTCTCTTGCAGTTTTTTCGTATCTGCAACCGTTATCGAGAAAAAAAAGTATAAAAACGATTTTCTGTAATTTGCTAGACGAAATTTAAATGTTTAAAATGGTTTTAAACGTTAATTATGTGCTAATAAGTACACGGTAACAATTTATAGATTAGTTTGGGCACATCAGTTTTGAGTCATTATAATTTTTACCGCTACAATAACTTTACAACACATATGAGGGCTGTTCAACATGTTATCTACTTGAAATAAAAATGAATTTAATGAAATTAAATATTTTTTGCCACTTGTAATAGTTAACATAAGCGTTTCGTTTCTATGCCACCATTTAATCAGACAAGTCATTTCCATAGTTACAAATGAGACCAACCGATTAGAGCGTGTATTTTACGAGTAAACATAGGAATTACTTGTCAAAAAGACAATTCAAGGTTATCCTAATGTATACCACTAAAGAAAAGATACAAGACACAAGTTGTTCCTACTTATCTACTTTTTAGTTGCATATCTACATTCCGGTTACAAAATTAAAGTTTCTTATTAGCAAGTACAGTCTTGTGCAAATAAATCTGGGACAATGGTTTTTTCATATGTAAATTGAGTTAAGATTTGAAGCATATCTCCATGGATTTCCTGCTATCAGAAAGAGTTACATTAAACTTTGACAAGTAAATGAAAATGTAGCTCTTTCTGGTAGCAGAAAATCCATGGAGATATTCTTCAATTGTCAACTCAACCTACATATGAAAAAACCATTGTCCCAGATTTATTTGCACACGACTGTACCTAATTCAAATTCGTATGTTAACTCGTAAAATAAACGCTCAAATCTACTAATTTCATTGGTAACTATGGAAGTGACCTGTATGATTAAATGCCGGCATAGAAACGAAACTGCTATGTTAACTAAAATAAATTCACTGTATAGAACTGGGGAAAAGCAATTAATGGGGCTAACAAATAAGGATGAAAAAGTACGTGGTTATAAAAGGAAAAATATAGAAATTGACAGAGATATTGTAAGAAGTACAAAAATCTAGAAAAATCTGCAAGCAGTTTTGAGCGATTAAGAAAATCATTATTTGAAATAGGTACTCGTAGAATAGCGACAAAAAAGCTATACAAGTTCGTTTTGTAATATGAAGTATAAAATTAATCAGGCATAGCAAACGAATTATATTAAATCAGTTGTAGAGAGCATAACCATATAAGGGAGAAGACGTAAACTGTCGAACAAGTAAAATGCACCCAGTGCAATTTCTCAATAGTTAGCAATTGGATAGTTTTTCTTTAATGTTTTTACCAGCGATCTGTTGTACCAATTCAAGTGCGTCGCATTATTTGCGGACGACACAAAAATGTTTGAAAACCCTCTTACGAGTAAGCTTGGACTTGAAAACGACTTAACCTGACTTCAGAAATGGTGTTCCATATGGTTGCACGAGCTATATGATAAAAATACAGTGTGTTGCACATCAATAACCACAATACTATCAATCAGCATTTTGAAACGATGCACACGTAACCTCTGCAAACCATCAAAAAGATCTCGGGGTTATTATATCGTATGATCTGAAGTGGGAAATTAATATATGTGTGTATGTATCGTATGGATTATGGTAGTAAGCCTGGTTTCAGAGTTTTCAGGATGGGAGAGCGCCTCTTGCGCAACCTAACGACTGTCACCAAAATAAAAATAGGGACCGACGGCTTAACGTGCTCTTCGTGGCACGGCTGGCTGCCATTTTACTACCACTATAGGTCGGACACCGGTGTCAATTTCTTTTAAAACATTTTACCACAACTACACACACCGGCAAAATTAGAGGAACACAAAAAAAAGTCATATTTTGGGATGTTCTCTAGCATTAATTAACTGAATTATGTTTTAAGCTTTAATGTTAGCAATACACACCTTCAGAGAATAACAATTAATGATATAACACAT